>CAWUFW010015270.1:0-369450 GCA_963921515.1 Calotriton arnoldi
TACACCTGTCTACACTAACCCTGGGCGTAGTTTGCGTAGTAGCACTTCACGTAGCTACGTGAAGTACATTTTGAACTACACGTAGCTATGCAAACTGCGTAGCTGTGTGCTTGACTGCACTGTACAATAATTGCCAAAGGCATTTTGCACAGTGCAAGTTAAGATAAAATAAGTATCTCTGTCTTTATATGCTAAAATGCATATAGCATTTCACAAAAGTGAAATCAATAAATTAACAAGCAGTGAGAGAGGTGATGATTTTGGTATCCTCCCTAACCTAGGGAGAGAACCAAGCAGATGCCTTGAAAACAAAAAGCACATCTTTTGAACGATTCAGTGGTGGTCCCATCCTCTTAGGACCACCCCAAGCACAGTTATTGGCAAAAATACAATCCCAACCAAAGGCCCTGCAAAGCATTATGGGACGAGTTTAGCAGTGGGCAGTGAATATTATAGTATCCAATATCAAAATAATTCTACAAAGAGCTGCAGTTCCACTAGTCGTTACTAGATGTCCCTCACGAGTCAAATGCAAAAGCTTCATGAAAGGGTTTCAATGCTTTTGCATTTGACTCGTGAGGGACATCTAGTAACGACTAGTGGAACTGCAGCTTGATGTATTAATAATTTCAATGCTTTTGCATTTGACTCGTGAGGGACATCTAGTAACGACTAGTTGAACTGCAGCTCTTTGTAGAATTATTTTGATATTGGACACTATAATATTCACTGCGCACTGCTAATCTCGTCCCATAATGCTTTGCAGGGCCTTTGGTTGGGATTGTATTTTTGCCCATAACTGTGCTTGGGGTGGTCCTAGGAGGAAGGGACCACCACTGAATCGTTCACATGATATGCTTTTTGTGTTCAAGGCATCTGCTTGGTCCTCCCCCTAGGTTAGGGGGGAACTCAAAATCATCACCTCTCTCATTGCTTGATATTTTCATTGTCAAAGTTCACTTTTGTGAATTTGTTATATGCTTTTTAGCATAGAAAATTGCTTTAACAAAGCATTTGTATGTGTTTAATATACTGCTGCTATTCTGCTACGTGCAATTTGCGTAGTGTGTAGTAACACAAACTTTGCATGCTCCGTGAGCGTAGTAAAGTATTATGCCCAGGCTTAGTCTACACCAATGTGGCACGTGATGAACTGGTTCCAGTGATTTCTACAAATCCTGATGCAATTTCAACAATTGATAGAACTGCTTCTGGCTATTTCATAAACTTTGCAAAACCAAAGGGGATGATGGACGGAGTGTTGAACATTGCAAGCACTCACCCCCAGTCAACTGATCTGGGTTTAATCCATCATCATTCTTTAGCTCACTCCGCCACCCCAGTTCAGACATGGCCATATGCAAATCAGTCTGACCCTGTGCCTCATGTGAACAGTCCAGCCCGAACTGCCAAGCCATGTCTTCCCTGGACCGGAAACAAGCATCCTGGGACCGGTTTCTGGCATACAGCCATCATCAGCCAGGCTATCTTGAATCCAGTGGCAAAGTGAGCAAGGGACCCACGTCTGGGCATACCCTGCCAACTTAGGGCGAACATAGCAAAACCAAAGGGGATGATGGACGGAGTGTTGAACATTGCAAGCACTCACCCCCAGTCAACTGATCTGGGTTTAATCCATCATCATTCTTTAGCTCACTCCGCCACCCCAGTTCAGACATGGCCATATGCAAATCAGTCTGACCCTGTGCCTCATGGGAACAGTCCAGCCCGAACTGCCAAGCCATGTCTTCCCTGGACCGGAAACAAGCATCCTGGGACCGGTTTCTGGCTTACAGCCGTCATCAGCCAGGCTATCTTGAATCCAGTGGCAAAGTGAGCAAGGGACCCACGTCTGGGCATACCCTGCCAACTTAGGGCGAACATAGCAAAACCAAAGGGGATGATGGACGGAGTGTTGAACATTGCAAGCACTCACCCCCAGTCAACTGATCTGGGTTTAATCCATCATCATTCTTTAGCTCACTCCGCCATCCCAGTTCAGACATGGCCATATGCAAATCAGTCTGACCCTGTGCATCATGAGAACAGTCCAGCCCGAACTGCCAAGCCATGTCTTCCCTGGACCGGAAACAAGCATCCTGGGACCGGTTTCTGGCTTACAGCCGTCATCAGCCAGGCTATCTTGAATCCAGTGGCAAAGTGAGCAAGGGACCCACGTCTGGGCATACCCTGCCAACTTAGGGCGAACATAGCAAAACCAAAGGGGATGATGGACGGAGTGTTGAACATTGCAAGCACTCACACCCAGTCAACTGATCTGGGTTTAATCCATCATCATTCTTTAGCTCACTCCGCCACCCCAGTTCAGACATGGCCATATGCAAATCAGTCTGACCCTGTGCCTCATGGGAACAGTCCAGCCCGAACTGCCAAGCCATGCCTTCCCTGGACCGGAAACAAGCATCCTGGGACCGGTTTCTGGCTTACAGCCGTCATCAGCCAGGCTATCTTGAATCCAGTGGCAAAGTGAGCAAGGGACCCACGTCTGGGCATACCCTGCCAACTTAGGGCGAACATAGCAAAACCAAAGGGGATGATGGACGGAGTGTTGAACATTGCAAGCACTCACCTCCAGTCAACTGATCTGGGTTTAATCCATCATCATTCTTTAGCTCACTCCGCCACCCCAGTTCAGACATGGCCATATGCAAATCAGTCTGACCCTGTGCCTCATGGGAACAGTCCAGCCCGAACTGCCAAGCCATGTCTTCCCTGGACCGGAAACAAGCATCCTGGGACCGGTTCCCCTTTGGTTTTGCTATGTTCGCCCTAAGTTGGCAGGGTATGCCCAGACGTGGGTCCCTTGCTCACTTTGCCACTGGATTCAAGATAGCCTGGCTGATGACGGCTGTAAGCCAGAAACCGGTCCCAGGATGCTTGTTTCCGCTCCAGGGAAGACATGGCTTGGCAGTTCGGGCTGGACTGTTCCCATGAGGCACAGGGTCAGACTGATTTGCATATGGCCATGTCTGAACTGGGGTGGCGGAGTGAGCTAAAGAATGATGATGGATTAAACCCAGATCAGTTGACTGGGGGTGAGTGCTTGCAATGTTCAACACTCCGTCCATCATCCCCTTTGGTTTTGCTATGTTCGCCCTAAGTTGGCAGGGTATGCCCAGACGTGGGTCCCTTGCTCACTTTGCCACTGGATTCAAGATAGCCTGGCTGATGACGGCTGTAAGCCAGAAACCGGTCCCAGGATGCTTGTTTCCGCTCCAGGGAAGACATGGCTTGGCAGTTCCCATGAGGCACAGGGTCAGACTGATTTGCATATGGCCATGTCTGAACTGGGGTGGCGGAGTGAGCTAAAGAATGATGATGGATTAAACCCAGATCAGTTGACTTGGGGTGAGTGCTTGCAATGTTCAACACTCCGTCCATCATCCCCTTTGGTTTTGCTATGTTCGCCCTAAGTTGGCAGGGTATGCCCAGACGTGGGTCCCTTGCTCACTTTGCCACTGGATTCAAGATAGCCTGGCTGATGACGGCTGTAAGCCAGAAACCGGTCCCAGGATGCTTGTTTCCGCTCCAGGGAAGACATGGCTTGGCAGTTCGGGCTGGACTGTTCCCATGAGGCACAGGGTCAGACTGATTTGCATATGGCCATGTCTGAACTGGGGTGGCGGAGTGAGCTAAAGAATGATGATGGATTAAACCCAGATCAGTTGACTGGGGGTGAGTGCTTGCAATGTTCAACACTCCATCCATCATCCCCTTTGGTTTTGCTATTTCATAAACTTTGATACGTTCTCAGAAGATCCAAGTGAACCTGAAACGACGCCAGCATCATTCAAATTCAAGCAGCAAATACAAGACTTTCTTCACTCTCTGAAAAAGACTTATTTGGTTTCTCCATGGATTGAACTCTGGATTATATCTGGACTTTTTGTTTTCCTGCTCTGTCTAGCTTTGGTTACAACTGTGAGCGTGCTTATTAGTGGCAGATACATCCATGCGAACACTGAAAACAAAGATGTAAACGTACTTTTGAAACCTCATAAATCTTCTCATCGTGAAGCAAGAGACTTGTCATCAGTGAACATCACAGCTGTTCCTATACACGATGGTATAGTGTGGGACAAAACAGATTTTGATATATTCGGTCCGACGGAAGAATTGAACTTTCCACATTTGTTTAAAATTTCACTAAGTGATCTAATCACGTCCAGTACCTATTCTGATGATTGGGACTTTGAGACTGTGACTGACATTATGTTTGACCTAGAAAAATCTGCTGCATTTTCTAAAAATGAATATTTAGAGGGTTCATCAGGCTATGAACAACTGTATTGTTATAACCACTATGGTCATCATTATTTGCATAAAACTGCATATCCAAGAAATGTGTTTATGTTTAACCAATGGGAACATTGTCCTACACCACCTAAAGGTAGTTCAAAAACATTTGCCAGTAAGTTTCCATATTTTTCAGGTTACAATACATCTGATCCAGAAATGTTTTACTATAAAAATGTAAACAAGACAGGTATGAAAATTATGTTAACGAATACACAACAGATTTATTCTGCATTATTTAATGCCCAACTGTCTAGACAGGGTTTCAACTTTTGGAAAGACACAATAGACACAAAAACGTTGTGGGGTACTAAAGAATGGCAAGTACAGGGGTTAGAAGCTTTATTTAGAGCCTGCATCATCCCTGAACAAATAATGTTTTTGAATGAAACTATCCAACAAACATCTTGTCTTGGATTAGCCAAGATCAAAGAGATGAACACACCTTCTGTACCAACTCCTGCAAAAATAACGAAACACAGGCAGTGGTGACAGTTGACAATATACTACAACTCAACAGATCTAATCCTGATTGGAAAAAATGGTTGATCTGGCCCACAGACACGAATAACTGTCAGGAAAGTTTCCTGAATAAAACTCAGGGTTTTACCATTCATAGGCCAGACCCAAGATACGTCCAAAGACAACATCCGGGGGTAGTAACAACATACAGTGTAGGGAAATTATGCCTCGATTGGCTGCATACATCTACACTACAGGATGTGAAACAACACTTATCCTTACTTGCAAAAGACGCAGATCTTAGGGATTTCTTGCTTGGACCAAGAAAACCGCGTCAAAAACGTTTCATATATGCCGGCATCTATGCTGCATACAATGAAGCATGGAAGGTGTCACAGATAGAGGCCGCAGAACGAATACGTGAACTTGATCGTATTAATTTAGAGAAATCACTCTCTGTGGTTGACAATGGGTTAACAACTTTGTCCTCCAGAATTTATTCACTGGACAGCATTGTATCCTCTGCTATCGACATACTAGAACAAGATTTGGCGATGTTACAACAAGGCCAATCTCAATTACGTTCTATTATGTTATTAAGCTGGACGCTGCAATCATTGCGAGCGGGCTATGTGCCTTGGCGTTTCATCAACACAACGGCTCTGTTTTCAGAATACAATCTAACTGATAAACAGATCGAAATGGCACAAAGAGGAGCAAAGTATACAGTGCTGAGCATTGAAAAACTGGAAAAGTTACCATTCACAGTGGCAGAAAAACCAGCTACAAAATGGCTTATTCATGGCAAAATCACACTACCTGTGACTACTTTTCAGTTTCAGTATTGCCTCAGACAAATGCAAGCAGGCAAATATGAAAGGTTGGGTAAGGAATACATTAAGACATCTTGGGCTTTGCCGTATACATATAGATGTTGGAGCGGGGATCGTGAAGTGTTTTTAAGCGGTAAAAACTGTAAACGTGCACTAAGCGGTTCACTTGTATGTCAGGACATTTCCTTGCACGGGGCTTGTAATGGTTCTGTGGCAAATTTGTCTTGCCATCAGCAGGGTACACCAGCTGCTGTGATTAATCCAACGTTTGGACAACTTTCTAATGGGAGTTACCTCATGTTGAATGATCAGAGTTGCTGTGGCATGCTGCCAGGCATCCCATATCTAGTAACGGTCAACTCCAGGGTCACTTGCTGTATGCAAGTATTGTTTGCCCCAATAGACACAGTCAGGGAGTCGCCTCTATGGCCTTCGCTGAACGTCTCTTTTATAAGATTTGATACTTTAAGCAGAATGAAAGCCAAGCTTTTACAACAAACAGTGCCTTTGACCTCGGCCAAAGAAACCTATGATCTGCAAATTGCAAGGACTTCGGCTGAGATACAGACTTTAATACGTACAAACTGCCCTATACATTTCGTGGAAATGATAGTACGAATTTTCAACATGTCTGATACAACAGGAATTGTACATGTATTTAAGGGCATCTGCTCGGGTCTGTTAGCACCTTTCCAGGCAATACTCTGAATCATCCCGAACTTTGCACATTCGGTGTTTGGTGGCATACCATTAATTCTAGCACTTGTTGCCGGAATTCTATTTCTCTTCCTGCTATTGCGCTATGGCCAGCCAATTCGCCGACATCACTCCGAGCGACATGGAGAAAGCTCTCCTTGAACGAAAGTGCCGTGAGCAAATAGTACAGCTTTTGGGCATAAATCGTCTACGGGACCTTAATACCACATGGTTCCTGTCATTCAGACCAATCTGGCAAGATTGCATCTTACCTGTTCTACGATGCCTGCTATGCGGTGTAGAATGCGTGTTGGACACCTGTCTAACATTTCCATCGGATGCGCCAACGGATGTCGATACTCTGCTGGACCAGATAACGGCCCATGCTATGTGTTGTCCCCAGCGGCTTCCTATCCTGATGACAGCATTTATTGAGATCTCACAGACGCTTCCGGCTGCTGCTGAGGTACGAGAAAGAACTACAGGCACACAGGTAACAACGGACGCGAACATTGCGACACTTGAAAGCAATGCTTCACATCTCTGTGCGATTAACCTGCTTCACGAGGTGTTCCAACTCACACCAACTACAGTGGATGATGTTTTGTCTATAGAAATAGATGATCTAATGTTTACACCAGACCCGTAAACTGACTCTGATTCGGCATACAGTGTTCCAGAAATACAGCAACAATTTGGCCTTCATTTTTCAAAAACTTGGAACTCTACCAAAAATTGAACTTTTTCCCATTTTTTCGAACGAAAATGGTACTTCAATCTGCTTAAAGTAGAACTAGCCTTATAGTACAGACTTGGCGGTCCTTCCACAGACATTTAGTCATCTTATGTGTCTAAAACCAGTTCATTTAATTTTCCTGACATGAAATGACTTTGATTTTTGAACAAACTTATCGACCATTTTCTGTCACATGTAAATATTACTGCTTATTTCATTCCAATTGCATTTATTTTCGAACTTTATGCCTGAAATGATAAGCAATGCTTCGACTGTACAGTACCTTTTTGCATTCTAATATGTTTTTTTTAAAATGCCTTTTTTAAATGGTTTTATGAAATATTTTAGAAATATGCGGTACTCCATTTTTTATGTTTAGCATTTTAAATGTTTAGCATTTATGTATTATCGTATACACGAAAGTGGAGTGGGTGTTGTATTCCTCTTAGGGTGTCCATAACGGGCTTTCCAATATCATGTCCTTATATAGGCACAATTTGCCCTGCCCTTATATAGGCATAGAATCCCAGGCCTTATTTAGGCATTAAACCGTGCACTCCAAATACAGGCATGGTCTCTGACATCCGTCCACCCTAACGTCACAACGAGTTCATGAAGAACAGACCCTTAGGCTGCGGGAGTTTCCCTAGCCCAGGACTATTGATTTCTTCAAGGCCTCATATATTATGCATGAACCATTATTCCTTAGGGGTTCATCCATGACGTCTTTCGCTGTCCAATTCACGTCAATGCTAACATTCCTAAGGTACTCTCAGGTATAAATATACCTTCCCTAGCCCTTGTAAACTAGAGGAGACCTCGACTTCAGAGTAGCCCGTATCCCGGCCTGACGCACTGAGAAGACGCTGTCATCCCTGCACGCAGAGAGTCCCGCTTCCAGTGATCTGACTTCCCTCGCGGGGTGTTGGAGTTCGAGTCTGGCAAAGACATTCCAACCTCTCTCATTCTTCAGGTATGGAGCTGATAAGAACCTAGAGGGACTCTTGGCATACTAGGCATACTAGGCTTAAACATACTCCTAGTATACCATAGTAAGGAATACTTCACCTACTTCATACCTCGTCCTACACCTAGGTTAGGTTAGGTACATTGGGGTAGAACTAGCTTAGCACCGCATCGTATGAGTACTCGCATTTTTAGTCTGTGTTATTTATGTAACAGCATCTATACTAAAAGATAATGCTATCGCAGTATTATTTATTTCTACTGCTCACCCTGTACATGATTTATCTCGCATACTGTCTTGTGATCGTAACAGCACATTATACTTACACCAGAAACAAGACTGTTCAATAAATCTTTTATTGAAAACGCCCGTCTATTATTTCTGTGTAACTCTGAGGAAAACTAAGCATGCACGATTGAGCTGAGTGAAATAGTTATCTAGTGTTTCCACGACTCTGGGACACGTTCTGATTCTAAAAGGGAAACATATTGGTTATGTTTTGCGGCTGCCAGAAACTACTCCCTTCTTGTTGTCAAGGAGTTCCTAGTGGCCTCTGAGCTAGCTGGCACAAGTAATTAAGTTTAATATACTCGATAGGGACATACTGACCTCAGTCCTATGTCAAACCTATAGGATATATTATTCCAATGCGCAGAGCCTATTAGGGAAATAGGAGCTACACTACAATACTTTAGGTTCCTTCTTTCTTGCCTTCTGTGGTTGAACTAAAGTCCTTGATTTCCTAGCCTTTCTATTGAACTCTTAACTTCCCAAGAAGTGTCCAGCACCTTTATGCAGTTCTATATCTTTGAGCACACCTCTAGTTTTTCAAGTTGTCTCTGGACTCCTCCCTCATTGGCTACTACCTTTTTCAATCAGTTTTATTTCTTACAGGGTTCATAATCGTCTTTATTACTTTATCCTTTGACTGGTGATGAGAGTTCTCTATCTTTGGTTTTTATGAATGAACTTTCATCTTTTGCATGAAAATGCTGTGTTTTCTCTTTGCTAGCCAGGGTTCTGCTTTTCATTAATGGAAGTCTACAGTCTTCTTTTCACACTTTCCAAGACTTCAAGGGGTGGGCCTGGCTCCATCTACTTCTCAATTATTGCATTTCTGATCTTCTGCATCTTCGGCAGGGCCAATGAAGCTTAAGGTGAAGTCTCCGTGCTTATGCTGCTGTGATGGAAACCGGCTCTATGGTGTCTCCATCTCCTGTATTGTCTCCAGTTTGTCTGCTGTCCTCATATCCATGTGGTGGGATGTTTGTAATTCCTGCTGCTAAGGTGCTAAGGTAAGCAATAGGTGTGAGTTTTTAGGTGTTCTGGGGCTTAAAGGATTTACTGAGTATTGTTATAACACAATCCATGCCCAATCTCTCAGCCAGTCTTATACGGTTTCAGAAGTCGACACTTGATTATTGCTGCCTGGCACATATCTGTCCATTTCCTTGTGATGCATATATTGATTGGTCTGGAAAAAGTTAGTAAAATAGGCTACATCCAGTCTAGGTTGCGTGATATTGCATATGCGGCCTTGTCATATCTAATGAAAGTAATATATGGTACACAGTAGAGACCAAAGCACAGCTCCTCAATGCTGCTCACATGTCTTAATGCATATGTAGATTTCTAAAACTGAGCACTGATGAAAGCCAACCCTTTGCCTATCCAAAATGTTTGCAAACTCTGGGCCCATGCGCTAGGCGCCATGTTCAAGTCAAGCATCCACCTGGCATTTGCATACTGCACTTCCATCTGGCATTTGCACATGGCATAGACTTGAGTCCAGCCAAGGAGACAGAGCATCTTGTTGCACAGCTGATCCTTCTGGAAGGAGGCTTGCAGCATCAAGGAAACAAGTTGCAGCTCAGGACCTCCCTGCCCATTTTCTAACTCTGAGATGAAGGGCTTTTCTGGCATTACAACTTGGATTTCAACACACACAGAAGGGGAGAGAGGCAGAACTCCTTTTCTATCCTCCCTAATATGACCAACTGTACCCACACACAAAAGAAAAAGAGGAATATGAATGATCTCAAAGATCAGAAGCAATTTTTAGGAAAGACACAGTTTCTTTAAAATGCTCTCACCCACTAATAGTGGCATGCTTCCTCATAGGGCTACTACAACATCCCCGCATGGACCAACGCCTGGGATGGAGCAAAGGGAAGGGGAAGGACCAGGGCCGGTTCTAGGATTTTTGGGGCCCTGGGCCGAAAGGAAATGTGCGAGGCCCCTCTAATTTGCATACGTTACATATTCAGGGCTCCAGAAGCTGCTTTGTTCAGACTTCTCCTGGGCCGCAGCACCTCCTCTCAGCCACCTACAAGCACCTCCTCTCAGCCACCAACAAGCACCTCTTTTACAGCCCATTTCGGGCTGAAGGTGTGAGAATTGCTTGGGAGCTGAGAGTTAAACCTGTGGGGGCGCCTAAGTGCTGGACAAAGGGCCTCCCGCAGTGTCTCTGAGTGGACAAACCTGCAAAATGCATCTCCTTCCAACTGGGACACCATCCTTAAGAGGCCCAGGGAGGGCCCCCTTCCCTCCCTCTCATGGGCCCAATTGCAAAGAGACGCCTTTCTTTGCATCGGCAGGAGTACAAGAGGGCTGGTGGTGTGTTGAACTGATGCGGGGTCCCATGCTGGTGGGCTGAGTGCGAGGCCCTGGGCAGCTGCCCACACTGCCCATGCCTAGCGCCGGCCCTGGGAAGGACAATACAAGCACAAATCTTGGGATCCATGCACCGCAACACAACATAACAAAAAATGGAATTTAAAACTATCTCAGGCATGCCCTTAACTCTCTTTATTCTATGGCTCCCTGGATGGATTAGAAAGAAGTTGTAGCAGCCCTATGATGAAGCATTCCACTATTAGTGGGTGAGGGCATTTTAAAGAAACTTTGCATCTTCCCTAAAACTTGATTCTGATCTTTGAGATCATTGCAACTTCGATCGCAAATGCTTTTCAGCTGCGGTGAAGTATTGCTAGCATTTTGCTGCTCAGAAGCAGGTGTTAAAAAGACACACTTTTATAATTTGCAATCTCTGCTCTGTCTTTCATTTGCTGTTTTTTTTGTCAAAATCTGTTTATTGAAATTTGTATCACAAATAACAAACATTGCATATGGAAAACAGCGCACAATGCCATTTAAACAGGTTGACGGGCACGGGCCCCAAGCAGTAGGTAGCTAAAATTAAAAAAACACAGTTTCTAACGGCCATGGTAAGCCAGCCCTTCAAAATTCGGGTAGAGTGACCTGCAGTAACAAAGCACGGAAGTAAACCCAGACCCATTTGCTGTTTTTTAATGTTCACATTATGTAACACCATTTGCAGACCTGTTGGTATATGGACGCCCCCACTGGTCTCTTATGACCAGGGTCAAGGGGGCTTATTGACCTTGTGCTTGGCTGTGTTTCATTCTTCATGGCTGCCCCATACTGGGTAGTGGCCAGCAATGGCGGACTACTGCAATGCTTAATATTGGATTATAGCGGGGAGAGGCAGGCTGAGATGGATTTGTGGGGACCGGTATATGTTGGGTCGCTCTGCCGGGGATCGCAGTTCTCGCTTCCTCGGCTTGGGCTGCTGTGTGGAGCATCACTGCTGATTATGTGGATTTGATGCAAGGCTATGTGCACATGGGTGTGGTCTGCTAAACTGACATGTTCTGCATAATCGATAAGTAAATTAATGAGCGAATATGGATTTGATCTTGCGATGGTAATGCTTATCCAGCTACATGGGTTAGCAGCATGAAGCCTGCCATCTAACAATTGTTGAACAAAGGGTTATACCATAGATTGTTGATAAGTCCTTTGTATTGTATTGCATTGTATTGCATTATATCGCATTGTCTGTATAGCGCCTAATACGCCTGTAGAGCCCCCAAAGCATTTCTACGTAATGTAGATATGTGGCTTTATAGGGTAGTGTATGTGGGAAGAGTAAGCGTGTCAGCATTTTATCGGGGGGGTGCTCCAAATGTGTTCTTTCAAACCTGTTGCTGGCTTCTCTCTCCCTCTTTCACACAGACCCCTCCCCTCTCCTCAACAAGCTCTTCTTCCTTCCGCTGAGCACGGATAGTCCTCCCCCAACATCACTCCCCTCTCGTTCCTTTAAACCAACTTCTCATTTCCTCCCTTGGTCAGCTGCTGCTCTCCTCTCCAGTTTGCTTCCTTAACCTCAGCTCTTCCTTCCCTCTAATAGTTCCAACTGAGCTCCCCGGCCTTCCCTTTAGCATCTAATCTCTCCCTTCTTCAGTTGAAGGCGTCTTTCCATTGTCAGCCAGAACTCTCCATTCATTCCTACAAATGGAGCTCTGCAAACCGTGAGTTCCTTTCCAGCCCTGCTACCCTTTCCCCAGCACCTCCCTTTCATGGCCTCAGTGCCCTACAGAGTCAGTGTCTGAAGATCTCTTGAGCAGGAAGATCAGAAGCTTTGATGGGGGCGTGGACCAAACCTTTTGTGGGGCCTCTCTTAAGCTTTCTGAAAGAAGATTCAGTTCTTAATCAGGAAGATGTATCCCAGGGAAAGTGAAAACACTGTATTTGGCGCCACCTAATGGTGATGCATTGTTAGCTACATTAAGAAGGAACAAACCAGACATTCTGGGGCATATTTACAAGCCCCTTTTGCCACTGGAGTGTCACTTTTTTTGACACTCCGGTGACCTTGCGCCATTCCGCATATTGACAAGGTGGTGCGAAGCCACTTAATGTGGCTTAACACCACCTTGTACATATGCCCCTTTCTGCCGCAGTCTGCTATGGCAAAGGGGCGGGCAATGGGTGTTGCAGTGGGCGTTTCACAACAACACCCATTGCTTTTTGACGCTGCTCCAGATTTACAAGGGTGGGGCAGCGCCATAAACTAAGGCCAGGTAATACCTGGTCTTAGAATGGCGATACAAGGATAAACTATTTATTTCTCCTCGTTTTTTGCTCTTTCTATGTGTGTTGCATTCTGCATCACACATAGAAAGAGCAATTCACCATTATTGAGTGCTTATGTGCAGGAAGGTGCCCCTTCTTGCACATAAACAACCACCCCTGCAGCGCAGGCACCCTTGCAACATGGCGGTAGGGTGCCTGTGCTGGAGCTAGGCAGCTATTTTTGCGCCAGCGCTAGGGGTAACACAGGGGTGCGTCGTATTTTTGTAAATATGGTACAACTCTGTGTTTAAAAAATGGAGCGCTGCGCTTCCAAATTTGGCGTAGCACCGCGCTCTGGCATTTTCTTGTACATTTGTCCATCTGTTTTCTAATTAAAAATGTGTGGTGATAGGAGAACGATGCCACAAACTGCACGGGCAAGAGGCAAAGAGCCCAGCCTGCCCTCTCTTGTGATGCCATGCTTTTTAAATGGAGTGTATTATTGATCAAGGTAAGCTGAGGATGAAAGATTAAAATAGCTGGTGCATGGATGTCAAGTTTCAAATAACACTGGCAGTTTGTGGATGAGTTGACAGCAGTGCACTTAAGTCGGAGGAGGCCAATGATGTTGTCTGTTATCAGCAGTTTACCCTGATTTTGTGTCAATTACATCTCTTACGATATTTGTATACTTTGCAAGTGAGTTCTACTGGACACAGTGTCCGAATTTAGCACTCTAAATACAACTATGGAAATGCGTTTTTATTTCTGGTGAAAATGAGGTAATTCTGTGGTTGAATTTCAGCATATGTGACATGAAATCCTGCGCTGAAATCAGGGTTTCCACGTGATGCAAAATTTGGAAGCACTAACGAGCTGCTGTGGCAGCGGCATTAAAAGACTAATGCATAATGCTAGCCTTCAACCTTGTAATGACATTGGGAAGCACTAACAAGAAATTCACCATAGTTAACTCTCTGTACAAAGTTACTCCATTTGTGTTTATAATATTGGAAATGTAGAAAGTGTGTCTCTTGGCTCACACATTTCAAAGTATACCAATTTTAATTAATGCCCATCAAAGCTGTGTTCGTTTGTACTGTATTATTTTGAAACCTAAATGTAAAAACACATTGATTTTTCATTTGTCAAGTCATTACATGGCATTCGTTGCATGTTTACATGACAGGCCCTGTAAATGACTTGACTCGAGCTTTGTCCAAGGCCAGACCCCTGGCTAAACTTTCCTATTGAAATGAGTGGCTTACACACACTAGAAGAAGGCCTGGCTGGTTCTTGGTTGTGATATCTCTGCTATGTGTGAAGGGAGGGGTGCAGACACTCTATGCATGGTCTAGAGCAGCGGTTCTTAACCAGTGGGTTTGTGTCTGTTCAGAAAATTAGGTAATTTTAGCAGATTAAAAAGTGTATATTTATAAAAAAGCAAAATGTAATAATGAAAACATAAAACATTCTGTTCATGCGAAAGAATTTGAACTTGGAAACTAAAAATTAAATTGGTATCCTTAGCTCTATTCGTGTGTAGTGCAAAGGGATGAAATGGAATCTAGTGTGGATGACTGATCCACGGAAGTCAAAAGATTAAGAAGTGCTAGGGAGGCAGCCATTCAGTATTGGCTCCCTAAATGCAACCTAGTCTCCAAGACAGCTCATCATCTTAGCACGCCCTTTCATTAGCCCTGTCTGCTGGCAAAAGTTATCACTTGTAGTACAATGCCAACCAACACGAAATATGGGCATCAATGCCTTAGGTCTGTGGGAAAAGGGCAATATCAGCTTATGGCTCTATTATCTGCGTGCATTTGATAAGATTGTACTACAAAATGTCGGAAATAGGAATATCGTGGTATCAAAATATCGTGGACAGAATCTCGAGGGACAAAATATCAAAAGGTAAGTGAATATAGAGAAAGTATGGATTTACTGTTCTTAACTCCACATCTATGCATCTTCAGATATATATATCTCAAGGCTCATATGTGTGGAGTTAGATATAGAAAATCTGTACTTACCTTTCAATATTTCAGCCTCGATATTCTGGTCACAATATTTCGTTCCATTGAGATTCCGATCTCGATATTCTGGGGGCACACCATTGGATAGTTATTTGCATTATTCGGACTATCTCTGACCAAGAGTATGATATCTAACATGTCTTTCTTTTTATTTTCTTGTTCTCTTTAATTATGCCTACAGTCACATCAAACCTCGCATTAAATGGTTTTAGAGTACAAACCGTGGCGACTTAGTTTGTGGAACAATAAATCAAATAAATAAGCGTTTAATCCTTTAAAAAAAAAAAAAAGATGTGGAAGGGTAAGCATCCTTGAAACGACAGCCAACTTAAGGAGATTAACTGTAAAAATGCTGCTTCATCATTAGCACAGGTATGAATTAATTTTTTTACTCCTTTTCAAAATAATACATGTACATTTTCGCACCCACTAAATCCGGTGGTAGATTTCATTCACCAGAGCTGGGAATACTTTCCAGTCCTTTATGATCCCTGGTCTTCATTTTCTCAGTATCCTAGAAACTGCATATGTTCTATAATGAAAGCAGGAAGCTATTTTATTTAATGAGTGCCACAACAATTCCAGAAGGACCATATGGCAAGGCCAAAGAACTCAGAGGTTATCTCCAAAGAGAGACGACCATCCCCTCGTCAGACTTTACCCCTCCACCCAAGCCGTTGCAATATCTTGCTCATTAGTGACTCGTTAGGCAGTGCCCTCATCAAGGAATCAAATGGAAGAACTCCTGCTTTATATGCCAATATAACTCATGCCTGATCTGTCAAGTGACAAAAAGGGAGGGTCCCAAAATGCAAAATCCAAATGCAATTTCTCTAGGCTTTTTTAGACAGCGATTCCGCAAAAACTGCTGAACGGAATTACACCAAATTTGTCAGGAAACTAGATCTTGATGCAGAAAGGGAGCTTTTTGTAATTTGGTGTAAATCCGTTCAGTACTTTTAGAGAATATAAGGTAAAAAAATATTTGTATATCTGGAGGGTTGGGTTTGAGGGACTCTCGCCAGAGTCCCAATTTGAAAAAAATAACGTTTTCTGATTGGCCCAGGGGTCTTTTTTCCATTGGGCAAATTCATTACCATTGATTCTCTGCCAGCAACATGAGAAAAATGTTGCTGGCAGCCATTATAGGACCTGGTGACTTAGTCCCCTGCCCTGGAATTATTTTAAAGAAAGAATATAAGGGGGCAGGGTAGGGATTTCATGCCCTCCTAGGCCCTATGAGCTGATTTCATAAAAAAAGACAACTTTGAAATACACTGAAAAAAAAAGGTTGGAGTGATATTATAGTTAGGTGCATGTGTCAGTTTAAACATAACATTTTGATCTCGAGAAAACACAGAAATTCACCAATTATAGTTATCAGAGATACCTATAACTTGTGCCGCCACCATGCGCTGCTTATGACCTCACATATTACATTACATCAATCATTACATTTTCTGTGACATCATTTATGACATCACTGATGATAACTCAAATAACATCACTGATGACATCACTGGTGACATAATCCAAGCTTTTTTTGTACACATTTCTCTATGAATGAGTAATGGCATTAGAGGTCTGAAAGTAAGTACATAATAGCTCAGAATAATATGAAGCATCATTAATGCCATCACACACACAACCCCCTTAGGTGAAGCAAGCTTGTGTTATGTCAACACTGACCATATACCATACACTTCATGGATAGCCAAGTTCAGATTAACAATCAACCACGGATAGATGGGTAACCCCTACTGGACATGGTGTTCAATCTGTATACCACTGTTCAGAGAATGCAAAGTTCCTCCCGATACTCAGCTTCCATTACATAACTAATGCCCTACTACGGACAGCCTTTACCTGGTTTAAACGCTTTACAGTCACTGAACCTACAGTGAGAAATGAAGTGGACATGAGTAGAAAAGTGGATACTGTAAACAGTGTTTACCCTATGCAGAGACCTTACCCTGTACCACACTGTTTACAGACAGCCAAATTCTCATGAGGAATACACCACAGATTATTAATAGTATCTACTAAGAACAGTGTTCACTCGATGCTAAAATTCTCCATAGAAAGACTACTCACTGGAAAAACCAAAAGCTTGATGGTACGACATGTCATACTGCTCACGGCCTTCCTACACTGCTGAAAACTTTACAGTTAGTCCATCTTCTGTAGCTAATCAAGCACATGCACTCAGTCTTCTGTCCAACGTAGAAATTATGATGCTGAGACGATTCCCTCAAAACATTCAAGGCTGCATACAATAGTTAGTATCTACTACATAGAATCTTTGCCCTGTTGGAATTTGTTTTTTCACAAAACCAAACTAATTGTGTCTAACATATTGGACACAATCAACTGTCATCTGCACACAGCGTTAGTCCCGTACACAAACATTCATAATGTACTCAATACCTCTACACACCTATGACCCATTAGGAGCAGAAGCATTTTGTAAACAATTACACCCATTAGCACGAAAGAGCCTGTACAAAATTAGGTAGTGAAGTTGGATGGTACTTACCTGCAACTATGTAAAATATAAACCAAGCTAATACACTCATTGGATGATGTCACCAGTGATGTGATCCGTGATGTCATCAATGATGTTATTTGAGATCTCATCAGTGATGTCATAAACGATGTCAGAAATGATGTCATAGAAAATGTCACGAGTGATGTAAGATGTAAGGTCATAAGCAGTGCATGGCAGGAGCACAAGTTATAGTTAGCTCTGCTAATTATAACTAGTGAATTTATATGTTTTTTTAAGTTCAAAACGTTATGTTGGTACTGACATATTCACCCAACTATAATGTCACTTTAACCTTTGTTTTTTCAGTGAATATATATATATATTTTCAATATATAATATTATGTATGGTCAAATGCTGCTAATTATGATGTTTGCTGTGCTTCAATCCCCACCCAGCCTTATCCTACATTTTCTTGTGTTTTACGGTTCCTACAAATATATGGGACTATGGATTAGACCAACACAAACGTCACAGGATAGTAACTTGGTCCACATATACTATCAGTACGTGTTGGTATGTTTTCAGATAGCTCACAGCACCATATCCAACCCCGAAACTAACCAGGGTCTAGATGTTGTTGGCAACCTTGAACATGACACTCTGATTCTCAAGGAATCGTGCAACCAGATTTAACCTTTTCGTTTGTCACTCTTGCACACTCAAGGTAAACACAAGAAAGATACGAAAATGTATTTTCAAACACTTATTAAAATGCTCTTATTCTTGCATAAAAGGCATGAGCTGCGATTATTAGAAAGATGAGACATGTTACCGAAATCAGCATTGTTAGAATGGTAACAATTCAACCATGTTAATTGTTACTAATGTTTGCCTACTCCTATCTGTGTCTACACTATACTAAACAGAGCATAGCAATAGCATCATTTTGTCAGATCAATTGGGATAGAATAACTCCCACACCTTGGTCTCAAGTGTCAGGAAGCCGGTCACTGTGCACAGGTTATCTACCTTAGCAGGATAGAGGTTGGAGTCAACAGGGCTCCATCTCAGTCACAGTCTGCAGCGATTCTGTGATAATTCCCAGCATTGAAATGCTCCTCTCAAAGAGGCTTAGCACAAAAGCTGTTATATAATACAACACTTTTCTTCTCAACTGTGGCAGAGGTGCAGAAAAGCTCATTTGGTTTCATCTAGCTAAAAGGAGATGTCTTCTAAAGAGCACAGAAAGAAAGAAAACAGTGGCATCGTGTTCCTCATGCATGACCCTGGAACTAACTGTACAGACTACAGGGCATCAATGCTTATCGCAAATACACATACAGCACATTCACACCACAATTGAATGCATGTCTAATTCAGTTCAATTAAAAAAAGACTTTATTTCGGTCAAAGACTTTAAAAGCACAATATAAACAGTTGACAGTTCCGAGCAGAACATATGCACATGTAATTTTAACCTGTACATAAACACAATATGCCAAGCATTAGAAATTCATAGTTTACGCCAAATAGCTTATCAATCTGTACATAAAATGAATAAAACTTTCACGCAGCCAATAAAAATATGCAAATTATGCATAGTAAAAACTTTACTATAAACAATCATACTAACAGTAACAAAATCATAAAACTAAGGAAACCCTTGGGTAAAAATATTATAAAATAGGAAATAGCAAATCATTCTTCCCGTGGAATCTAAGTACATTCTCATGGCGGGGATGCTAATAGGATACGCTCTTAAATGAGCAGGAAAACATTAGCACGACTACTACACTCATCTGCCATTGTCCATATTTAAATGGTTTAAGAGTATCAGTCACACTGAATCTGGAGTGGGCAGTGAGGATAAAATCCTGGCTCAAATGGGCCCGATGCACTCTAAGTATTTAGCAATAGGAAATATTATGCAGGGAGTGGTATCTGATCTAAAAATTCTTAGTGCGATCTGGTGTTGACGAATACCCAGGGTATGGCACAGAGGGATGATCCAGCGGTTACGCTGTCCAGAGTACCTTGCGCAGAAGAAAGGGAGATGCGCTGCTGTATCTCCTGCTTCATTACATACTGGGTATAACTTATTCCCATTCTTAGGGCTTTCCACTTGGCATGTCTAACCCTTGACTGAGATACCCAGGTAGTACTGCACAAGAGGAAATGCTTTGTTTGCACCAATACTGAGTTTTGAATAAATAAGTACAAGGACGTCCACACATTGTCATCACTTTATTGTCACCATCATTATTATAGGTTGGATTGAAGTCTTTCTCACAGTGACAATGCGGTTCATTTCACACACCGAGAATTGGGCTCCCTTTCTTTCCTTCCTCCCACCCCCTCCCATTCACCTTTTCCGTTCCTTACTTCGGCCCACGCTGGTGAAGTTTGACAGTGGTGGAAGGTAAATACCTATCTTGAATTGGACCGAGGGAGCTAGCCTGCCTTCATGTATGGGGGTTGAGTGGGGGTTCTTCCCCGCATGAAATGTTTGAAAAAACATTGACATTTTGACATGTCATCTAAAACTCCAGTACTAGTGAAATAATCCAATACTGTTGTGGTGTTGCCCTCCAGGTCATTGAGACTCACCCCAACCAAGACTCCTTGTTGGCGGTGGGGACCTCACCCAACGCCCCCATTTTTTTAAACCCACCCCTTAACTCTAAAAATACCCTTGCCACCCTTTATTTATAAAGTTTTATATAGCGCGAACATGACCCACGCGGGTATCAGAGCGCTTTACAATATACAGTTATTAAACATTAGATGGTTGAGGTAGTATACATACATTCGGTATTCGCCATTCAGTACAAAAGAGGTAGATAATAGTATATGGGTAGCATAGGTGACTAGTAGTCAACATTTTAAAGGATTTATATAGCGCTGGCTAGACCCGGAGGTATAAGAGCGCTTTACATGAGAATCAGAACATAGTTGCAGGTTACATCGTTACAAAGGTTACACAGTTATTAGTGCATAGCTACATAATTACATGTTAGGTCGAGACAAAATAAGGACATATACGCAAAGGAAAAAGCAGGCAAGGGGAGAGATACAAGGGGAAAGGGGGTAGGAGCAGGGGGAGTAGACATAGAATGAAGAGGGGAAAGAGGAGGGGGAGGGTGAAAAACACAGCAAGAAAGAAGAGGGGGAGGGTTTAACACTAACGACCTCTAAACCCTAAAATTACCCTTACCACCCTTTACCACTACCCAACACTAAATCATATATATATATATATATATATATATATATATATATATATATATATATATATATATATCCTTTCCGCAAAGTCCACCTTTACTGACTGCTGGGCGCTCTGTGGTGGTGCGTGTCGAGTACGGCAGGACCAAGCCGTTACAAATATTGCCACGATATCCCTTTGAACAGGATTTCCTCACGCATCACAGCTCTTTTAAAGTTGGAAATAAGTATGAATCATCACATCATACCATCGCTGGTTCCAGGGTGTTTTTATTTTCAAAACGCTGCCAACACACAACCTCAACGCGTTTCGGTCTCAGCCGAGACCTTGCTCACGGGGAACAATCGATTGTTCCCCGTGAGCAAGGTCTCGGCTGAGACCGAAACGCGTTGGGGTTGTGTGGCAGCGCTTTTTGAAAATAAAAACACCCTGGAACCAGCGATGGTATGATGTGATGATTCATACTTATTTCCAACTTTAAAAGAGCTGTGAGTGCGGTGAGGAAATCCCTGTTCAAAGGGATATCGTGGCGATATATATATATATATATATATATATTTATATTTTACAAACACGTGCCATGCATGTTTAAGACACACAAACCTACCCGTGTTGTAAAGGCAGCATTGTAAAGGCTGTTTCCAGTGCCATATGGCTATCATGATTAATAATCTCTTGACTAATACAGGTTCCATGGCTACAAATGCAGTAGTAGCCCCGTAGGCTTTCTTTTTTACCAACAGGAAGACCGTGAGATCAAGTTCAACATACACTGTTTATGTGCACTATATGTGATCACAAGGTAATACCTGCTAGCAGTGTCAAAACATAACTGTAAATTAAGTTAACAAATCTGACAGCTGGAATATCTTGACACTTTCCGAATTAGGGTAATAAATATCCTTTGCTGAACCGTGGAAAGTTGCAGTAATGATCTGGTATTATATGATGCAGTTATTGTATTTCAGTTTCTTCCATCACTCCAGTTTAAAAAAAATCAGATTACTCTATGTCAGACCTGCCAGCTTGAAAATATTTTTACAGTGTGAGGAGGAGATGGGGTTTTGAAAGGGCGTGATCTGGTGTGGGGGGGGAGGGGGAGGTGGGGGAGCTTAAAGACAAGGAGGGAGGCAGGGCTTAGAGACCGCACTTTCTGAGAAGATCCCCACTCTCCCAAAATAACAAATCACATAGACTTCTGAGGATGCTGCCGACATCCTGGAAAGGTTGTAAACTCCCTGATGGATGCCTTCACACAATGAGCTGGAAACCTGCTTTCTGCAGGCCGTGTGATATCACCGGGAGACCGTGTCAAGAGAGATGATCTTACGAACACAGTGTCGCCGTGTGATTGGCAAAGCTGCTATTCTCCTCTGGTCGCCCTGGGAATTTCTGCTGGACTTTCTAAGGGTTATATCAGTAGGCTGAATGTTCCCAAAATATGGAGGCTTTGCCTTCAGCTGAGGAAAGGGGACTTTCCTCTTATAATCTGCTACAAGGATGTGGGAACACTAGTACTGCTCTTTATACGATAATGAAATATAGGGCTTAAAACATGTTTTGAATTTATATCCAGATGTGTGCAACATTTCGAAAGAATCTATATTGAACAATGCTTTCTAGAAACAACATAATGACTACAAAAGATGCTTTGCCTTTTATCATGGCTCCTGCCACTAATGCAGGCAGCTATCATGTTTTTAACAATTCAAATATGTTCTGATTAGTGCTGTTAATTTAGAGCTAGATGTTTTTTGTACGGTGTAAATATTTTTTTCATTCCATTTGGATCTCTTATGAGGTCGTGAACAAATTAACTTGAACCTTCAAGCACTGCAAACGCATTAGCATGTGCTAAAACTCACTCTGCTTTTCACTTGGTACCTATATCCTGGGCCAATAGAATTATGAGATTTTGAGGCCACAGCATTTTCCATAGAATTATAGATTTGCTGCATTTGCCACATCATCCATCATGTGCTGCTTAATCTGCAGATTTCTGCAAAAAACAATTGTTTCTAGCTCAAATGGATCAAAAGCTACTAAAACGCAGCACCACATGTTGTTGCACAGTGGAAGGCCCTTTGCAAAGGTTGACTGGTCAACTTTCTGTTCCTATCTCTGTATTTGGGTGTCAAAGTGGTACTAATGTGGGGAAAGAGTTGCTCAGAAAGTGTAAAAATCTGTAAAATACCAATATAGTGAGGTAATAATAACACAAAAATGTGCTGCATTGCACCACATAATTTGCCTTTTCTTGCCAAATCGTTTAGCCAACCCTGCCACATATTTTCTCGTAGAGATTTCTAACAGAAACACATTGGTTTTGGCACCTGTGCAGCCTTCCAGAATCTTTCACTCAAGTGACGTATCACTTCAATACGTTTGAACGATCCATCCTTTCATTAGCCAGCATCTAGCGAAGCATTGTTGAGTCATCTATGTGAAGAAAGATCTTGCAATCACATGACCCCGTTTAACCAATTCCATTACACAATTTCATGCGTCAAGAGTCTAATTGATTTGGATCGCATTCAAAGGCTCGGGACTCATTGTTTAAAGAGCTACATAAGTGGGTTACAATGATTCACTTTCCCCTGTGTTTCTTGTATAAATCCCTCTCTAAGCCCCTTCTTTTGAGTGGTCAGTGCAGTACGGTAATACGGCTAGAGGAAAGTATTTCCCTGATGCTGTATTCCCTCGTCATTCCATGTTTGCCTGCTCGGAATGAGGAGTAACCAATGCTATCTCAGTTTGCTTACCAAATTACTGTGGGGCTTATTTATAAGCCCCTTGCATCGCCGGTGACGCTCCGGTGGGGCAGGAGGCTGCTCCATATTTACCAGGCAGCACTAAGCCACTTCTTTTTTGCTTAATGCTTCCTTGAAAATATCGTTCTCTTTAACACAGTTTTCTGCAATAAAGGGGCGTGCTGTGGGTGTCACTGGGGGTATTCCCAGCAACATCCATGGCTTTTTGACAGTGTCCCATATTTATGAGAAATCGTAACTCTGAGGCAGCACCAAAAACGTACGCCTCGCCGGGTGAGGCGTAAGGGAGGCACAACGAGGAGAAATATCTTTATTTCTCCTCGTTTTCCCTTTTTCTATGTGTGCTGCATTCTGCTGCACACATTGAAAGAGGAAAAAGCCTCTTGTGATTGTTTTTGTGGAGGAAGGTGTCCCTTTCTGCACAAAAATAATCATCCCTGCAACCATGGTGCAAAGGTGCCTGCGTTGACGCACGGCAGCCCATTGTGCACCAGCACAGAAGAAAACAACAGGAATGCGCCGTATCTGATCAATTCGACACATTCCTGCCCTTTTCTTTTGCCGTAGGGCAACGCAGCAGGAAGGCCTGCGGCGCTGCCCTACAGCAAAAACTCATAAATGGGGCCCTTTAGGTTTTCCTCCTTTAGAGCATTTTTCCTATGCACATGTTGCCAGGTTTACCTGGAGAATTCTACACAGGAAAAAATCTTAGAGCAGCACTAACTGAATGCAACTTAAGATTCCAATTTGGAGACACATGGCCGCTTCTAATGAGAGCCTGGGTGATGGTTTGATCCGTTTCCACAGTAAGTGGGATACGAAATGTGTGGACAACTTTATTCGTGGTTTCCAGGATGAATATTGAGGTTGTACAGTACTCAAGACTATTGTCCCTTTGGAGGGCCTGGAGCCAAAGAGAAAATGAGTTTCCTGAGTGAAAAGAAATAAGAGTATTTGTAACCAAAGTGAGTAAACTAAAGGAACAAACTATAAACCAACCAAAAAAAACAAAACACCTTAAATTGTAATTAACCACAACACCATAACCCCAAACGCCTTTGTGGCATTGTATCTTGTGCGCCAAACTGTACAGCCTAAGTTCTTTAGTCCCAATATCAAATAGTCCACAAAACTCAACCGAAGAGTGGCCACTGTCCTCAAGGAACTATCAGGAACCTTTCTCCACACTCAATGGTGACCAGAGGCCTAATGGTGACAAAAGGCTTGGATACTCCCATGGCTGAATGTAATCAACACAAGCTGTACAACAGAGTTACACACATTGAATAGGAATTACAGGAGTGATTGGCAACATTACGACATCTTCATGGTTGACTGTAACTGGTGCCAGTCAGACAACTCTAAGGCGCAAGCTAAAGAGCAAACATTACTTTAAGAGGCACATATGTGGCTGTGTCCAGTATTGGTTACATAGCACCTGTAGACCCTGGCGGCCGAGGTTAAGCACCCCTGCAGACGAAGAACTGCTCAGGCACACACTGTAGCATATGAAACCTGTATGAATTCTTCTTAACCAACCACTTAGCACCAGAATGGACAGGTAACCAAAGGTTAAGAGATCAGCTGCGTGTTACTGGCAAAGTGGAGGACTATTATGTAGCCCATCCTGCAGAACCTGCTCACCATATTGTCCGGACAGTCTTAGACAACCCAAAGTACACATAACACAGGGCTTGCATAGTGCATGATAAATGACAGGTAACTAGCATTATAATTTGGCGTCTGTCACTCACACGCCTCCTCCATCACACTGCTAGGCACTGTGCCCTAAGACAAGAGCCCCTTTCTGGTCACTCAAGCACGAAGCCAAAATGCTTCCCTTATAGGGCCACACAATTATAACAGTCTTTTGACCATGCACTCCCCGCATAGGATAGCATGTGTCTCCTCTGAAAATACACTTTGGTACCCCATAATGGAGTATGAGGCATTATAAAAATACTACAACACGATTAAATTACAGCGCCAATGTACACGATTATTATACCTCTTAAGTAGATATCCCAAAGTCACTTTAAAAGTCAAAAAATCCAGACTGAAACTGCAACTTTATATAACCTCATGAATAGTTTGTCATTTAGATGTAAATATAAAGTGGGATTTTAGGAACAAGAATTAAGGGGAGGCAGAAGAAAGGCGCTAAGGTACCCTAGCCTGCTGGAGAGTGAAAGCTCTGAGGTCAGATTTTCTATGAAGGAACTTATGGCCACGGCTGCACAGCTCCACAAAGGACAAGAGCAGATGGCTTTTTCCTGAGGTGCTATATGTAGCCCCTAGAAGCAGTCGCATGCCAGAATATCGACTATAAAAATATGTTAGTGCAAAATTATTGTGAGCTAAATATCCAGAACCAAAATATGATGAAATTAAGTGCATATAGGTAAGCATAGATTTACTATTTTTTTTAAATCTTTTTATTAACCAGTAATTTAGCAGCATATCAACAGTTGTACAGCATTATTGGACGACTCTGAGTACAGATAATTCCAATTCAACATTTGCGCTCAAGACTATAAGCATAAATATAGGCACCATCGACATCTTTATCTACCATCTATAGTCCCCAAGTGTCAGACCCACCTACATAGACCTATTTGGATGAGAGCCATTAGTGTCCACTGTACTCTGTCCAATTACCCTAATTTTCCCCCCATTTTTGAGGGCAACCCCGACTTTGGAAAACCACTTTTTTGGCTGCACAACACCAATCCAGGTCCTGTTCCCAATCCACCATCCGCGGGGGTTGTTCCGCCCTCCAGGCCCTGGCTATGTTTCTCTTTACTAATACTGACGCAACCATTTCCTAAGATATAGTGGCCATTTTTCTTCCCCAGTCACGCACAATATATGCCATCAAGCCTCCAGTGGGTTCGCCTGACCCACAACTTCAGACATAACTCTCGTTATTGCTACCCAGTATTGCTGTACTTTTGGTGAGGCCCACAGAATATGAAAAAAGGAACCCACTTCCCTACAGCCCCTTGTGCATTGGTCAGTGTCACGATGGCCCAACCGGTGTATGAGGACTCTAGAGGAGTATGACCTATGTAGGATACGGAGTTGTATGAGATGGAAGCGCTCCTTTATGGCCTCTTCCCTGGGGCTCTGGAGCACCTCCTGCCAATCATCATCTTCCAGTATTCCCACGTCTGTCTCCCAAGCCTCTCGTAAAGTGCCCAGTGGGTCAGGTTTGTTATTCATGATCTTTCGATATAAAAGGGAGGTGGATTTATCTATCATAGAGGCTAGCAACAGTCTATCTTCTAGTGGTGTGTATTCTGGAAGCTGATTACCTTCAAGGATGTGAGTCTTAAGTGCATGTCCAAATTGGAGATATTGAAACAGGTGTTCTATCCCCAGTAGGCTCCATTTACTGAATCCGCTCAGATTTCCCACCTCCTTGAGGAGATCACTATCCCACAGTGGTGTCCTCTCCGTCAACCTATCTCCCCATCGAGGAATTTTGTGGCCTCCCGCCAGATGCGGACTACTGAATGTGTGCGTGGCAGTAATTGTTTTTCTAACCTCTTGTGATACAGCACCACTGGATATCCCCGTTTTCCCATCGCATATCGATCCACCCTGTACGCTGGTTCTTCCTGTCCTGCGAACACCCATTCATTCACTGTGACCGGCTGTGCTATCCAGTAGTACTTTCTAATATCAGGGATCACCAGGCCCCCATCAAAAAATCCTCCCTACAATTTATGGAGGGCTATCCTGACGCTGCCTCCATCCCATAAGAGATTACGCACTCACTATCCACTTTTTGGAAAAAATGTATCGGTATTTTGTAGGGCCTATTCTGCAGGGCATATAATAGGCGTGGCAAGGTCATCATTTTGAACAAAACCGCCCGTACCATCAGTGACACCTGCAGTCGTCTCCAGTGTGTTAGGTCTCTGTGTAGCCTGTCTAGCTGGGGAGTAGGTTATCTGCCAAAAACTCACTCCTGTTCTTGGATATCACTACTCCAAGGTATGTAAACTTCCTTTACTAGAAGAGATTGTCCACTAGCTGGGAGGGTTGGGACAAGCCCGGACAAGTGGAACAATAGGGATTTGACCCAGTTGATCTGGTACCCAGAGTAACTTCCAAACAATTGAAATATATGGAGCAGTCTGCCCACAGTGAATTGGGGCCGGGCGGCGTAGAGCAATATGTCATCGGAATATTATGAGATTTTTTCCTCCCAAACTCCTTTTACCATAGCCCTCGCCACCAACGGGTCATGCTGGACCCACGCGGCCAGAGGCTCCAACGCCAGTGCGAAAAGCATAGGTGACAATGGGCACCCCTGCCTCGTACCCTTGTGTGGAGCAAAAGGGCGGGACCCTGATCCGTTTACCTTCACCATTGCAAGTGGTTCCACGTATAAGAGCTTGATCCAGGCGGAGAACTTGGACCAAATCTGAACCTCTCCTATGCTGAGAAAAGGTAGTTCCATTCAATGCTATCAAACGCCATCTTAGCATCTAGTGACAGCAGTACTGCGTCTTTGTCTGGTTCATCTGCAGTCATGTGTAGCACTCCGTACAGGCACCTCAAATTCAATCTGGTGCTTCTATGAGGCATAAAGCCTGATTGGTCAGAGTGTATTATGGTAGCTACCACTCCCCTTATCCTGGTCGCAAGGGCATTTGCCAGCACCTTAGCTTCTATGTTTAATAGCAAGATGGGCCAGTACGAATAGCAATCCTCAGGGTTTCCCTTTTTTGGGAATGACCACTATCGTGGCCAGCCACTGATCTTCAGGAAGTCTACCGACTGTCCCTGCTTCCTGGAGCATGTTGAGCATATGTTGTGCCCAGCCGCGGCTTGTGCAGGTAAGAGCGGTGGGGCCGGGAAGGGGGGGGGGGATTTCGACATGCGCCAACTAGGGGAAATTAAATAAATAATAAATTTTCCCTCGCCATCGTCTGTCGAAATCCCCCCCCACCCGGCCCCAACGCTCTTACCTGCACATGCTGTGGCTGGTTGTCCCACTGTAGTGGCCACCCGTTTGTTAAGATCGTCCAGTAGGCCCCAGCTGCCTTACCTGTTCGTAAGTCTTGTATTGCCTGTGTTATTTCTTTGACTGTTAAAACCTTCTCCAGCACACTGTCGATAATGTGGGGAGACGGATGTCTCTCAGGAGTTCAGTGCAGTCAGTTTCTATTCTAACGGAGGTGGACTTGTACAGTGCCATAATGGACAGCAAATGCCTCTGCAATCTCCCTTACTGTTTTATGCACCATTTCCTGGGGTGTACAAATCTCCCCGACCCAACATCTTTCCCGATCCCTTTTCTCCAGCCATGCTATCATTTTATTAGCCTTATCACCCACATCATAAAGCCATCTTTGTGCCACTCTTGCCAGAGCCCTAGCCTTATCCTCCTCTATGTCCCTCATTTCTTGTTTTAGTCGCATTTGGTGCTTAACGATCAGGTAGGGGATACTGCCTTTCAGCACTGCAGCTTCAAGCTCCTCGATCTCTTTTTCCAGGGCCTCAGATTTTAGCTTTTGTTCCTTCCTCTTTCCCCCCGCCAGGGCCTGGGCATATCCTCTTATTACTGATTTATAAGCCTCCCATATCGTACATGCCGAGTCAACCGGCCCCATATTGTCTTGATAGTATTGCTTCATTCTTTCCCTTATTTTATCCTTAAATTGTTTATCATGGAAGAGCCAGGAGTCTAGCCTAGGCGGCAGTATATTGTCTCTGCCAGATCCCTGGAGTCGCACCTCAACAGGTGAATGGTCTGAGATGCCTCACGCCTTATGTACTGCTTCCCGGAATAGTCCCACTCTATCAATATGTGTCAGGAGGTGATCTAATCTGGAAGACCCCCATGTGCTTCTGAGTAGAAAGTGAACTGCTTTACCCCAGGATTGTGTTGCCGCCAGATATCAACCAGTCCCATTGCATCCACAAAGGCCTGAAGAGGCTCCACACTCGTTCCCTTGCCTGCTCTCGATACTCTGACCCTTCTCGGGTCCATGGTGGCATTCATGTCCCCCCCGTAGGAGAGTATCCTGTGGCAGCTGCAGCAGGAGAGCACTCAATGCCGGTAGGGTGTCAGCATGTAGTTTCGATGGAATATACACTGAACAGATATTGAGAACCATGCCCTCCCACACACCAGTCACCGTGACATATCTGCCTGATTGATTATGCCAAATCCTACCCGGGATGAAAGAAAGGGAAGATTTAACTAGTATACCCACCCCTCTAGAGTCTGAAGTGTATCCCGTGTGAGTGAGTAACTTATATCCGTATCTGTCAAGGGCTTTATAGTGATGTCCTTTTAAGTGTGTCTCTTGAAGTAGCACTATATCGGGTGTATGTCTATGTAGGTATTGGAGGACCACAGTACGCTTTATTTTGTTACCCACACCATTGACATTCCAGGTCATGACTACTAAAGTGGTTCTTTTATAGGATCTGCTACAGTGTGAGCCACCTGGGTCACTTACATTGATGGTGACTATCGCGGCTTAACCTCAGGTGACTTCCAGCTGTATGTTGGATTGGGAGTATCGTCCCTCCCCCTCCCACCTCCTGTGACCGTTCCTTTAATTTCATGTCTGCTGAATGGAACAGAAAAATATGCAACACAGTCAATACAGTATACACTTTAGAACAAGAACCCCAATTACCTAACCCCCCCCCTCCCTGCTACCCTGCTCTGTCGGCTCAAAACCTCCCACCACACCAACTTGCAGAGTGCCTGTCGACCCAAGAAATACATAACCATCAGTAGGGTGGGCTAGCACCAAAAAGCAGGTTCTGTAGAAAGTAACTATTTCGTGTCCCCCATTTCTCACGACCATTTTTGTGTCCCGTCCGTCATTCATCAAATCCCTTGGCCCACCCCCCCTGCCAATAAGGCCAGGCCGTAAAGGATATATATGAACTCCTCACGTATTGTTCACTCAGATTTAACAGTTCAGTCCTAGAACACCATGCAGTGAGTATCATAGATTTGCTGACTCTTATGTTCACTCTCCTCCACCTGCTGCCCTGTCACATGTTTGTGGGCCATTATCTTGCATTGCAGCATCTTTCAACTGGTCCCTTGGTCATCTCTGTTCCCACCCCCCGTGGCGGCGATCTTCCATGCATTTGTCCATTTACCAGCCATTCCCAGGTTTCTTCCATAGTATTGAAGAGCCATGACCTCCCCTCGGACACTATACGGAGCTATGCTGGATACAGCATCATGTATTTGATTTCTACTTTGCGTAGTTCCTGTTTTATCACCTCAAAACTCCGGCATTGCCACTGCACCCACAGTGCAGTCTGGAAAAAAACGTATCACAACATTTTCATAGTGGAGATCTCCATGCACTATGGTCCTCAGGGCAGTCCCTGATGCTCATCGCTAAATTTGCCCGTTCTCGGGCAGGTGGCCGCTCCTTTCAAGTTCTGGTGGCCCGCCTGTGGAATTGTCTGCCTCTTCATCTTAGACAGGTCCAGGACTTGCTGATCTTTAGGAGACAACTAAAAACTTGGCTGTTCCAGCAATAGTATCTTGGGGGCGAGGTTTGAGCTCTTGTTGCCTGTGGTTTTGGTGGTTCTCAGCGCCAGGACACTCTGTGTGAGTAGCTGTGCGCTCTACAAATACCTATTTTCATTTCATTTCATTTCATGTGACCTGTCTGCCTGTAGGATAGTGTCTCTATCTCGATGGTTCAAGATCCTAGCTATTATAGTAAGTGGCAGTGCTCCCAGCTTGGGTTTTGGAACAGGAGCCCTATGCGTGCGTTCTATCGTAAAATAGTTAGAGAGGCGTTTGGGGCGTAGATGATAAAGTATTAGGTCCCCTAGGAACAGGTCCCCGCTCGGCCCCTCTGCCCCCTCCGGCACTCCCAACACCCTGATATTGTTCCTTTGAGCCCAGCCTTCCTGGTCTTCCAGTGTCTCCGCCATTTCAGCCTGTTGCTTTGTAAGTAGGTGCACTTGTTCTTCCAATCGTTTTGACTTGTATAGTAGCTGATTGATATTGTTGGTTTCAGTGGCTGAGACCTTATCAAAGATTTTATGGAAGTCCGCTCTTAGTAAGTTTACACCTATGGTGACCGCATCTAGCTTTGGTTCAATAGTCCCTTTTAGGTCAGTAATGGCGGCCATGATGGCAGTTAGGGTTGGTTCCACTGCCTCTGTAGATTTACCATTCTTATCTCCACATCTACATACCTATATATATCTTGTCAAGGTACATATATGCAGTGTTAAGAACAGTAAATCTGTATTTATCTATATATAACTATCTTCAAAGTATTTTGGTTCTTCATATTTAGGACAAAATATGTTGGCCCCATGGTATTTAAAACTCGATATGCCAGTGTATGCTCCTAGAACCAGTCGGACAGGGCTCCCTCCAGGTAACCCAGACACCCTTTTGATGTGAAAGTATCACCTAGAATACAGTCTTAAATAGTAGTTATGGGAAGACATGGTGGGCATCACATAAAGTATGTTGAGATGGACAATGCACCATTGGGACCCATTTCCTAAAACTTTTCTGAGGGGATAACCCCACCATCCCTTCTGGCTAATGGGATTTGCTTGTCACTCCCTCAGTACATTTTGAGACAAGGTTTACTTCACTTCACTGCTTAATTTGTAAAAAACAAAGTGCCAGGGCCCTCCTCAAGAGGCCACGACAGCTTGCACTACACATTGCCCCTGCTATCCTGCCAATGATAGTAACAACCCAACTACTAGCCATCACACTCCTGCAAGTGTGACAGTTCAAACTCTTTCATGCCCCCAAAGCTACAAGGATGGCTTCAGTGTCAGGTAATAGTCATTTTTATTGTGTTTGGAATTAATAATTAACTGTTGTTGTGGTCATCTCTAAATTACGGCGCCACCTTGTGTCAGACTCTCACAGGCATCGGTGTTGACAATTAAGTGCTGGTGCGGAGCACCGGAAACTACCGGCTCAAATTAAGCACTGCATCACTTTAAGTTCACCAGTCTCTACAGGAAGCATCACGCAGGGCAAGAATAACACCTAGGACTTCTTTCTTTGTACTGTGGAAAAATGGTAAATACACTATATCCTGATATCGGGTATTTATTCAGTGCGATTACCAACTTGTACAATTCCGCATCTCTCAAAGAGGTATAACAGTGAGCATTGGTGTTTGACTAACACATAATGCCTTTTTCTGCTCATTTTCCCTGGAAACATTTTGCCAGGTTTTTCCTGTCGAAATGTGGCAAAGGAAAAATGTTGCGGTAATTACTGTATGCGGTAATTATGATGTGTGATAATTAGCACACAAATCAGTATCCCGCACAAAGATGTGCCTCTCTACTTGTAATCAGGCCCTGATGAATCAAAACATGGTCCCGCTGGTGGTGGGATCTAGGCCAAGATGGCATTTTTCTTACATTGTCATAATATCGCATAATTTCAGACATTTTTTTGTTACATGAAATTCTTGAAATGACACCATTATGCCAAGTTGCATAATTTCAAGTCCTTTTGGTTAAAAACCCTATTGTGGGAGCAGGAGAACTATGCAAACGAACACAAGGTGAGAGGTTGTTGCTCATCGCACAAATGTTTTTTGCGCTATTTTTATAGGACAAAATACGAGATTTCCATTTTGCTAGATTTTTCAGAAATTGTGCATAATTACACAAAAGAAAATTATGTGAATTTCGCACAGTCCTTATGTGAATGCACTATAAGGGCCTTATTTATGAGAAGTGTTGCATCGCTGCGACAAAGCAGCGAAGCAACACTTCTCAGTGCACCCTCCTTGCGACAACATGGATGCCCTTTATTTACAGTACAGCGCACCATGTTGCAAGGAGTCACAGGTACATCAGTATTACTGACGTATCTGTAGGCGCAAAAGTGACGCATTGCTGGGGTGTGTCTGAAAACAGACGCAACTCCAGAAATGTGTCCTTTCACATGGGTCAAGCCCCATGTGAAAGGTCCTGCGTCACCCTTACGCCTGCCATGAGGCAGGCGTAAGGTTATGACGCAATGGCGTCCTAGAAGTGGCGCACTGAAATCTTAAGATTTCAATGCGCCACTTCTACGAGGCTTTGATGCGGGGGAACGCCCACCCTGCATACATTATACCTGACACAGGTATAATGTAGCACAGGGGTTTACGAAGTGACGCATCTGCCTAGATGCGTCACATCCTAAATATGGCACAACGTGGCGCATTATTTAAGCCGGCGCGGCATCACAAAAGTGATGCAACAGCAGCGTAATTGTGACGCCGGGCTTCATAAATAAGGCCACAACTGTTTAGGATAATGGTCATATCAAAGAAAACGTCTCACAGACATACCATAACACTGCGGTTGATCTCTTGCGTCAAGAATCCTCCCTTTACACAGGTCTCCGTTGCGCATCTGAAGGAGCTATATTGTCTTAAACTGCAATACATTAACCTGACTGCTTCCTTGGGCTCCCTGACTATGAAGCCATTCAGGCAGATGGAATGTGACATCTTCCTGCAGTTAAGTGAGCGCCCTTGTCTCCGGAATCAGCAGAAATAATGTCCTGGCACAGAAGGGCCGCGCCTGAAGGCCCTATTGCCCAACAACCTCTTCATCTGCCAGCAGCCTGCCATTGTTTCAACCTCTGGTAATGGGGTTTGACGGAGGAAGGTTTATTTCAAAAGTGTTTGTTACTAGCCCTGCAATCTCCATCCATCAATCTCTCTTCATGTGTCCACCTGCAGCAAAAATGTTTCTTACCTGGCTATCTGCACTTCACGCCGAGCTCTCGTCTGCCCCTCCGGGGGTCATTAGAGAATGCCAGTTTTTTGCAGTAATACCATGATTTGGCAATTGTGTTACTGCAACCGGTAATGGTGATTTTACCTCAAATTTAGTGTTAAAATAGGAGTTTATAGGAGGTAGTGTTTCCACATGTTTTCACATTTAAAGCTGCAGTTAGCCCCAACCGTATCCTGATGCTAATAGGATGGTCATTCTATTGTGCGGTAAGGTATTACCACATTTGTGATGTGTTAATACCGCATCAATTAAAATAGTGAAATAATGTTAATTGTGCAGAAATTAATTAATGCTATTTTTGCCACTTTCTCCAAATTATGGCTGTAAAACATTTAGAGAAATACGTGGTAATTACTAGACCTCAGAGAAATTTAAGTTATGCAGGCATACCTCTCGTAATTTTTGAAATTTTGAAATACATTATGAGAAATTCCCGAAATGATGCCATTATGCCACATTATGTAATCATGCTGTTGTTCGTGGCAAAATTATAGTGCAGGATGGCAGAAACAATGCTAACAACCAGAACGTGAGTGACTATTATTCACAACAATTGTGTTTTTTTAATTTTTGTAGCGTGAAATGCAGCCTTACGTCAAAAATTGACCCAAAGATGCATTTTGCACTAAAAAATAGCGCTATATGACAGATTTACATTTCGCATAATTGTGCATAATTTCACTGAAATTTCCCAAAATTTGACATAATTGCACAAGAGCAAATTACGTCAATTTTGCACACCTCTAGTACTTGCCACACCTGTTTATGATACCCCAGAGTAGGTTATTTACCAGGTTCCGAAATTATTAGTACTGTATGTGATCCTTGACATTTGTGATGGATAGACAAGTTTTTGCTGAAGGGCACTGTATGGGAACATCAGAATGAAAATATTGACTGACAGAAATATTGGGTCCTAAATATTGTGTACAAAAATATTGTTCCATTGGAGCTAATGATAGAAAATCTACACCCAATTTGAGGATATCTTTGTAAATGAAATTTAGGACACAATATTTCTATCAGGCAATTGTGTTGATAATGATATTCTGGCATACAATAGTTCAGAAATTAACCAAACCATTCAATGCACTAGAACTGCGAGTATGAAACTAAGTTCTTCTAGAATGCACTCAAAATTCACAAATTTAATGAAAAATGATTGGCCTATCTGGCAAGCCCTTAATATTTTTTAAGGTTTTGGTTGACTTTTCAATAATTTCCTTGCGCCACATTTAGCCTTTTGCTTATGCCCGTGGACTTATTTCTAAACTTGAGAAATTCAATACAGTCATCATCTGAGAGACAGAGCTCATGGACAAGCAAGGTCTATATCCCATTTTTGCCCTCTAAGTCATGAATGATGTTATTTGAGATGTCCTCGATGATGCCATCAGTGATGTAATTCGTCATGTCATGAGTGATGTCATAAATGAGGTCATAAGTTGTGCACGAAGATGGGGTGAGTTATGGTTAGTTTAATTAACCATATCAGTCGAATTTTTGTGGTTTTAAGGTTTTGTAGTCATAACTTCACTTTAACAGTTTTTTCAGTGAATTTATGGAAAAAAAACACAAAGTGAAGTTACGATTACAAAACAAAAACTAAACACCTCTCAGATTCTCCATTTATACTTTGATCAAATAAGCGCAACTCATGATCTCATAATGCAGTGGTTATGACCACACATTTGACAGCACTCATATGTTGAATGACATCATTGATGATCTCTGAGGTTTTTTTTTAATCCTACTCCAAGGTTTTATAACCAAAGCTAACCATAACTTCGCATTAACCTTTGTTTTTTTAAATGAATTTTGGGTTTTCTATTTTTGTCCTTAAACCATATCCGATAGCCCAATCCCCACTGACGACTTCAGGGCTTGGCAAGCTGTGAACCACCAATTGCACAATGTGTCAAGATGAAACCTGGACTTTAGATCTTGGCTTCGCCACTTGACCATTTTGTGTGACACTAGGCACGTGACTATTTCTCTGTTGACTCATGCAATACCACCAGTGCCTGGGCGTATTCTTGAACGTTTCTAACTTCTTGCTTAGAGACAATCAATTCTAAATACCACTCAATGTAGTTTTCTCGTCCAATGCACTAAATAGGAACACACGTGATAAATAGATGCGCTTTCTTTAACTGTAGAGACTCTCTATCCTGTTTATACATGACGTTTGTCATGTGATTTGCGTATTAAATCTTTTGATGGCTTGTCTCCTGTTTTGCTCTTGGGACCAAGCCAGACCCCAGGCTCGGGCTGAGCTCAGCTCTCTTCATGAATTTGCTGGCTTCCCTGTCTCTGCATTAAGGTACTGCTGAAAGGCGGAGTAACTCAGGAAAGGTGGCGATTGGTGCTGTAATGTGAAGAAGCTGTTTTGAAGGCTTAGCTTGTGAGCTGCATAAATCAACACGTGGACAGAGGCAGCTGCTGCTGCGGGGTGAGAGGTTCACCACGAGGGCAGAGGCAATTGCTGCTTAAGCGAGAGCTCACAGATTCAGCTCCTTGGACAAGCGCACCTGCTGTGTTGAAAACGACACGACTGCAGGTACACGAGGCACTGCGGAGTGCTGGGCTGTTCAGCACCATGGACAGTGCCATCTACTGTTATGGCGCTGACAGGTCTTCACGTGCATCAAGGCAGCCAATGGTGTATTAACACACAGTTTAGCACCACAGGCATTGGCGCTGCAGTGGAACGGAAAGTTCAGCACCACGGACAGTGGCGGCTGACACTGAGAAGCTGAAATGTACTACATATTCGACAGTGAGAACTACATCTGGAATGCTGAAAGTTGGAGCACGGCAGACAGGTGGCTGCTGCTGTAGAAACGCACAGTTCAGCACCACAGACAGTGTCGCTGCTGTTTTAGAACTGAAGGTTCAGCACCACGGACAGTGGCGGCTGACACTGAGGAGCTGAAATATACTACAGAGTCGACAGTGATAACTGCATCTGTAATGCTGAAAGGTGGAGCACAGCAGACGGGAGGCTGCTGCTTCAAAACTGAAAGAGCAGCATCACAGACAATGCGGCTGACTCTGAGGGGGTAAAATGTACAGCAGAGTGGACAGTGAGTGAGAACTGCGTCTGTAATGATGAAAGGTTGAGCACAGCAGACAGGCGGCTGCTGTGGAACTGAAAGTTCAGCACCATGGACAGAGGCGGTTGGTACTAAAGGGCTGACATATACGACAGAGTCAACAGTAACCATTGCATTTGTAATGCTGAAAGGTTGAGTAAGGCGCATTGGCGGATGGTGCTCTAGAGCTGAACGTTGAGTACCACGGACAGTGGCGGTTGGTACTAAGGAGCCGAAACCTACGACACAATGACAACTGCCGCCATAAGGTTTGAAAAACTGACCACAGCAGACAGGAAGTTGGTGCCGCAATGTTGAGGAAAGGAATGTGTACCTTGAGTGTTACAGATTTTCAGACTCGTCACAACTGGACGAATGTCTTCCATTTTGAAACTCTGGTGTTCAAACAAGGGAGTTTCAGATGCGTTTTCTTAAGGGAGTGGGGTCCGGCTTTGGTTCTACTCTGCCTACAGAAGCCATTGATTCTGCAGAGCTGATATGTTTAGGCACCCAAGACAGAGAATGTGACCGAAGGGACTACATCCTGCTACTGAATGGACAGTGTCCTAGACGTTTATGTGTAGTTTTTCTGTGTTTTCCTTTTACTGGCATGCGGGTTTTTTGATCCTTCCAGAGTCTGCATTTTCCATCTTCTGTTCATGTTTGCCGGCCTGTTTTCTAGTCTCTATGTACCTTGGAAATTCCTTCCACACCTCATCCTTTGGTTATGATGCCTTTGCTTGTATTTTGCTGACCTTTATACTGTTTACCCGCTGTTTTAGTACAACCTGGAAGCGAGGAGATGTCCATAGAACCTGTAAAAAAAATCTATCTCTGAAATATTCAACCTTTGTCATTATTAAGTGTCTGTCAAGCTGTGGTGGTTTTCAGTTGTGTCTGTGTGACGCAACGCAAGGAATGGAATTAGTTGGTTGTATGCGTGTGATGCGTTGAAATGGAATGAGTCTGTTGTATGTGTGTGATCCATGGAATGGAATGTGTGGGTGGTATGTGTGTCACACATGGAATGGAATGAGTGGGTCATATGTGTGTGACATATGGAATCGTGTGTGTGGTGTGTGGTGCGTGGATTAGAATGAATGGGACATATGTGTGTGAGGGTTCTCAAAGTGGGTGCTGAAATGACTGGAGCCTTGCTGCAGTGTTCACTGGATGTATTTAAGTCTGCATTCTCATTTTCTTTGAGCCTGCTTTCTGCACAAGTCTCTTAATTCTCAGTGGTTTCATTTCTTTTCTTACTCAATTGACAAGTTTGCCACTGAGTCCAAAAATCTAAAAACATTGTCAGAAGGGTACAGCGCTTGCTCCTTTCATGGCTATCAGTTAGTGTCATGGTCATGCCTTGCAGTTGCTGCTATGGGCGAACCCGACTCAGCAATCCAAACAGCCTTTTTGTGTCCCCCTGTGTCCACCGGCATAAATAGTTGTATGCTGGAGGGTTGAAAGGGTTTGCCAACTCTGAGTAAACTCAAGGACGAACAAAATGCTAATTCAATCTTCAAGGCTGTCACCACGGAGTTCATGTGTCCTCAACATTGGTCTAATGCAAAAACAACAAGGTGATGGATGGAGTGCTTGAATTAATATCAGCCACTGGCAGTCACTTGGTCTGTTTCTCGCCCACCATGCCACCTCAGTTTGGACCCAGCCATATGCAAATCAGCCTTGACCCTGCTCATCATGGGAACAGTCCAGCCCGAACAGCCACGCCAGGTCCTCCATAAACTGGATCACTAAAAACCTAAGATTGGGTTCGCCCTAGTTAGGGCTCTTCAACCAGGCATTTTCCAGTGGCACAGTGAGCCCTAGACTCATGTCTGAGCATACCCGGCACACTTAGGAAATCAAATGCAAAAACAACAATGTGATGGATGGAATGCTTGAATTAATCTCAGCACATAACTAGGGCGAAACCGGCCCTGGGTTGCTTTTGTTCCGGTTCAGGGAGGACCTGGCATGGCAGCTCGGGCTGAACTCTTCCCATGAGGATCAGGGTCTAGACTGACTTGCATATCGCTGGGTCCAAACTGAGGTGGTGTGGAAAGCAAAAGAATGATGGGTTGGAGTGCTACCCCAAGCGATTGCCGGTGGTTAGACTTAGTACAAGCAGACTCTCATCACCTTTAGTGCTTTCCATGTACCGCCCAATATTGGTCTAGTCCTAGATGTAAACTGGTTGTTGGTTTCCAAGGTTCTCTGTCATAAGGTGAGCTGCATCCGCATCATTGATAAAGGCTTCCCTGCCCTCCTCGTGTTCCCCAGTTTACCTACAGTATAGAGGTTGCATACACCCATGCCTAAAACCAATGAGACACACAAGCTCCCCCTCTTGGGTATTTGCTTCCCCTGTTCATAGTCTGTACGGAAGGATTCCAGTTTCTAATGTTAAATTCTCTTTCTCTGACCATTTGAGAGTTAGAATTGAAGCCAATAAGAGGACGGTATAGAGAGGTGGTATTGTGGGTGGTCAGGAAGTTGTATTTTTCAATAAAATTAGTATAGCATGCTATCCATTCAGGGCAAGAACGCATAGATTGCACAGCTCCCATCTTCTCACAGACTTATAGCACATCACTTTGCATCACTTAGCAAGAATGGTGTACACTCTGGAAATTTTTCTGGACAAGGGATATGTACAGAAATACAACTGACTTCATTCTTCACAAAAGACAAAGCTGAGGAGAGAGCCACTTTGTCTCTGGCGAAGCCCCATTTGAGCCCTTTGCTGAGGCTTTTCTTTTCAATATGTTTTTATTAGATTACAACTTACAGTGACAGCATCAACATTTAGAAGCATAGATCTGCCTGCTAATAATATTCAAAGCTGCACATTCACATCATCCATTAAAGGAGACAGCAAATAACCCCTCACTCCTTCCCTGAGGAAAACTCCACTCAAACAGGAAATAAAACAGTAAATAAGACAAGCAGCAGGAGATTTCGTTCTCCTTTCAGTAAGCTTTGAGCGAATACCATTTAAAGTGACATATGTGCATCACATTTTGTGGATATTAAGCTGAGGCAGATGGATAGAGGTAAGATCTACAGGTCTTATCAAACCCTATTACTGCTGGGCATATCCAGGACATAAGAGATACCAGCCTTGACATGGTCTACTTTCAATTGAGACTGGAGGAAGGAGCCTAAAGTGAACGTCCAGACACCAGCATGGCAGCCTGCCCTAAAAAAATGCATCCACACAAAGAAATCCAGACACCAATGCAAACAAGAAAAATAGAGTAACATTGACACACATTAAGAACATGCTTTGAATACCTGAACAAGGTCTAAAGCAATGCGAAGAGTTGCTTGGAAATGATTGTCCATCATTTTCCCAACTATAGAATGGCGTAGTAATGGTAATGACCATTTTCTTTTAAGTGTGGACGGTCATGATCCTTATGACTGTGGTGCCTTTTCTGAGCATCACCCTGCACCATCGTTCTGCCTCATGCACGCTGATGCGCGTCAAAGCTAAGGTATCACCAAAGGACATCAGACCTGTATTCTTCCTATTTGTTACATCCACCATCAGGTAACATATCTCTTCCAGGTCCAAGAAGAGTTCATCCAGAGGCATATGCTTCCAATTTATTGACTACCAGTGATGGCAATTAACTTCTCATATCTGCTACACATATGGCCCTGAACCCCTTAACCTAACAACATCATATTGTGCATCTGCTCTTGTGAGAGATTTTAGTAGTTGACAAAAGTTAATGCTGGCTTCCTGCAGTGTGCTCTCAGCTATGCCAGGCTGAGGGGGCCATTGACTAACTTGTAGCAGAGATGCTTGTACCACATAGCCCAGTGGAGCGGCAGCCGCTATCCGTAAGTGGAGAATGTCGGCGTATGTCAGGAAACCCCATGAGAATTAACATCCAGCCCTGTGTGCCAGAGTGCGCATTAGTCAGTTGATCGCTAAACGAGGTAGTAGTTTAGAGAAGCCGACTCTTGGAGCTCCCAACAGCTGGTCAGTGGTCTCTGAACTTGACATCCCGAAAAAGAATGATAGGTCAACCCCCAAAGTGACAGACTCTCGCTGATGATCTCATTAGGGATAGATGATGCAGAAAGATTGGCTTTGTTGAGGGAAGAGGACCTTTGGTAGTGGAAAAGCAGCAGAGATGATAGGAGGCAGAACAGTGCCTCCCATTTGGCCACTTTGTGCTTTGTGCACAAGATTGTGAAACCAGAGAGGGGACATGGAACTTTATTCCCCTTGCGGAAGGTGAGGGAAGGGCAGTGGTCAGGGGAGGAAAGTCTCTTTTGCATTGCCGATCACTCCAATTAAAAATTGAGCCCACGTACAACAACATCCATCCCTTCCCCTTTCCCAAGTATGTACTTATTTATCAGTGCTATGCTCTCACCATCCTATCACACTTCCATCAATTTGCTTCCTGAGCTATCAGTAGCATCAACTATCTTGAAGTTCCCGCGAGCTGCGATACTTAAATTTTACTACAAATTGCAAACTGTGCCAACAAAGGGTGTCATTCTCTACCTTGATCTAGCAGGTGCTCTGGAGGTGGACGCTGGTACCATGAGTCATTAGCTTCAAAACTCCTGCCAGTCCTGCACACACTGACTCAGAAGTCCACGTCATGGCCAACATCAGAGCTTAGAACAGAGCGCTAGAAAGTAGAGACTTCCTGACATGTGGTGGGCTGTTGGTCCAGGCGGGGACCCGTGAGCTGTGTTTCTGGGCACTAGAATCCTGAACAACCCAATCAACCCATGGCAGAGAAGAACTTTGAATTACAAGAAAGAACCCTGTGTCTGGAATCAGTAGCTGGAATCAGTAGCTTCTGCCTGGTAATAAACAGCTTTCTGATTTCTGGAGGAAGCCCTAAAGCCAGTAGAATTGCCATGGGAATCACATGGAAGAGGGTATTAAGCCACTGAACTCTCCACCAGAAAAGAATAGTCCAAAAGAAGATGTAGCTGCTTTTCAAGTAAAAGTAGAATGTTCTATTATTACTACCACCCAACTCTAAATCATGCCCCACGTCCCTTCTGCTGGACATCGATTGACACAATCCACTTCCACCAGTATATCCCACTGCAGACTTAGCCCCGTAAAAAGCCTTAGTCCAACCACTTGACCTGTCTACATTTTTTCCAGACTTTTGATGGTTGCCTTAGTTACTGCTAGTTCTGGTTAACATTTGCTACCATAGCATATATGATAGATATCTGTGAATAAAGGCTCTATACAAAATGTTCAATTTAAGAAAACTTTCTACTATAGCAGTTGGACTTTTAGGATATTTTTCAATTACTTTTTCATCTTGTAATATATTTTATATAAAGTATGTTTGCTATTTTTTGATACAACTTGTTGTTAAGACCTGGTGTAACTTTTTATTTGTTTAGCACTTACAGATGTAGCACATAGTCTATTGTGTCCTAATGTTCTGGATTGTGTGATTTAATTATTTCTTCGCCTTCTATGTTTGCCAGGAGAGATTCCTTACCCCTGCCTGCTACATGAAGGAAAAGCAAGTGTAGTTGTATACCAAATTAAACATTTTAATTCAGACATGAAAATGAACCTGCCTTACCAACAATATCCCAGACCTGGCACCATCTCAAGGATGTTGATTCCCTCTAGTCTGACATGAAGAACTAAAAGTATTGATGAATGCTTTATTCCTTTTCTGCTCTCCCAGCAAGTCATTTTTATGCATGTCACACTTTGGGGGTTTCATCTTATCCATCTTTGAAAGATAGAAGCCAAGATGTCCTCTCAATATAATGGTTAATAGAACTAAAAGGTGCGAGTCCCACGCCTACGGTTCAAAGTCTAATGTGTCTTCCTGTAGTGTACTGATTTGGGATCTAGTGGACAGGTGTAATTGACTGATATTTCTGGCAAAAAAGCTTCAATCAGGAGGAGGACTGCTATGGAGCCAAGAAAATGGAGGCCAGGTTAATTCAGCAATATAAAGAAATGTGACTTTATGTCATATTTCACCAAATTTAAAAGAACATATGTTCCCAGGAACTTATGGATGGCTATCTACACATGTTTATCATAGCAAGAAACAGAAACATCTTCATTCTACAACACAGCTCCAAATTCCAACCCATAGAGAGCCGCTCTTTAGTCCAGATTCTGCTCCGAAGGAATTCCATGCATTCAGGACACTGAGGCATTAATGGCTGCATCTCTGAGGAAGCTGGAAGACCAAATATTCCCTTTCCTAGATATTTCACTGATAATGCCACCCTCATAGGAGGAGTTTTACAGGGTACCTCTGAATCAGTTCTTTTCTGAATCATTTTCAGTTGCCTTTTTGTAGAAGACTGGACATCATACAAGTTGCGTTGGCACAAGAGCCCATTAAAGGTCCTCCCTCCTTAGGAGTGGTTTCAGGCTCTGCAGAAGACACTGAGGACCGGATTCACAAAGGGCATCAGCACTCGTGGCAGAGGCCCCCAGTCGTGGGGGAGTCTCCGCACTCGAGGTGGAATCTACGCAATAAGAATTCTCATTGCGTAGATTCTGCCCGAGTGCGTAGACTCTCCCACGACTGCGGGGCCTCCGCCACAAGTGCGGGGCCTCCGCCACAAGTGCGGAGGCCCTTTATGAATCCGGCCCAGAGAGATCTTTGTTTAGCCATGGTCATTTCTTTGTGGAAGGCCTTTCATTCACCTTGTGGGTTTGATGACATCTTAGGCCCCAATGGAGCCTTTTGCAACTTAGAGGCTGAGACGAGTTGAATGTTTCCTTAGGTGAAGGCTCCTGAGAAGTCAAGAACCCCAGATATCCAATCAATAGATAAAAGCCATCCGTTGATAAAGCAATGCTTCTCATTCCCTGGTGGAGTCTCCGATTACAAGATCTCAAACCCACCAGGGATTAGTGATAGTTGATTCTAAAAATGGACAGGTCCTCACTTTACAGAGATTTCAGTGAACTGACTCTGTATCCTGGAGTAGAAAAAGTGTCAACCTTTCTCCCCGAAGTTCAAGTCAGACCTATTGGGGACCCTCCTTCTGCCCAGTTAACACCATTAAACTAGGGTAATTCGATTCTTTGCTTCTTTTCAGGTCACAGCTCTCACATGAATTAACTATAGCAAATTGATAAGTATTTAACTTTGGGCATCTGGCGACGGATCTTTTGGCCTCTTGGGAGAACAGCGGGTGCTAATATATGATATGATGATACACATTATTAAAATAGTCTATGGGAAAGCGTCATTCATTCTTTTTTTAAAAAATTCTGTTTATTGCATCATAAATGGCACAGTGGCGTCAGTCATTTGCATTACAACTTTATATACACATATTCTTATATAGTAAACATCACCTTTTTTTTAAAACTTTACATTATTGCTCATGTGTTGCTTTGTCGTAATTTCAGCTCATTACAAACTTTATTATCCTTCACATTATATTATTTCTTGTTCTTGAGTCAATGTTGGTAAAGCACATATACCCCCTCTGTAGGTGTTCCATCCTCCCCACAGTCTTATCCACTTTTTAGGACAACCTCTGCGCACATATACAGTCTTTTCTGCCACCATGGCCATGTCCATATCTTTGCACCACTCCGTGAGTGTGGGGGTGGTGGATGCTCCCCAATGTTTAGCAATGTTCCTCTTAGCCAGCATCATTCCCAGTGTCGCCCATGTTTGCATTGTGGAGGTAAGGTCTGTTGCTTCCCAGACGTTTAACAGGCACCGTTTGGGTTCTGGAGGGACTGGGTTCCCGCTTATTCTTTTGATAGTGGTCATAACTGATGTCCAGTATGTCGTTATTGCAGGGCAGGCCCAAATGGTATGGAAGAAGGTACCGATTGCACCACATTGTCGCAGGCAGAGTTGGGTGTCCGCTTTCCCTATCTTGTAAAGAGTAGTTCTTGTGTAGTAAATTCTATGTAAAATCTTAAGCTGTACAAGGCGCAGTCTGGATGCAATCACCACTTCCCTAGGTGATGCCAGTGCCTCCTTCCAATCAGTGTCATCTAGGTCTCCTACCTCTTCGCTCCATCTATCACGGAGCTTTTGCATGGGGTCGGGCATGTTATTAATAATTTTCCGGTATGTCATGGAGATTGCTCTCTTGTCCATATGGTCCGTCAGTAATCTGTCCTCTAATGGCGAGGCCTCAGGTGGAGTAGTGTCAGGGGGAATTGCTGCCTCGAGGGCGTGTTTTATTTGGCGGTATCGGAAGTGCTCCGTCGGCGCCATCTCGTATTGGGATTGGAGTTGTGTAAAGGTGAGCATCTTTCCCCACACCCAGAGATCCCCAACTTTGGATATCCCTATATTGTCCCAGTGTTTGAAGCCTTTACTCTTGCCCAACCTACCTAGTGCATCCGTGACCCAGAGGGGCGTTGCTTGTGTGATCGTATTGTGCCAGCCCAATTTTTTGTGCGCTATGTGCCATACCTGGAGTGTGTGGTTTGTCGGGCCTATCAGGGCCCGAGTTCTGTTATATAGTGCGTGATACAGGCCCTCCTCTCCCAACTCCACTCTGTCTAGACTGTAGGCCGGGTCCGTGTGGGGACGTGGAGCCAATGGTTAATTACAGTTAATTGGGACGCCCAATAGTACGTTTGGATACTCGGGAGAGCAATTCCGCCATCATACCATGTTCGGTATAGTTTTGTCATCGCTATGCGGGCTGGTTTGTTATTCCAGAGGAGTTTAGTGATTTCCGCTTCTATGGCTCGGCAGTAGGACTGGGGGACTAAGAAGGGCGTATTTTGAAGGACGTAGAGGAACCTCGGGAGCGCCATCATTTTAAAAAGTGCCGCTTTCCCCAGGAGTGGCAGCGGCAGCGTTTGACAGTGTTTGGTGTCTCTTTGCAGCCGTTGCAAGGGGGCTTGGAGATTCAGAGTCATGAAGACCTCTGGATCATGTGTGATATGGATTCCTAGGTATTTGAAATGATCCTCCGTAACTGCTACGTCGCACCCAGCTGGTAGTATTGGCGGAGGTCCCCTCAAGACATACAGCACAGATTTAGTCCAATTTATCATGTATCCCGAGTGTTTCCCATAGGAGCCACAGATGTCCAATATACGGGACCGGGAACGTCTGGGAGAGGCCATATACAGGAGAACATCGTCTGCATATAAGGAAATACGATCCTCGCAGTCAGCTGTCCAACGGAGCCCACGAATGACCGGGTCTTGTCGTACCCAGGCTGCCAGGGGCTCTAATATAAGGGCGAAGAGCAGCGGTGATAATGGGCAGCCCTGTCTCGTGCCTCGATGCAATGGAAACTCTCTGGATATGTGTCCATTAGCTACTACATGGGCTAGGGGATTGGTATATAACAGTCTGATCCAGGAATGAAATGTTGGTCCGAACCCCATTTTTGTGAGGACGGCGAAAAGGAAGGGCCATTCAACCGTATCAAAGGCCATTCGTGCGTCCAAGGACATCACAATGGCTTCCTCTTGTATTGTGTGTTTACGTCCCATGACGTTATGGAGGCACCTCAGATTTAAGGCCGTATTTCTCCCTGGCATGAATCCCGATTGGTCTGGGTGTATTAATTTAGCTAAGTACGGCGTAAGTCTATTGGCCAGGGTCTTGGCCAATATCTTGGCTTGAGCGTTAATCAGAGAGATGGGCAGGCTTACCAGGTTTGTGAATGGCCACTATAGTTGCTGTTCTTTGGTCCAGCGGCAGTTCTCCCCTGTCTAAACTAGTCCCGTACATAGCTACGAGATAGGGCGTGAGTGTCGTTGCATTTCGTTTGCACCACTCTATGGGAATACCGTTAGGGCCGAGGGCCTTTCCTGACCGAATTTTGCTGATTGCTATCGCTAATTCTTCCGTCGAGAGCTCTGTCTCCAGAAGTTGGGACTCCGTCTCTGTAAGCTTAGGGAGTCGGATATCGCAGAGGAAATCCTCCGCCTCCTCTTGTGTTATTGTGTGCGTTGAGGTGTAAACCTGTTCATAGTGATGTGCTAGGAGGTCTACTATGTCTTGGGGGCTTTGTGTAGTTTCTCCCGTAGGGAGTTGAAGCTCCGCTATCCATCTACCCGCTGTTTCTCGTTTGTCAAGCCAGGCCAAAAGCTTGCCAGCTTCATCGCCTACTTCATATATAGTGTGTTGGGTTGCGGAGAGCCGCACCTTTGCTTCCTCCCATAGGTGGTTTTTGTATTCCTGTTTTTTAAGGAGTAATAAATGGGAGGTGGTGTCGGAGGGGTCCTGTCCTTGGGCCCTTTCCAGGTCGCCTACCTCCTGTTCAAGTATCTCTATTGTCCGAGCTTTTTCCCTTTTATGATTTGTTATTAGTGAGATTGCCTGTCCACGGAATACTGTTTTGTATGCCTCCCATAGGGTGAGTGGGGAGGAGACTTGCCATAAATACAGTGTGAGGTATCACCCCACCTTATTACTGGTCCACTTGTAAAAGGGTCCTAGTTGCCACTATCGAATTAAAGAAAACTCTGCCAACTTTTTGTAATATTCCCAATCACCAGTATCATCGCCCACACACAAATCTTAGCTGGGCCTTCTGAACCAGTCCTAGTTTTTTGCATGCAGGGTTTACACAATTTTCAAGACCAAGTTAGAGTCGCATCTGGAAAAAGCTTTCTGAACCAGCCATACTTCAACTAACGGGACAATGCGCGACCCGCAGTACTTGGCTCCTGCGAGACACTTCTCTAATTGGGCGACCCAGGGTCCTCTCTGTAGCTGCAAAGAACAGATAATGCAACCAATCACAACTAATTGGGACCTCTGGTAAGTGTGTGACTTCTAGGAAATTTCTTATTTCGCCTGCCGGTGCCAATATGTGATCTATTCTGGATAGACTGTTATGTGCGCCTGAGTAGTATGTGTATTGTCGTGCCTGCCGGAAGCGGAGCCGCCAGATATCTACTAGGCCCATGGTATCTAGGAAATCTGTTAGGGTAGAGTGTGTCCGGTGCTGTTGTCGTGGGGGTGTATGGTCCAGGGTATCGTCCAGTGTTGCGTTAAGGTCGCCTCCTATAATTAAGTTGCCCTGTGGGAGCTGGAGTAGAAATGCGCTGAGCGCCGGCAGCGCTAACAAGTGAAGCGCAGGGGGGATATAGACTGACACAATGTTGACCACCCGACCTTCCCATTGACATGTCAGCCCCGAATCGGCCCTGGTCGTCCGTGTACGTTTGTTTTACGACAATTGGATGTTGTTTTTTAATGAGAATCCCTACCCCGTGGGCGCCGGACGTGAACTCTGAATGTACCGCTAATTTGAAGCCCCATCTGTCGAGAGCTTTGCAGGTCATCCCTGTTAAGTGGGTCTCTTGTATCAGGGCTATTGCGGGTGCTTTGCGCTTCAGGTAGTGTAGGACTAGCCCCCGTTTGAGCTTATCCCAGAGACCGTTTACGTTCCAGGATATTATGGGTAGATTTTGTGCACGCGCTGTCGCCGGGTTGGCAGAGTCAAGTGAGGTTGCCATGGACCGTGATGGAGATGTGCTACATGAGCCAGGTCGTTGTGCAGCAATACATGAGCAGTTTGCGTGAATCTGCAGTGTGCCATATAACATATAAGAACACATAAATCAAACAAATCAAAACTTCCCCAGTACACCCTCGTTCCCTCCCCCTCCCTGCCTCCCTGCAAGACGGTTTAAGAACTTCCCGCCACCACAACTTTGCAGAGTGCCTGTTTCCCATTACCCGGTACCTTCGTAGGGGAGCGTCATTCATTCTTGACATTTCTGCTACCCTCAGTCTACCTTTACCCTCATCTAGTTATATCCTCACACCTTGAATCAAGTTATTTGGTGTATCTCATGAAGTTTGGGCATCAATTTCTGTTGCACGTTAAAGCTAATTTTTATCCTACATGTTTTTGTCCCCTGTACTTCTGGCAGGGGTGGGTCTATGAAATCCTGTCTTTTTTGACAATTGTTTTACAGAGTAGATCATTCATGCAGTGTATTCAATCAGGACAAATTGTTCACGAGCACCAGCCATCTTTTCAATTGTGTCTACCAGTATTCCTCTGGGGCTCTCATCTTTATTGGAGAAGACACTTTTCCCACTTTAGTTGCCGGAAGAGTTTTACATTTATACTTGAAAAAGGACCACATGGAGAAAGACTCCCAGACAGCCTTGCAGGAGTCATCAGAATGCAAGTTGTAGTGCTATCAGCATAACATCCCTCACCAGATTGCTGAGCTATGGGACATTGGGGCGCGACAGAGTGGTACTTCCGGTTACAGGAGAGCTCTTAGAGCCTGAGAGCAGATGGCAGGGACGGGATTCTCAGTTGAGACATATTAGAAACCAGCTGCCTTTGTGTTTACTGTTTGAATCCGGAGTGGGAGGCACCACAAGGGACTGGCACTGTAAGAGAAGACAGAGGAAATGACAAAAACACTTTCCGCTGCTGTTGTTATCCTGCGATGAGCTCTCTATGACTATTTAATGCATGAATGTGAATTCAGCCATTTCAGTACGGCCTTTTAGGTCAATAGCAAACGTCGTGGGCTAAGCAAGCGAGTTTTTCAGTGTTGGGACTTTGTGCCACATACTAATTAATATGTAAAATGTATCTGACTGTAATTCTAGAAAACCATGTTTATGGATATGGGTGCCAGTCTACTGATGCCAATTTTGAATCTTTGTGTGCAACGCTATTTCCACCCAATATCCGGTGTAAAATCCAAATGTGTGTAAATGTAATTAGAACATTGGAATGTTGAGAGCTCCATTGAAGTCAATGGAGTAGCTTCGAGCTTATAATGGCTGGTATAAGTCCAGAGCTCCAACATTCCATTGTTTGTCTTTCTGTTTCACCCTTTTTAATTTAGAACATTCTACCCTTACTGGGTGGAATGTTCTAATAGCTTTAGAGCCCTACTTCATCTGGATATGTCGGTTTTTAAAGGCCCTCTCCCTCGTTATAGGCCCTCGCCGGCATCTCAGGCCTATAACTCGGGCTCAGGGCCTTTAACAACCGATATAGACCTCGGCAGTGGGCATAAAGGCTATAATGTAGGTAAAGGGGTCTGGGTCCCCTCCCTGGCCCCAACAAGAAAAACGAGCAAAATAAATAAAGCGCTCTGCACCTCAGATCCCAAATACGCTTCAGACTGTACAGCTCAGGCCAGGGAATAAATACATTTACCGCCTGCCACTTTCTTCCTATTTGAGGTAAGTGCAATAACACCATTATAAGCCAGCAAAATAAATCATGCAATTGCAAAGCACCCATGAAATTGCTGTAACAAGCTTTCTGTATTTGCAGTGAGGGCCTTTACAAGCCAGCTATGTAATCTCTTTATAATGATGTCACCTCACAACAGGGATCGAGTTCAATTCGCTCCCTTGTTCAGGGTACTTCCGCGTCGCTATCCATATTTTTGAAGTGAAGCACCATCTGTAGCTGTGGAAAAGGCATTCAGAGAGCTCAGTATTGCTAGTACTCATTCATTTCTGTTTAGAGATCATCTTATACTTAGCAAGCATGAAGAAGAAGTGAGACCCGCAGCAAAAAACAGCCATCTTTTGTGGCCAGCATTTAGCTCTTGGCCATTTGATCACCTTTTTGCATTGAAGAACTAAATTACACATAGGGCTGCCAGTTTTCAGTTTTTACTGATTTTTACAGATAAATCCAGACATAAAACATTGTCTTACCTGTCTGTTTTTATTTTTAAAAGTGGAATAATACAGATAATTTGGCTTCTTTTGCGTGACGCACCATGCTGAGATCAATGACTTTCAGGCCAGTAGCTGCACATATTGGCAGCATGGGGAGTTACAAAACTCAATGAGATGTGCTTAAATTACTGCATATCTCAACACGTATATATGTGCTATTATACTACTTTTTTTAATGTGGGTTTATTATTTTATTATTTTTGGCTGTGGAATGTTCTAAAGCCTGACAGGCATCAAAGTATGAGGGCATGTTTAACCATTATATACATGCAGAAATATGGTAAACAGTCAAAATATCGAGTTGCAAATATCGAAGTGCACTTATATCGAGTTCAGAATATCGTTACTCAAAAATATCGATTGTCAGAATATCGTGGACAAGAATATCGACTCTAAGGTAAGTAATATCGTTTTTAACAATATCGAAGTCATTAATATCGTTTGCAAAAATATAGTTGTTAAAAATATCGTTATTTTAGTTAGTGTTATGAATTTTAGTATGTATTTTAAATGTATGTGTTCTATTTTTTTGTTTAAGTATTGCATTTGTTTTTAAATATATGTGTTAAATTTTTATAAGTTATTAATTTTATTTTCAGTAAATTTAGCGTTTTAGTTCCGTAGCGGGTTGTGGGTTTATAGGGGAATAGGTGGGAAGTAATTTAATTATAATTAATTTATTATTTTTCTTTTGAAGTTATTAATTGTATTTTAATTTAATTTTGCGTTTTAGTTCCGTAGCTGGTTGTAGGTTTATAGGGGAATAGGATCGGTAGTAATTTAATTATAATAAATGTATTAATATTTTTTAGAAGTTATTAATTGTATTTTAATTTATTTTTGCGTTTTAGTTCCGTAGCGGGATGTGGGTTTATAGGGGAATAGGGTGGGAAGTAATTTAAATATAATTAATATATTAAAGTTTTTTATTAATTAATATTTATGTATTTAATATTTTATATTGTTAATTAATTTATCCTTAATTAATTATTAATTGGTTGTTAATTATTATTCATTAAATGGTAATTATGTTAATTGTGTAATTTTTTAAGGAGCGGGTTGTGGGTTTATAGGGGAATAGGGTGAGAAGTAATTTATTTAGAATTAATTTATTAATATTTTTTATTAATCAATAATAATGAATTTAATATTGTATTTTGTTAAATGTTGGAATGTATTTATTAATAAATATTTATTAATTGGTTGTTAATTATTATTAATTAATTAGTAATTATGTTAATTGTGTTATTTTTTGGGAGCGGGTTGTGGGTTTATAGGGGAATAGGGTGGGAAGTAATTTAATTAGAATTCATTTATTAATAATTTTTATTAATTAATATTTATGTATTTCATATTTTCTATTGTTAAATCTGGGGATTAATTTAGTAATAATTATGTATTAATTTGTTGTTAAGTGTTATTTAATTTATTAAAGTAAAATTAGTTATGGAAATTGTGAAAATATTTTTAGGTGTGTGTTTTTGTGTTTTTTGGGGTAGAGGTTTGAAATTAATATACTTTAAATAAAATGATCACTAGTTGATCATTAATATTCTGTTATTAATTGCTAAATATTGTTAGTAATTGTTTTGTTTTGTTTTGATTTTGTTTGGGGATTTACATTCAATAGCTGAAATGTTTTGTTTTATCCCCTCCGCTAACCAACACTTTCCCTACTGTTGCACTCATTGGAGTGGGAATAGTAATTTATTCCCCGCCGCTATCCAACGCTTTCCCTACTGTTGCACTCACTGAAGTGGGAATAGTAATTTTTACCCCTCCTCTATCCAACACTTTCCCTACTGTTGCACTCGCTGGAGTGGGAATAGTAATTTTTTCCCCTTCGCTATCCATCACTTTCCCTACTGTTGAACTCATTGGAGTGGGAATAGTAATTTATTCCCCTCCGCTATCCAAAACGTTCCCTACTGTTGTACTCACTGGAGTGGGAATAGTAATTTTTACCTCTCCTCTATCCAACACTTTCCCTACTGTTGCATTCGCTGGAGTGGGAATAGTAATTTTTTCCCCTTCGCTATCCAACACTTTCCCTACTGTTGCACTTATTGGAGTGGGAATAGTAATTTTTACCCCTCCTCTATCAAACACTTTCCCTACTGTTGCACTCGGTGGAGTGGGAATAGTAATTTTTTCACCTTCGCTATCCAACACTTTCCCTACTGGTGCATTCATTGGAGTGGGAATAGTAATTTTTACCCCTCCACTATCCAACACTTTCCCTACTGTTGCACTCCATGGAGTGGGAATAGTAATTTTTACCCCTCCTCTATCCAACACTTTCCCTACTGTTGCACTTGCTGGAGTGGGAATAGTAATTTTTACTCCTACGCTATCCAACACTTTTCCTACTGTTGCCCTCTCTGGAGTGGGAATAGTAATTTTTATGTCTCCGCTATCCAACACTTTCCCTCCTGTTGCACTCACTGGAGTGGGAATAGTAATTTTTACCCCTACGCTATCCAACACTTTCCCTACTGTTGCACTCATTGGAGTGGGAATAGTAAATTATTCCCCTCCATTATTCAACACTTTCCCTACTGTTGCACTTGCTGGAGTGGGAATAGTAATTTTTCCCCCTTCGCTATCCAACACTTTCCCTACTGTTGCACTCATTCGAGTGGGAATAGTAATTTTTACCCCTCTGCTATCCAACACTTTCCCTACTGTTGCACTCACTGGAGTGGGAATAGTAATTTTTACGTCTCCGCTGTCCAATACTTTCCCTACTGTTTCACTCGAGGGAGTGGGAATAGTAATTTTTACCCCTACGCTATCCAACACTTTCCCTACTGTTGCACTCGCTGGAGTGGGAATAGTAATTTTTATGTCTCTGCTATCTAACACTTTCCCTACTGTTGCACTCGCTGGAGTGGGAATAGTAATTTTTATCCCTACGCTATCCAACACTTTCCCTACTGTTGCACTCATTGGAGTGGGAATAGTAAATTATTCCCCTACGCTATCCAACACTTTCCCTACTGTTGCACTCGCTGGAGTGGGAATAGTAAATTATTCCCTCCGCTATACAACACTTTCCTTATTGTTGCACTTGGTGCAGAGGGAATAGTAATTTATTCACCTCCACTATCCAACACTTTCCCTACTGTTGTATTTAATGTAGTGTAAAATGTAGTTTGAAATAATAATAAATATTTTAATAATTTATTTTATATTATATATATATATATTTTTTATTTCTATGTTACAGGTGTATGTATGTATATATGTGTTTATACTTTTTAATATATTTTTAACATTTTAAAATTGTTTAAAATAATTATTTCTTAATTATTATTAAGTAAATATATATATTATATTTTATATATGTATGTCTAATTTATTTTTACATTACATTTATTAATTTTTAATTAACATTTTCTAATAATTCTAAATGATTTTTTTAAAGTTATATTTATAATTTAATTTATTTAACATTATTTTTTATACATTTAAAAAAAAACGATATTTTGTACATCGATATTTTCAACAACGATATTTTTTTCTCGATATTTTAGTACTTACCATTTTAAAGATAGGATGTCGATATTTTTGACATCGATATTTATGTCCCGATATTTTGGGAACACGATATTTTGTCCTTCGATATTTTGTCAGTGATCCCAGAAATATATGAGTTATCACCTCATCTGTTCACAAAACACAAAATAATTATAGATAAATACCAATTAGATGACCAAAAAATCAATATGGATAAATTCAGACGGAAATGTTAAAAAAATACATACTATAAAACCGGGAGCCCTAATTACACATTACGAGGTGTTTAAGGTTTAACGAAAGCAATAACATTTCTACACTTCTATAAAGTTTTATTGATTTTTGTCTCATTCTCTTAGTTTCATGATGGATTGCAGCCAGGGATACAATGGCACTAGACCATTTCCTCTCATTTAAAATTTTCACAATCACATTCAGATTTTGACGTTTTGACTGTATTTAGAAGTGCTTTACACCTCTTTTGAGATTCCCTATTTTTTTGTGTAACACTGGAACACGGCAGGCACAGCAGCTGCTTTATCTCTCAAATAATAGAGGAAAACACAATTTCAGACTAATGCTCGCACCATATTGAGGCTTCCACACCTTGTTGGTGGGATGTTTTCACTGGAAGTCCCCATGTCAACATAACAACAACAAAGAATGTCAGCCAGTCTGCCATGTGGAGGCAGCATTGATGAAGTGGCCTGCATTTTGTTCAAAGACAAATTCTCACAGCAAGGTTTTGTTTTCTGAAAACAAAAAATCATTATCTCTGACTTCCAAGGAGATTTTCCTAGAATATGGGGGACTTGGTTGTTTTTCTTGTCTGGGTCTGTAAAGATGAGCATGGAAGTCAGAAGGCCTGCCGTGTATACAGTGAGTCTTCCTACACCTAGAGGTGTTCCTCATGGCTCTGGCTACGCCGCCAGAAACACGGCACTCCCTTGCCTCCAAGGCACGCAAAAGGCCGGCATCTGCTATCCAGGCATCTCAAATTTTGGCAATTTGCCATGACAGCAAGATGACTTAGGGGGTGAATAATAGGTTGGAGGTATGTATAGTATAAATACCATCAACATGAAGGTCTGCCAGCCCGATTTAAATGTAGGTGGACTTGCAGTTTGGCCACGGCAGAGACTACCCTGTCTCCGCCATGGCCAAACTTCTTCCACGACCCTGAGGAGTAAGGGCTGTCGGTGAAATGGCTACCTGTCCACCCGCCCAATTTAGATGGGCGAACATGTAATCATCTTTTTACAGTTTCTTACCGCCAGGTAAGAACAGTGAAAACATTATAATGCTCCTCCACAACGGGGGAAGACTTCCATGGTGATGGGAGCATTACATATTTTCTCTACTAAAAGAAAATCCAGTTTCGGGATTTCCTTCATGTAAAGAAAATCAAAATTACTCTGTGCTACAGGGATACATCCTGCTGAGGCAGCCCCTTAGCAGAGTAATATGCATCATCAGGAACTGCCGTGACGGCGGTTCCTGGCAATGTTTTTATAATTGACCCTCAGCTTATCAGTCATATATAAAGTAGGCTGGCGGCCTCCCCACCATGGGTCGGAGTCCGCTAAGAAATAAATCACCCCATAACTCCTTGAATCTTCAGAGGCAATGTAATATACATTTGGCCAAGAGTCATTGCTATCCAAATTACCTGCATTCAAATTAAATTCCTACACTTTGTAGAATGGCATGGGTGAGTTCTTAAGAAGTAATTTAGCGGATGCAAGAAATCGTGTTTTTAGTGCCCGCCAGAGGCACTTCAATATATCACTCACTCAATATATCACTCAACAGATGCACCTCAATGTTCACTGTCCATGTGCACAGGTGACAGTGCCTACATGCCCTCTCAAGCCAAGGGTATTGAATCCAGTATTTTCTAGTAGTGAAGATGTAATGTTAGGTGGAATACAAGAAGCTTGAGGGCAGGAACCAGAAGGCACAGCTAGTTAAAAACGAGTGCACATAAGTGAGATATGAAGATATGCATATCTTTTTTACTAAAGCATATGCTTTTCAAGAGAAGCTTCAATCAATCAATCAGGGATTTGTGAAGCTCGCTACTCACCCGTGAGGGTCTCAAGACGCTGGGGGTGGGGGTGGGGGGTCATGCAGCTCCGATTCAGCCGAAGAGCCAGGTCTTGAGGTTCTTTCTGAAGGTGTGGGGGAATGTCTGATGTTGAGCGGGAGTTCGTTCTAGGTCTTTGCTGTGATGTAGGAGTAGGCTCTTACACCCGTTCTGGCTCTGCATATGTGCGGGGTTTCGGGGAGGGCGAGGTCGGCGGAGCGGAGGTTTCTCTTGGGTGCGTGGAAGGAGACTCTTTCGTTGAGGTATTGGGGTCCGGTGTTGTGGAGAGATTTGTTGGCATGAGTGAGTAGCTTGAAGGTTACTCTCTTCCCGACGGGGAGTCAGTGGAGGTGTCGTAGGTGCTGGGTGATGTGTTCATGTCGTGGGATGCCGAGGACAAGCCTGGCAGCAGTGTTCTGGATGGTCTGGCATTTCCTGAGCAGGGATGCTTCACAGATTGTAGCACCAACACAGTAGTGTCACAGAGAAGATTTTACATTTAAATTAGCATATAATTGTATATCTAAGTACTTTCATGGGGTGTTAAGCCAAATGCTTCCCAGGTGTTGACACAGGTTTTTCAAAATAGCACTGTGTACCCCATGTCTGTTGATAATTAGCCCCATTGCTCCAGGGCCAGCCTTTTGAAATGGTAATGTAAGGGATGCCCCCCAAATGATATGGTGCCCCTCATGGTAAGAATTACACATTAAATGCCAGTGCCAGAATTTTGCCATTGCTACCATTACATATGTCTAAAGTTACCTCTAGTATGTCAGACCTGCATTTTGTCATAGTTGGCAACCCACCTTCCCCCAGTATGCTATGGTTGTTGTCTCTGATGCCAAGAATCACCTCCAGTATGCCAGAACCATCCTTTTGCCATGTTTGTCCCATATGCCAAGAATTGGCTTCATTATGCCAGTGTCAGCATTTTGCTATGGGTGCCCCTTTTGCCAATAATTACATCTAGTATGCCGGCATCAGAATTTTGCCATGGATGCTCCTTATGCCAAGAATCGGCTCCAGTATGTGAGTGCCAGCATTTTGCCATGGGCGTGCCATATTGGAAGAATTACCTCCAGTGTGTCAGCTCCAGAGGCAGATTTACAAGCAGAACATATTCACACACACCCTCTCATTAACTCATGCTCACTTATCATATCAAGAATACTTTATTCGGCTTTGTGACCATCAAAGTTTACAAATACAGCATTCATGGAACAATAATTCATCATTTTAACATTATAAAATAACAAGCTATCATTCAGAAAAAATCCTTAGGGTTTGTTAAATACTTCAAGAAAACTTGATTCACTTACTTCAAAATAAAACATCTCTATTGATAAATATCCACTTGAGTCTTTTAATAATGGTAAAAACCCTTAAAAAGGGCAAATAATCCCATTAATCACAAACTTAGTATGTGCAATCCATAATTAATTGGCAGATGTAGTATCAAGCAAGTATAGATACAGAATAGATTAAAAGCATGGGATATTTCCAATAGAAATACGTCATCTTCATCACTGGAAATTGTCCCATAGAGCAAGGTACATGGGGGCCTATTACGATGGCGGGCGGACTTTGTCCGCCCGCCACCGTAACGGAAAACGGGACCGACTGCCAGAGGTGCGGCGGTCCCGCCAGGCCAATTAGGATGCGCCCGCCACACTGGCGGGTGCATCCTCGACTTCAACATTGCGGCGGGCGGTGCTGTAAGCAGCACCCGCCGCAATGTTAAAGTCCATGTTGTGCATTGCCATGCACAACGTGACAGGCACCGCGAGGTGCCTGCCACCTTATGCATGGCAATGAAGGGGGGTACCATAGGTACCCCCCAGTGCAGCCACCCCCCCCCCCCCACCACCCCCGGGGGCCCGCAATGGGCCCCCAAGGTAATTTCCCACATGCCTTTCCATGGCACAGCCAAATCTAAACTTTATATGTAAGCTTTTGGCTAGGACAGGGTGATACTGTCCAAATAGTGTTCGAAAGCAGGAGTTGGCTTGAATTCCAGGAACTGCTCAGTCAATTGGCCCAAATTGCTTCTTGTGGTTTGCTGATCATACACATAAGACCAATAGGCCGATTTTAAAACAAATTTATCTGCCTTACAGATTAGTTTAGGGGTATTCCACAACTTAAGCAGACCCAATTTTTTTACACCAGCCAAAGATGAATCTTAACCGAGTAACCTTTATAGCATGATCTAATTCCATTAAGTCTCTTAGGGAATCTCTATAATCTAATATCTCAGGAGTCATCCAGATGTGTATCCAAAATAATAACGGCTTCAAGTGTGCCAGATCAGATACACATTTGATGCCTATACCAAAATAGAGAGGAATGACGGGAGTGCTTGCTGGTACTGAGACCAATGCCCTTGTTAAATTGTTCTCAGCCACAGCAAGCTTATAGGTGTCAGTGTAGTGTAACCCCAAACTTCGGCTCCATATAAAGTGGCACTCTTGGCCTTGGCACGATAAGCTTCCAAGGCGGGAGAGATAGAATGTGAATGTGTACTTTAAGAAAAAATGGAGAACAGCTTTGGATCTATGGGATATTAAAAGGAAGACTTTATTAATTTGAGACCTCCATTTAAATTTACCAGATAAAGTCATGCCCAAATAATCAAAGCTATACACCCTATCTAATCTATCCGCTCCAGCCCTAACAGCACAACATTTGGTAGTACTCTTACCAAGCACCATAAGCGTAGTTTTGGCAGTGTTAAGCTCCAAACTCCTATCCCCACAAAACTCTAAGAATTTGTCTAACAGGTTTTGAAGGCCCATTGGTGTTTTAGAAACTAGCAGCGCATCATCTGCAAACAATAGTATGGGACTTTTTACTCCATTCATAATGGGGGAGTCATTTGGCACATCCTTAATTCCTTTACCTCATCATTAATATGTAAAGTAAACAGGGCTGGTGCAAGTACGCACCCTTTCCATACCCCACGGGATATTGGGATGCGCTTTGTCTATTGATTCTTATGACCCCACCTAACCTGGGCATAATTTCTTTCATGTAATCTGGTTAAAAGATCAATGAAACCACTAGGAGCCCCAAAGTTGACTAACACTCTCCAGAGTTTCTCGCAGGGTACCAAATCGAACACTGCAGGCAGATCAACAAATGCCACGTGTAGTTTTTGGCTACTAAGCAAGACATATTTTCAGTTTAAGAGAGAGAACATAAAAACTTGATCTAGAGTACTGATTTTTGCACGGAAGCCCGCCTGAAGGGGAGACAATACCTGCTTGTCATCTATCCAAGGTTGCAATTTGACCAATACCTGCCTTGAGAAAACCTTTTGAAGGTTGTCTATTAGACTGATGGGCCTGTAGTTGGTAGGGCATTCAGCATCATCCTTCTAAAAAATAGGGATTATTTCCACCCCCCTCCAAGTATCTGGGACCCCGGCCCCCTGCAATCGCATTCAATAAAAGGTTCACATAAGTAGCCGAAAGCTGTGGTTCTGACTTATATAAGTCTCCAGGTATGCGATCAGGTCCAGCAGCCTTTGACGACTTTAGGCTGCCAATGGCAGAAAGGGTGTCTGCTAGACTAAAAAAACCCTATCAGTCAACCCACTGACCACTTTTAGTGATTCACCCTTAGAGCACCCCCGTCCCCCTCTAAGAGGCTGTTTGATAAAACAATCCTGGGTGTACAATTTATAGAACTGTTTTTCCCATCTCTCCGGTTGAAAATTATATTGTCTTGGGTTTGCACTCCCAGTATTCCCATGTACAATTACATGCCAGAAGGTTCGACCGTCATTTGTTTTAAGGGCCTGTAACATATTTGCCAATTTCTATCCTTCCAGTTATTCTTGACGTGATTGAGTGCTAACTTATATCACGATTGTACTGCGCAAATATCCAACAGACTACACCCTCTGACAACACTTTTTAGCGCCTGCTAGGCTAATTCGCATTCAGAGGAGAACCACTTAGGATCCTTAGAAGGGTTTATCAACTTGCAACAGGTCTCTACGAAGCTACGAAGGGCTACAAGGCTATTAGAACATTCTGCCACTAGAGGGCAAACAAATAAAACAAAGGCCTCTCGGAGTTCGAGGGGGTTTAAATCCCCTCAGGCTCCGAGAGGCCTTTGTGAAAACAACATTGGAATGTTGCTTTGCGGGCCTTTACCGGCCCGTAGAAGCACGGAGCACTCCATTGTCTTCAATGGAGTGCTCCACATTCCAATGTTCTAATAAGTGGTGAAGGCCCAAAAGAAGCATTAAAATCTCCACCACAATTACTTTAGCTTTCTGTTGGTACATATCAATCAGGTCATCCAGTTTAGATAGGACAGGAGAATCACTGATAGAAGGCGTAGTCCTAGCATAAAGGCTCAGTATCACCGAATTCGAACCAGATGTAAATTTAAGCTGTAAACCTAATAATCTATATTCAACAACTCATGGGAGCATGCACTATTGTTCTTTACCAGAATTATCAGCCCTCCAATTGCCCGCTCCGAAGTCCTAGGAGGTGCCACTTTCACACTACAAGTAACAAACCCATTAACAAAAACCGTATCCGTCACCCAGGTTTCCTGAAATAGGCATACATCATGACTTCCTATAAATGATATCCATTCCTGCTCAATAAGCTTTGACTTAACCCCAGCTTCCTCAACGCGAATGGAAGGTTTCTCAACGTGAGCAGTAGCGACCATCCGCAACCACCCGCATTGAGGAATCTCACCAAGAGGTGGTCTGGAGTAAGACTTTCCTAGCTCGCGCTCGCCAACTTAACGTTCAGATTTTTTCAGAACTCTCGGAGCGTGGAGTGGGACAAACTCTGCAAACTCCGCGATTCTGGACCCAGGCCTAGTTATAACAGAATTAGAGGGGAGACTAGATGCTTCATCCATTAACGCTGTATATCTATTTGAACATGGAACATTTGAAAGAATGGTAATCTCAGGAGACAATGGGAATTTTGATGTTGAAGGCAGCGAGTCACAAGCAAAGAGATCACTAAAACTTCCTGTAGAAGGGCACACTCCTGATGCAGTCTCCCGTGTTCTCCTTTTAAACATACATGCCACTTTAACAATGGGTTTGACACCCTTGATTGGATTGATGTTTTATATTAACTCAACCTTTTTAATTAGATGATCGATGTCTTCCAAAGTGGAATTTTTACCTGCATTAGTTCTAGGGGGAGTAGCCCCCATAACGGGTTTCTTAGATTTTTTTAGCATTAGCTTTTGCTGATTCGGGTGCCTTTCGTGTCCCCAATTGCTGCACAACAGCTCTCAATCCGGTTCTAGCATAAAGCAGTCAGGCCAATTACTAGGTGTTAGCAAACTAGTTCCACAATAAAATGTAAAGATGTCCACTGATGGTTCCTCGATGTTATCAACCGCAGTTATTTAGGATGAAATAAGGGGGGCCTCTTCCGGGTGAGGACAGGTGGAGATGGGCCCTGCCTTGGGCCAGACTTCGCCCGGGCATGCTCCAGGGCGCATCCTGCACCGTGGGAAGCTAGAGTGGGGTTTGAAGCATCCCATGTTAGTCTCTCGCCCCGTTGCGCACTGGGGGATGGAGTCCCACCCCAGTGCCGATGTCTCACCAGGCAAGTATGCGGTATGCAGGCAGGGAACAGCCAACTGAATGACCCATGCTCACTTACATTCACTCGATCCCTCACACTCATTCTCATTCCCTCACACGTTCTCTCACTCATTCTCACTGTTAACTCCCACTCACATTCACCCTCTCATTTAGTTTCACTTATTCTTCCTCAAGGTGACTCGCTCATTCTCCCTCGCACGTGCACCCATTGTCAGTCACTCTCAGTTATTCTTGCTCGCTCCTCCTGTCATTCACTCTTACTCACTCACTTTCACAAGCATACACTCACACACACAAGCTCACACTTACATACAAACAGGCACTCGCACATGCTCATACACATGCATGCACACATTTGGCAGAAAATGTGTTTTTTTTAAATCTTCACTTCCTCAGCTGCCAGTGCTGGAGAGATACTTGGGGCAGGAACACAGCTCCCTCCAACCTCAATCACTGAAACTGGAAACTGAAAGCTTGCGCCTGCGAAGTGCATATGAGATGGGGAGGCACTGGGCAGGCTCAAGCTTTGCGCCCCTTGCTTATTTCACCCCTCCCCCTCCCAACTAGTCACAGGGTGGGGTGGGGTGAATGGGTCTTCTGACCTCGCCTCATGCTTTGACGAAATGGGAGAAGGTGGGGTGACATGCGGATCGACAGGTAACCCCGGGCACTGCAGAATTGAAGCCTAAAACACACAGGACTACTTTTATCAGTGGTGCTACAACAACTCACAAATGGGGTGGCACCTAGGCTTGTCAAACCCCTGACACAGGGGCTGGGACTTCGTCAGTCCTGGACAATCAGACTGATGACTAACACAGACACCTGCATGTGTCTGCACCAGTGGGTACACAGATATAGTGCCTTGTTGCTGCTTGGCTCTTGTTCACAAAGAGGATCAGTCATTTTTTATAATACCAATAGTTAATTTAGTTTATATCAATTTAATAATATATTATTATTCGTTATTGGTATATTGAAATAAAGGGGTGGAAAACAAAAACGGTAGAGCCCCGATGCCCATAAGCGTGAGCTGCCAGGGCACAAGTAACTTAGTTGTAGCTGGCTTGTTCTCATTTTTAGGGTCTCCACTGTGCTTATTTGTCACATTGTCCCTTTCCCTGGGAGCTGGCATTTCTTTTTATATCACATCTTCCTCCTCTACATCCTGCTCACAAAAAGGTGATTCATCTTCTAAAACTGAACGTCACTGGACTCAAATCAAATCTACATGCTCAGTTTTGTCAGTTCCAAGTAGGCCCAAATTAGAACACACATCCATTGTTGAAAGTACATTCTCTAGAATGGACGTGATTTGATGCACTTTGATCTTCTGTTTCCACAATTCTTTCTTTTATCCTTCGTTTGATGTCATACCATTTCTTAAGGCAATATTCCTTATTTCGATTTACAATTCCTACAGCATTCACTTATATGCAGATTTTAGCCCATTTACTGACTGTGATGCTGTATGGGCTCTAACTGACAGAGAGTTAGGCTTAATTTGGAATTATTTCATCTATTGCGACCCCAAACCTGAAAACACTGATTTTCTATTTTGCTGTGTCCTGACATACAACCATAAGGATGTTGACAAATTATCTTCCCAGAAACAAAATTAAGTTCCCTGTGTAAAATTATTTTTCTGCCTCTGCCTTTGCTTTGAAATATTCACTCACATCCACACAACACATTCAAGCAAAAAAGCCTTATTGTCTTTAAAAAGTGTCTCCTCCTTTATTAAGAAATGATAATTATATATACAATCTTAAAAAATGTTAAAAGTCACACCTTCTTCAAGACAATTTTACAAATGTTACAAAGTCACAGTAATTCATCAATGGCACATACAGATACTTCTGTGAGAAAAAACCACCTAACGTGTTGTACTGGATTAACTCTCGTATGTACGGTGGTCCTATTTGGCATACATCTATTATACCTTAACACATCATTAGCGGAAAAGTAAATAAAGAGAGTATACACTGCAACATAACTAGTCGTGGACAATCATATATAAAATGTCTCAAAACGACTATCCAGTATATTTACATGCACTCAGAAAAGGTGAGAACAATACAATGCAGAAAAGTTGTCGACACGGCGTTTCAGTGGATTAAAAACTGGTTGACACCACCTTCTTCAGGACAAGCTTTAGATTTAAAACACAGTACGATTCTAAAAGATAGAAACAATAAAAATTCAATCAATAATCAATACAAAAGGACTACCTATATCCTAACAATAAGGCTTTAACTGATTCAAACATACTCCGCTCAGAAATACTGTTCATACGGAATTCAACATGCATCTGTATCAGGCATACTCAGTATTTGTAAAGGACATCAATGATAACTAAAATGTCTTTACCATAATCCCTATTCTTTTCCATTCATATTCACTTTCCATTCATTAACCTAAAATCTTGAATCAAATAAGGGTTATTTACTATAGCTGCACCTCCTGATGCCCAAACTGTTTACTATACTATACTAAAGGAAGCGGTAGCAACAGTATATCAACATCCAAGCAAAATAAATAATATTAAAATATACAATTAGATAAGGTATAAGGAGCTGGTCTTTTAACCAATCTGTTGGCCTTTTAAGAGATTTCGAGGCTGTAAACAAGAAAAACCCTGGACCCATGGAATTGAAAGTGGTAAAGGAATACGAATATCCACGCTATAATCCCCAATTAAGGAAAGGAATATAGTTGACCATAACCTATTGACTATTGGAATCAGTTCTGAATTCTTCATATCGAAGGGTGAGCATACACTAAGATTGGTTATTAATAATGAATCATAACGATCTGTGGAAATATTAGATGAGTATGGATTTATATATACTTTGCAGATAATACACGGGAGAAGTGAAAAAAATCCCAATTGAGCTCCACAATAAGTTTCAAGGAAGTGATCCACTCCATGAACCTCATCGAGGGTATTAAGATAAATTGTAAGTAAATAGCTGCTGAAAATGAATGGAAAGTGAATATGAATGGAAAAGAATGGGGATTATGGTAAAGACATTTTAGTTATCACTGATGTCCTTTACAAATACTTAGCATGCCTGATACAGATGCATGTTGAATTACGTAAGAACAGTATTTCTGAGCGGAGTATGTTTGAATCAGTTAAAGCATTATTGTTGGGATATAGGTAGTCCTTTTGTATTTATTATTGATTGAATATTTATTGTTTCTATCTTTTAGAATCATACTGTGTTTTACATCTAAAGCTTGTCCTGAAGAAGGTGGTGTCAACCAGTTTTTAATCCACCAAAACGCCGCAATGACAACTTTTCTGCATTGTATTGTTCTCACCTTTTCTGAGTGCATGTAAATATATTGGATAGTCTTTTTGAGACATTTTATATATGATTGCCCACGACTAGTTATGTTGCAGTGTATACTCTCTTTATTTACTTTTCCACTAATGATGTGTTAAGGTATAATAGATGTATGCCAAATAGGACCACCGTACATACGAGAGATAATCCAGTACAACACGTTAGGTGGAATTTTCTCACAAAAGTATTTTATTGTACCATTGATGAATTACTGTGACTTTGTAACATTTGTAAAATTGTCTTGAAGAAGGTGTGACTTTTAACATTTTTTAAGATTGTATATATAATTATAATTTCTTAATAAAGGAGAAGATACTTTTTAACGACAATAAGGCTTTTTTGCTTGAATGTGTTGTGTAAATGTGAGTGAATATTTTAAAGCTAAGGCAGAGGCAGAAAAATAATTTTACACAGGGAACTTCATTTTGTTTCTGGTTTGGAAACCCAGTTCCCTTTGTGTCTGAAGGGTTGCTCTCAAATGTATTGTTCAATTTTATGTACATCTTGTTAGCTGGAGAGTCAGAATCTGCAATAGAAGATTTCTCCATATTAAAATATGGATACCCTGAGAACATTTGGGTTTTCCGAGGATCAATTCACAAAGATCATTGGGGGTAATTCTAAAACTATAAGTACTCTTAATATATCTGATGAGAACTCTGAAAAGTGGAATACCCTGTGGAATTTAAAGAAAAAAGTAATCCGCACGGAACTCCATTTTGAATTCCTGATTGAATATTGTAAAAAGGGAATCATACCAATAGGGCTACAAGTAAAAAACGAGCCAGGATTGTTCATAAAAAAAGAAAAATTTATAGAACATTGGACTCTGACAGCCAATAGATTTAGTAGGGACTGGATGCTCTTAATTATTGAAACAGCCCAGGAGGTTATAGTTATTGAGAAAAGAGAGGTAGACAAGATGGAATTACAACTGAAAGAAAGTACAGCTCTAGAAGAAGCGAAACGTAAATTGGAAGAAATACAAGATGATGTAGGTGGATACAAAGAGTATCTGATAAATAAAAAATCAAATAAACTAAGAAAGGATATTAATAGGTACAATATTGAGACGGTATACCCTTATTTAGAAAAAGATTATTATGAAAAACAAACCCAGGAAAGCAGCTATAATAACAAAAAATGGTATCCTTATAGACCAAGAGGCCAGAAAAAACATGTCAGCTTTTCTGATACATCATATGCTAGCACTGAATCAGAAGATGAAAACATAACAGATCAAAGAAATAGAAGAGACAACATGGTGGGTCAGGGTGGAGAGGGTCAAAAATCTTTTTTAGATCAACAACAAAGACAAAACCAGGGACCGAGAGGAAGAACACGGGATAATTACCAATGACAAGCACCATACAGAAATCAATATATGAGGACCAGGAGCCAAAATAACTGGGAGTAGCAAATAAGAAAGCACCTATAATAAATTTGTCCACCAGAGTCTTAACTAGGGAAGAAATATTAGTGTTAGAAAAAGGCTTAGGTTTCGCACCAACAGCTCCCCTTAATAGGTTTCAAATTGAAGTAGATATAAAAAACCTTTTTAGGAAAATCAGATTAAAGAATTTTTTTGCGAATAAAGACCCCATTCATAGGTGTACCATCTGAGGGCCTATGTTGTATAATGTGTTTTGTGATCCTCTTCTTTTCACAGTCTGCACTGTTCTATGTCCACCCAACTGTATATGTTCCCCATCTTTTGACCTGGACCGCACTATATCAACTAATGATTCCGTTTCTGAGATGTATATTTTTGTTTGTTAAATCACTAAACGAAAATTACAATAAAAATATTTTTTTTAAAAAGACCCCATTCATAAAGAAAATTGCTCAGTTTTAAAACCAACTTCAACCTGGACACCAGCTCGACAAATGGTAGATAAAGGTGTTGAGATCTTTGAGAGAGTGATTGAAAAAGGCCTTCAAGATATATTTAAAAAGGAAGGATACAATCATAATAACAATTTATCACGAGACCTTCGCACCGCCTTAAAAATTTTAGAGAAATGCGAGAATATCACTATTAAACCTGGTGATAAAGGTGGAAGTATTGTTATAATGGACACTTGTGACTATAATAAGAGGATGAGGACCCTTCTAGCGGTAAAGGAACATTATAGACCATCCAACCAGAGGGAATGGATTGATTTGCAAACTAGAATAATATGATGTTTAATTTTAGCTAAAGAGGATGAGATAATTTGCCAAGAGGAGTATGATTTCCTCTATAATAAACATCCAGTGTTACCAGCTCTATATGGACTACCCAAAGTCCATAAGAATTTATATGATCCACCCATTCGGCCTATTATATCTAGTATTAACTCACTCACAGAGCCGCTGAGAAAATATGTAGACAATTTTTTAAGACCAATAGTATCCCAACAAAAATCATACATAAAAGACACAACTGACATGATTAGTAAAGTAGAAGGGATAGGGTTTGATCCCCACTGTCAGTGGCTGGTGTCGTTAGACATCGAGGCCTTATACACAAATATTCCGCAAACTGACACGGTGGAGACAATTAGGAACCTGCTTCAGGACACTGATGGTGATTTGACACCTCGGGCACATTTAATAATAGAATTTACTGAATTGATTTTAAAGAATAATATCTTCCTCTTTGATGGAAAATTGTTTTGCCAAATCAAAGGGACCAGCATGGGAGCCACGTCCCAGCTTGGCATGCCTATATGTAGGAGCCTTTGAGGAGAAGCATGTTTTTAATGAAGCAGCACCCTTTTATGAGAATGTTTTACACTGGTCGCGCTTCATAGATGATGTGTTTTTTATCTGGGAAGACAACAAGGAAAGTTTAGAAACATTTATACAATGGCTAAATTTGGGAGATCCAAATCTAAAATTCACATCCACCATGAGTCAGTTGTATTGTGATTCCCTAGACATTAAAATTGTAGCATAGAATGAGAATTTGGAGGTAGAACTTTACACCAAACCTATGGATAGAAACACCATCCTCCACTACGAAAGTAATCACCCAAGATGTCAGAAAGACAATATCCCATATGGACAGTTTCTCCGTTTGAGGAGAAATTGCACAAACAGGGTGATTTTGAAACTCACTCAGAAAATCTGAAAGAAAAACTAAAAGATAGGGGTTACCCCCAAAAAATAATCAAACAGGCTTATAAAAGAGCAAAATATTTTAATAGGGAGCTCCTGTTCGAGAACAACAAGGAAAAGATTAGCGTGGGGGACAAAATAGTATGTGTAACCAATCTCTCAAATGTCAGTAATAAAATAAAAAATGTGATCAACAGAAATTGGTCCTTATTATCTGAGAAGGGTAAGGAGATGATAGAGAAACCACTCTTCTCTTACCATAGAAATAAAACAATACGAAATTGTGTAGTGCATACCTACAAAGAACCCAAACATTTCCAACAGAGGAGTGTAGTGGACAATACAAGAGTAATGGGCAATTTTCCATGTGGTACATGCACAAACTGTAGTTCTGTAATAAGAGGGAAGGAAATAAAAATAGATGGTGTGAAACACACCTTCAACTCCATGTCAAATTGTTAGACAAAAAACGTAATATATCCTATTATATGTCCCTGTGAGAAAGTATACATAGGGGAGACTTCCAGAGAGATACGCATACGCCTTAATGAACATAGATCATCGATACGTATGGGTAAAAGAAATGCTCCCCTTACAGATCACTGGCTAGAATGTAAACACAAAGTGGAGGATATTAAGTGGTGCATATTAGAAAAGATCATTGGAACCGCTAGAGGTGGCGATATGGATAAAAAACGTAAGAATAGAGAACAATTCTTTATGAGTAAATTCAAGACGTATGTGTATGGTCTTAATAACAGAGAGGAATGGGAGAGGATTTTAAAATAGGATCAATTCACGTATATTTTCATTGTTGCTAATAATAATTCTCATTCATTATGTGCTATCAGCTCCAATCTATTATAATTAAAATATACAGACTCTAAATATAGAAGTTTTGAATAAACTGTAAATAGAAGGCCAGTAAGCGGTAGGTACCATCTAGGTACTTATGTGATTGAATTAAAACTCATAGGTCCGATGGTTCTGAATTGACACTCTAAGATGGCCGCCATTGTCATGGAATTATAGGCAGGACTTTGGGCGGTAATAATCCCGGTAGTGTTACGATACATAGGAGGGAGGCAGGGCTTAATTAATTTGAAAGCGCGAACTCGTATATATTTGGACCAAGCCCGACCGCAAAAGATTGATATGCGGAGGAGTCTCGATCCATGTGGACGAAGGCCAATGAGCTCGGTAAGTACTTCAGGAGTATGCTGAAGGCGTTATTAGATTAAACCGGGCTCTTAATAATAGACATCATAAGAGGCAATCCCGGATTGGGGGCATGCTGTCTAAATAATAATAACAAAAAAATCTTTTTAGTCAAGAGTTTGTAAAAATTGTAAAAATGGAAAGCGTCCTGATCGCATGTGGACTGAAGTACGATTACGATAATTGTGATTAAGAGGCATTGTATATTGCCAATAATAACAGTTGTTATTTGGATTCACAACAGAAGGAATTTATTCTAACCATCCCTCTGTTGCCAGTGTTAAACTTTAGATTTTTTAAATTAATTTGGGCTAGTCATGATGAGTGCTGACTATAAAAAGTGCACCTTCATTTGCCCACAACGTCAGTGTAACCTAAAATCTTGAATCAAATGAGGGTTATTCACTATAGGTGCACCTCCTGATGCCCAAACTGTTTACTTTACTATACTAAAGGAAGCTGTAGCAACGTTATATCAACAACCAAGCAAAATAAATAATATTAAAATAAAGAATTAGATAAGGTATAAGGAGCTGGTCTTTTAACAAATCTGTTGGCCTTTTAATAGATATCGAGGATGTGAACTAGAAAAAGCCTAGACCCATGGAATTGAAAGTGGTAAAGGAATAAGAATATCCACGCTATAATCCCCAATTAAGGAAAGGAATATAGTTGACCATAACCTATTGAATATTGGAATCAGCTCTGAATTCTTCATACCTAAGGGTGAGCATACAATAAGATTGTTTATTAATAATAAATTATAACAATCTGTGGAAATATTAGATGAGTATGGATTTATATATACTTTGCAGATAATACACGGGAGAAGTGAATAAAATCCCAATTGAGCTCCACAATAAGCTTCAAGGAAGTGATCCACTCCATGAACCTCATCGAGGGTATTAAGATAAATTGTAAGTAAATAGCTGCCGAAAATGAATGGAAAGTGAATATGAATGGAAAAGAATGGGGATTATAGTAAAGACATTTTAGTTATCACTGATGTCCTTTACAAATACTGAGTATGCCTAATACAGATGCATGTTGAATTCCGTAAGAACAGTATTTCTGAGCGGAGTATGTTTGAATCAGTTAAAGCCTTATTGTTGGGATATAGGTAGTCCTTTTGTATTGGTTATTGATTGAATATTTATTGTTTCTATCTTTTAGAATCATACTGTGTTTTACATCTAAAGTTTGTCCTGAAGAAGGTGGTGTCAACCAGTTTTTAATCCACGAAACGCCGCGTCGACAACTTTTCTCCATTGTATTGTTCTCACCTTTTCTGAGTGCATGTAAATATATTGGATAGTCGTTTTGAGACATTTTATATATGATTGTCCACAACTAGTTATGTTGCAGTGTATATTCTCTTTATTTACTTTTCCGCTAATGATGTGTTAAGGTGTAATAGATGTATGCCAAATAGGACCACCTTACATACGAGAGATAATCCAGTACAACACGTTAGGTGGTTTTTTCTCACAAAAGTATTTGTATGTACCATTGATAAATTACTGTGACTTTGTAACATTTGTAAAATTGTCTTGAAGAAGGTGTGACTTTTAACATTTTTTAAGTTTGTATATATAATTATAATTTCTTAATAAAGGAGGAGATACTTTTTAACGAAAATAAGGCTTTTTTGCTAGAATGTGTTGTGCGGATGTGAGTGAATATTTTAAAGGAAAGGCAGAGGCAGAAATATAATTTTACACAGGAAACTTCATTTTGTTTCTGGTTTGGTAACCCAGTTGCCTTTGTGTCTGAAGGGTTGCTCTCAAATTTATTGTTCAACAAATTATCTTCCACCTCTCAAGTTGTGCACAGAAGCATCATACATGGTGACTAACAGTAAAACCAATGAAAGACAATGACACAAGCAGGGGTATCATGAGACATCTGCAGGTGACATTCACCACAAGTAATATGTTTGCACTAACATGTGCTTTACATAACTTGGCAGTCACATAGGGGCATCATCTCAACTGGAGGACAGAGAGAAAGTACATCGTACACCTTTTCTTACTAAGCGCACGTGTTTTCATATCATGCATCAAGCAGCGTCACCAGTATCACTTATTCATATGATGACTTGAGATGTCAGTTTCATGCATTTTAATGCTGTTTCTCTTGCAAGAAAATCACGGTTGTGAGGACGCATCACTTAACAGCACTTACCTGGTTTAATCACATATTGTCTGCTACGACACACCAAATATTTCATGCTATATTTAGTACGTCAACATGTATATGGATCATACCTACCACACTCACATTCGCATCTATTTCAATGCAATACACTTCCCGACATTTTTCATAAAAAGACAGCTTTCCATCTTGATATTTCACTCCATGCCCCCCTACATGGGTGTAACACAAGATAATGCCTTAAAACAGGATTTCCTAGACCCTCAATATTATTGAATAATATTCTTCCATAAGAACCACAATAAACTAAAAATGTAGAAATATAGAAAAGATCCACTATTTCTTATGAATGAAGAATAACATGAGAATGCCGTTGATTCTAGGCCACGTACACAGATCCCATTTTAAATCTAAGGACGTTCATTCTTACATAAAACTTAAAACTGTTGTAATTCTGTACAATTTAATTAAAACGAAATAAACGCTAAAATATCACAGCAAAATCTCGTACATAGATTCCATGTAGCTTTGCTTTGCACAATTGCTATTTTCACTCTGAGAAAAAGTTTTCCACAGAATGACGATTCTCAGATTAACATGACTGGAGAATCAGGATTTCATTAAAGACACGGAGGCTAACATTATGCACTCAACCTTTTATTGCCACTCCTGGAATTTTCATAGTCAAGAAATGTCCCAAGCATAGAACGCTCATCCTCTTTTAAAAGCAATCCTGCGAAGTGTACTCCATCTTCTTTCGTCCCAACTTCACATCAGCGCAACTTATCCTATGACTGTGAATCTGCAAACAAAAACAATTTATTATAGTATATCTTTCTTAACTTATCCTATCCAGTAACCAAATAAACCTTATAATACCATAACTTTATTTTTATTTTTTTTAACATTATTTCCATCATAACTTCAACAAAAGGGTGAGGAAAGCGGGATAATGTTAGCCTCCGTGTCTTTAATGAAATCCTGATTCTCCAGTCATGGTAATCTGAGAATCGTCATTTCATTACAAGACCGGAGGCTACCATTATGTATGTTGAAAGCCCTTTAACACCACATCAGACATGTGCAACACTGGTCTAAAGTAATGCTTCGCAAAAGTCTCAACATTAGATCAATCTGCTGCTTTCAAGATATTCTCTAAACTTCCACCATACCAGCAACACTTGCTTGCCATAGCCCCCTGATGAAATGAGCTTTGAACTTCTCCATATTCACTCTAGCCTGTTCCATCACACATCTCACCCATCTTGAAATTGTTGCTGTACTTACCGCTTTATATGGTTTTACAAAAGAAATCAACAATTGATGTTCACCATCCCTTCTAAACTCCGCCACTCTACACTCATACTCTTTCAAACAATCTACCACACACAACTTCTTGCATTCTTCATACTTCAGGTAGAATATTGAACTTGACATGGTCTTAGTTCTTTTTTGAATCTCAAAAAACACACCATTTGGACAAAAATACCTGTTACTAATCTCCAAGCATTTCACATCAGACACCCATCTACAAGAAATCAAACACAACAAGCTCACTAGTTTAATAGTAATATTCTTATTATTCAAAATCCTATTTGCAGGCCAATCGAGAAATAACCTCAAAACGAAATTAAAATCCCACATAACATCATAGCGTGCCTTATCAGGTCTTTTTAACCTCATGCTCTTCAACACTCTACATACTAGAACATTACTACCTATAGATCTACTGCCTACTAAGGCATGCCCCGCTGAAACTGGTGACCTATAACAATTAATAGTACGGTAACTCATCCCCTTATTAAACTGCTCTACCAAGAAATTAACTACCTCCACTTCAGGAGCCTCCACAGGATCCAAACTCCTTTCCATACACCAACGCACCCAAAAACTCCAAACTCCCTTATATCTTCTCCTAGTTCCTAGTGCCCAAGATTCTTCAAGCAACTTTGCAGCATCCTGCGAAAGCCCCTGACTGCACTGGATCCCCTGATACCTTCCAAACAAGAAGGTACAACATACTGCTCTGAATCAAAGGATGAACCTCTCGTAGCTCGTTTACTAGCAAACCTTCCTCTGCTCTCACAAGAAATGGTACCTCGCAAGCCAACTCCAGAGCCGCCGGAAACCAAGCCTGTGACACCCAAAAAGGCGTTACCAGAACCAACTGACATCCTTCTCTCTCCTCACCTTCAGTAGAACCCTCTGAATCATCGCAAAAGGAGGGAAAATTTAACCTTTCACTACCGACCAGTCCTGCTGAAATGCGTCTATTGCTGTTGCCCCTGGATCTGGAAGACAACTGTAGTACCTTCTCAACTGGCAAGTCAACCTCGATGCAAACAGGTCTACCTCCAATGGACCCAAAACCTCCTGTATTCTCCTGAAATACTCTCTCCCCAGCATCCAATCGCTGTAGTCCTTCACATGCCTGGAGTTCCAATCCGCTACCACATTCCGTAACCCCAGAAGGTACTCTGCTCTCAATGCTATCTTGTTTGCCAAGCAAAACATCCACAACTTCTTCGCTACATCTGAAAGAATCTTCGATCTGAAACCCCCCAGACGGTTCATATACGCTACTGCTGATATGTTGTCCATCCTCAAGAGCACTGTTTGTCCTAGTAAACTCTTCCTGAAACTCTTCAAAGCATATAAGCCTGCCATCAGTTCCAAACAATTTATATGCAATAACTTCTCCTGCTTCGTCCAAGCACCTCCTGTTTCCTGAAAACCCATGCGAGCTCCCCAACCTAGAAGGCTTGCATCCGTCTCTAAAACAACATCTGGAAGGCAACCAACAATTGCTCTTCCATTCCATACCTCCAAATTGTGCAACCACCATTCTAATTCCTCCCCCGCATTCAACTCCACCTTGTCTCCATACCATAGGCCATGTCTCAACGCATCCGCTTTCACCCTTTGCAAGGGCCCCGGACAAATCGCCTGAATTGATGAAGAAAATAAATCCAGAATTCTTGCTAAATCCCTCAAGGTCAAAGCCATCTTACTTAGAACTCTCAACACCTCTTTCTTTATCATTTTCACCTTCTTCTCTGGTAATCTTAGCACCTCTCTATTGTAAATCCCAGAAAATCCAAGCTCTGTGTTGGTACAAAAATTGACTTTTTCATGTTTATCAAGAATCCTAAACTTTCTAACATACCTATTACATCTCTGAGCTGTCTCCCCAGTTCCTCTGCATCCTAAGACATCAATAAGATATCGTCCAAATACACAATTAAACGGTATCCGCTCTCTCTGAAGTAAGCCACTACTGCCCTCATCAACTTCATGAAGCACCGAGGTGCTGAAGACAGGCCAAAAGGAAGACACCAGAATTGATACAACCGGCCTTTCCACCTGAACTGAAGAAACTTCTGACTGTCCTCCTTCATAGGAACTGTGAAGTAGGCATCCTTCAGATCCAACTTCACCAATCAATCCTTTGATTGCAACATGTCTCTCAAAAGATGTATTCCTTCCAATTTGAAATGTCTGTAAACCAGTGAACGATTCAGATTTCTCAAATTTATCACTGGTCTCCATCCCTTGTCCTTTTTCTCTACTAAAAACAAGGTACTTACAAACCCTTTCATATGTTCCTCTATCATGCAAATTGCTCCTTTCTTTAACATCTCTTTTACCTCCAAATCTGCAATATCTTCTTGATCCTGAGTTAAAACTAAACCTCTTGGCTCCACATTCTGAACTGGAATCTGCACAAACTCTATTTCGAATCCTTGAACTACCTCTAAAACCCAAGGATCCGTCCTACCCTTTCTTGGGAAGAACCAGAAATAATCTGCATACTCACCTCGAATATTCTGGCCCGACTGACTTCTTCCCCTTCCACCTCTTGAACTGTTGTATCTTCCTCTTTGAGGGAAGAAGCCCGAGGAACTCTGGAAGCCCCTTCCTGAACCTCTAGTGGTGTAGTTGTACTGGGACCTCTGAAAACCCCGGCCGGCATAAGGTCCCCGTCTACCGGCCCTGCCAAAAACACCACCAAAAACCTTCCTCATGTTAACCTGTGCCTTCTCCAGCGCTGTAAAAGTTGATACATGTTTTCCTAAACTTTTAACGAATCCTTCTCCAAAAAGCAAGCCCTTTGGCTCTTCACCGGGCTCCTTATTAGCAATATCTCCCAACTTTGGATTTATTTTCATTAAAACTGTCTTCCTCCTTTCTGACAATAAACCTGAGTTTGCATTTCCCCAAAAAAACCATAGCCCACTGGCTCCATCCACGCAATAGCTGCACATCAACCTGCTCACCATTAATGTACGCTTCCTCTGCCATGTCCATGATCTTAGCTAACGGACCTAGTACATCCAGTAATCTGTCTTGGCACTGCTTAAGTCACCATTCCAGCCCTTTTCGTGGATCTTTTCCAAACTTAAATAAATATGAAATTAAATCAGGATCCAGATTAGGAGTATAGCAGACTTTGTTATCGATCTGAGGCCTCGAGCAATCCGCTCGCAAAACACCTCTAACCTCTCTCTCCAGAGGCTTGCGTATCCACGTTCTGATAAACTTTTCCACATGGTCCAGCGGCCACCAGTCTGCACTTCTTGGGTGCCGCAACTCATAAGGGCTAAACATTTCCTCCCCAAGAGGATCTTTAATTATTATCTTAGTGGAAGAGGTTTGATCCACCTTTAAATCTTCATTAAGATCATCCTCCTGATCCACATCTAAAACAAACTTGTCGAAGGTTTTCTCACCTCTTTCGTCATTTCTCTCATCTATTTCCATAACAATCTCCTCATCGGAGAAATCCTGCGTGCCGCCAAGGACACCTCTCCTTTGTGTACTGCCAAGGGCACCACTCTTCTTTAAGGAGTTGAATCCATCTTCCCCTTTTTTGTCCATATGCTTTGTTTTTCTGGCTCTCTTAACCGGTCTCTTCTTTCTCCTTTCATCCTCTTCCTCAGAGAAAGACCAAAAATCCTCCTCTGACCTTACCTCCTTCCTTTTTTTGTCCATTACAATTTCAACCACCTCTCTTATAGAACTCTTCACCTCACTTTGAATTAGCCTCCTTAAGCTCTCCTCGCTAACTCTTCCGTCAACTGTCTGTTGACCTACGCTAGCCTCCTCAGAAGTCATATTCAAGCCTTCTATTAAAAAACACAAAACAAACTTTCTCTATTCAAATCAATTCCACAACAGCACTTACTACTCACAACCAACTCTTCCAGACAACGTTGCTAAACTGTCAAAATACCAGCTGTTCCTTTGTAATCTCTTTTTTTATTCAGATCGTTCCGTGCAAACGCACCCGTGATCACCTTATTACAAAATACAAAAGTCGCCAATCCAAAATGGCTGCCGCTTCTCGCGAGACTTTGACAACCAATCTGACAGCTCGACCTCCAACAGTTGTCACGCCATCACATCAGAAGCCAGCTCGCTCTTCCTCGCGCGGCCAACTGCCAGAGATTTCTCTAACGCTTCCCTCGTCCCTCGAGGAGAAGTGTGAGGCCTGCCTTCTGCCCGCTCGCAATAACTGACCCAGTAAGGTCGCGCGCCGCATTAAATTACTTTTCCGTATTCCTAATGGGTACTCTGCCTAACAAGACTCCCACAAATCCTAAAGCTTTTAAAAATGACCATTTTGCTCTTACGCTGCACTTACCAAGTGGAATACACCTCGTAGAAAATAAATGTAAATGAACAAGCAAACCACACAAACACCGCTTCTAAAAATTAGAAGATAGCATTACAAACGCACTATTAAACAACTAAAATCATATCATACAACAAAACCAACCTATTCAAACCGCATTCAACCTAGGTTGATCATTAAAAGGTACTTATCTGTACAGGAGCAGCTTTTAAAAGAGGATAAGCGTTATATGCTTGGAACATTTATTGACTATGAAAATTCCAGGAGTGGCAATAAAAGGTTGAGTGCATAATGGTAGCTTCCGGTCTTGTAATTAAATTCCTATTATTAGAGTAGTTTGCCTAACATACCTGACACCTTTTTGTGGGACAGGGCCCAGGAGGTTCTGTTTCCTGGCACAGTTTTGGAGTTTTGGCATAGGCTAGATTAGCATGCATTGAACCTAAATGGGAAACCAGATTCATAGTGATTATCTAGAAAACCTGGCATGGATCCAGTTCTTGCAAACCAACATTGTACACTGCTGTAGATGGAGGTGATACGATCCATGGAATGACTGGGTGGCCCAGTAGAATGGACCAAAACATATAGTGAAGAAGCTATTGCCCCTCACAGTTACAGTTGCATCAGCAGAAGGCAACCCTGTAGCCCTGAAAGCCAGCAATACCAGCCATTCTATGGGGCATATTTACAAGGAAATGGCGGAGCGCGGAGCTGCTGAAAAATTTGCAGTGCAGTGCTGTGCCATTTCCAAAACGCAGGGATGTGGCGTATTTACAACAATACGGCGCACCCCTGTGTTTTTCCTAGCACTGGTGCTAAAAATAGCTGCCTAGCGGCAACACAGACTCCCTTATGCCTTAGTGCAAGGGTGCCTGAGTTGCAGGAAATGATCGTTTATGTGCACGAAGGTGTGCCTTCCTGCACATAAACAATCAATAATGGCGATTTGTTACTTCTATGTGTGCTGCATTCTGCAGTACACATAGAAGCAGCAAATCGTCATTATTTAATGATTGTTTTTGTGCAGGAAGGGACACCTTCCCGCACATAAACAATCATTAATGGAGTTTTGCTCTTTCTATGTGTGCTGCAGGATGCAGGGCATTGCGCCACAGGAACGTCGGTAAAAGTGACGTTCATGTGGCACAATCCCCTTGTAAATTTGCCCCTATGTGTATGTCCTTTTCCACTGGAGGCTCCTTCAGACAACAGGTAATCTAGAATCGTTTTTAGAAAATCCCCCCCTTTTACACAAGAGCATTGCTTCAGTTGCACTGCTGATGTCTATTGTATTGTTTTGCAATGACAGCCCAGCTTTGACCTAGATTGACTGGTGGTCCTTATCTGGAATTCAAGAGAGGAAGCAATCAGCTGATTTATTGTGGGAAAAGGAAGAATCAATGACTTTATGAAGTGTGTGGAACTGATAATAACTTTTGAGATCATATCAATGATGCCAGCCAATAAGAGCAGATTCACGAATTCCATAGCTGGATTTAAGGACCCACTATTTATAAGGAGAGAGAAAGCTGTCCCGTCAAATGAAGTGCCTTTTTTTAATTGGATTCATAAATCAGTGCAGGCTATGCAGATTAGCATTCCAGATATCACTAAAATGTAACCCCTTTGTGTCCAGACAGGAACACTTTTTCAGAGCTAATTTCTCAAAACCTACTGAATGGATTTACACCAGTCGGATTAACGGCACTTCCTTGAGCAAAGCTCTATTTACATGCCAAATTTGGTGCAATTCTGTTAAGCTGTTTTTCTGTGTCAAGAAGCAAAGTATACTACAGGAATGAAAATGGAAAATGTGACTTTTGGGAGTCTCCTTTTTCATTGCCCTGCATGACAGATCTGCATAAAATTGCTTTGAATAACCCAAAGTAAATGCCTTTTTTTGGATAGTTTTGTGCATATATATACATTACCTACTGGCGATTGTCAGTGGATAGTTATAGTTAGGACTTGATTTCTATAAAAAGCTGCTTTTCTGTTGCCTATATCTTTGATGCCGGTTGACGAATCTTCACAAAACGTTCCCCAAAAATTTGACACTCACTTCAGCTTGCATCTGGAATGTTTCGGGGTGGCCCATCAAGCAGGGGCAGAGAAAAAGGGGGGTCCCAAAATGTGTTTTCCCTATGTTAATACCCATAGGAGTTTTGAACACGACTACAGCCCAAACCGCTGGACGGAATTACACTAAATTTGGCAGAAAGGTAGATTTTGTTCCACTGATCACCTTTTTTTGTGACTTGGTGTAAATCTGTTCAGTAGTTTTAGAGATATTAACCGAAAAACAAATTTGTATATATAGGGACGCGGTTTCACACGTGGGGGATCTGCGGATTCACGTGCCAAAGTCTTGATTGGCTGGCTGCACCTTCACAGAAAAGTTGCGGCCACTATTTTGTTTGTTGGGAAACGGCTGAAAATGTCTGTGCAAAGTGAATAAAGGGGTCAGGGTAAAGGTACCCTAACCCTCTGGGTGTGTTAGAGGGGTCCCAGAAAGACCCATAAAGGCCAATAGGTTGCCTCATAATTTTTGTTTTTCTCAAAGCACGGGAATTCGCAGATCCCAGGGGTGGGTGGGTGGGTGGCATAGTTTATTGTAAGGAGAGAGGAGGGAGGTAGTTAGAAAGAGGTTCGCATTTTGATGTATGTTTTGAATGTTTTAATCACATTTTCATTCCTATACAGGTAGAGGTTGTAGGCCCACGTCGGGTTGATTGCTTTTTTTGCACTTTTGGTTTAAAAAAAAAAAAATATGTTGAAAGAATTATTAACTTATCTTTTAAACCAATGTGTAAAGAAAGCAATATTTGTTTTAACTTTTTGGTGCGTTGCGTTTTAGAAAAAGTATAGCGTATTCATGGATGCTTGAGCACGTGAAAGTTTGGAGAACACAGATGGCAAGGATAGTCGAATGTATGTTTTGGACAATTTGGAAGTTTTTCAAATGGATTTTAACTTAATGCAGGAGTTTTACTGCATGTGAAAGTTTGGATTTTTGGTTTTTATCCAACTTTTGACACAAAATGGATGGATTTCAATTGCATGGGGAGTGGATTGCAATGATGGATTTCTTGTTGTGTTTTTTGCCAAACTTATTTCATTTTTCTGGGTTTGTTTTTTGGGATGCGTTTTTTTGACTTTACACAGTATATTTTGCAGCAGCATGTTTGCAGTAAAATATGGCTATGCCAATCTGTTTCTCTTTTGTTAGTTTTGCATGGGGTTTAGATTCGATAGTGGATTATGGAATTGATAATTTGGATGCTTAGTGAGCTCCAGACTCTTAGTGAACTCTGGAATTTTACAAAAGACCAAGAGTCGAAGAAGAAAGACAACTGAAGGTAGCAAACCCAACTTTTTTTTTTAATTGGAAAAATGTTTTGAAAAATGGCAATTTAATTTTTTTTTTAAATTGCAAGACAGGCAAGTAAGATAGAATAGGTGTTAGTGATAGTTAGAAATGTAGTATGTGTGCAATATTGTCTAGGTAGTCTGAAGCCACCATCAACGAAAACTGTTGAATTTGTCCTAATGGTCCATTGGACATTTCTTTAGTTTTTTGGAAATTCATGGATTCAGACTACCAGTCAATGATTGCGCTATTCTCATTTCTTGGAAACTTTACTCCTTCTTCAAAATTTTCAAGAAATGATAAAAGTTTGGGTGAGGTTTTCCAATTGATTTATTGAAGGAGTTGTGCCATCCCTCTATGGCATTATCTGTCTTTGCTCCTCCCTCTAAGCAGGTTGTGTAACAGTTCCACGACTTTATAAGAAACTTTGAATTCCTCCTGCAACCTGACCTGCTTAGATGGCCAATCCATGTGTCCTCAAAGTAATTTAGTAGGGTGCCCAATTTGTCTTCATTTCCAGTAAAATACTCAGATTCAGTAATTGATGTGTAGTAGTCATCCACGCAGTCAGGGAGAACAAAGCACAAGGCAGTTCATTTTTTTTTAACTCAGATTGCAGTTTACTGTCTGATATGTTATCCTCAAATAAGGATGTTAATTGAATTTTTCTCCAATATGCCTGTGAAAAGTGAAAAAAAACATTCTTGAATTTGGTTTTCAGGATACATTTTGGTTATGGTGTTAATCATTGATAATTCAAAATCAATTATCACTTTTCTAGGACTTTTATTTTGTGTTTTCGATTTTACCACTGTTAAAAATTCAGTGTATAATGAGATTTGCTTATCAGGGAGTAAAGTGTACACTAAGGAAACTACAGTGATATTAATGGAGGCGTGAATAGTGCATATTTGGGTGAATGGATGGGGTGTGGATGTAAACGTCCCATCCATCATCCAAATATCACTAGTCTCCAATTTCACAAGGTTACGGGGTGTGCTAAAGATTAATATTCTTTTTTGTTGTCATGCAAAAGAAAGGTTTCATTAGTAACAGTAACAGTTAGTTCAGGAGAAATGTTCATATCAGAGTATGTTTGGGGTGTTATACGCTGGGGGTTACTTGCCTGTTTTTTCTATGTATAATTCTGCGTATGTTTGGGATTGTGGGCATACAATTTGCTACATGTATAGCAATGTCTTGGGATACCTCCCTCAAAACTGCGCCACAGGGTTCATTGGAGGTGGATGCAAGTTCTTTTATATGATTTATACTTTCTCTAACCTTGATCACCATTGCAGAGGCAGAGTGGTTATGCTCTGTGGTCCTTTCAACAAGGCTACCAAGAATAACCGCTCTGCCTGTGCAATGGGATGAGTAATACTGCACACACCTCCAATGACTCAGTTAATCTCTTCTTACAATAAAGGTAGCCACTGTGCTTTAGGAGTCAATTTCCTCTTTGGGATTTCACATAGGTGGCTTGTCTTCCTGATTCCATTATGCTTATGTCTGTAAAAGAAGGGAGAAAAAGAGTTTTTGTGTTATATTTTTTCAAATAAACGTTTAATCTGCAAAGAAAATGTTGTTACTTTTACATGTTTGACAATGTATATTTCAGAATACATGTTTTACAATGTACTGCTCTTTTTATGAGCTTTTTTAATTTTAAATGTCTGTTGATTATAACCTCCAAAAAACAAAAATGGTTAAAAGTTCATTGGTTGTGTATTAAGTTTTTCAAGACTATGGGGCCGATTCTGATGCGGGTTGGAAAAGCTTCCCGACCGAGGGCCTGATTCTGAAGCGGTTAGGAAGGCCTCCTAACGGTATTTGCTCCTTCCAAATCGGATCGGGAACGTGTCTTCCCGACCGAGGGCCCAATTCTGATGCGGTTAGGAACAAATGTTCCCATTGAAGTAAATGGGAGTTCAACCAAATCGTATCTGGAAGCATCCGGATGCATCCTACTCCGCCGGTCGGACTTTCCCGATCCGAGTGGGTCGGAAACCATTTCCCAACCGATTCAGTCGGGAAGCTTTTCCAACCCGCATCAGAATCGGCCCCTATATTGTTTATTGCATTGTTTAATTTAGATTTTCCCAGCTGTGATTTTCTTATATGGTTTGTTGTTGATTCCTGTTAAAAGATAAAGAGGCAGTTCATGTACTTGAAGTAGTATGCCTCACCTTAGTAAGGTTCCTTTGTTTACTTGTTTGTCCTTTTGCTGGTGTAGTTTGGTATCGTCAGCAGTTTTTGGTGATTTTGTTTTCTCCCTTCTGGGTGATGTTGGGTTGGTCTAAAAGGAAGAGTAGATTTTTAATGATTGTTGTTTGCTTGGCTTTTTCCTTTCTAAAAAGAAATATTTTTGTTAGTTTTGGTTACAACATTTAGGGCCTTATTACGATGTTGGGCGAACTAACCTCCCCCTACCACACTGTGCAGTCTCGGGACTGACCGGTCTCCGGTCGGCGGTCCTCACACCGGTATTACAATGCGACCGCACATGGTGCAGTCGCATACTCTCATTTCTCTATGGGAACTTCTGCTGCAGCAGCAAACCGACCATAGCACAAGCACCCATAGAGAAATGGGAGTTTCGGTTAATCCCTGCACCATGTGGCATGCCTGCCACATGGTGCAGGAATTAACAGGGGGGCACTCGGCCCCCAACCCCAACCGCAGTCCGCAGGGAGAAGGGAGCCCTGCTAGGGGCCCCCAAAGTCACTTTCTGACAGGCTTTCCATGTCGGAAAGCCCGACATGGATAACCTGTCGGAAACTGACATCGTAATCCCGACGGCGGAAACGCCGTCCATAGGGATTATGGTTAGGCCTCCGACTGGCCGATGGCTCCTTGAGCCCATCGGAATCCAGCCGGAATGACCCGCAGGTTTTACTTTCGACCTCCTGCATCGTAATGCGGCGGTCGAAACTGAAACCGACGATGTGACTTGAAAAGCCTCGACCACAGGTCGGAGGATTTCCAAGTCACATTGTAATGAGGCCCTACGCTTCTGAACTATTTTACATGTAAAAAGGCCTTCTGATTGTTGAACAAGTGGTTGAGAGGATGTTTTGTAGTCCACTTGATAGATTTGATTTTATTGCTTTTAGGGGGAGTTCATTCAAGCTGTGTAAAAAAAAACGGTTAATGATTTTATGTATTCACATTTTTTGGTTTACTTTTAATAAAGCAAGAAGTGACCAGTACTTTTCATGATGCAAGCACCCTGTGGAGTTAGAATAATAATTATGCCCTCCACCACTGACCAGCACCTTCTCTGAGGCAAGCACCCTGTGGAGTTAGAATAGTACGTTTGCCCCCCACCACTGACCCTCACCTTCCTTGAGGCAAACACCTTGCAGAGTTAGAATAGTTCATTTGCCCCCACCACTGACCAGCACCTTCCCTGAGGCAAGCACACAGTGGAGTTAGACTATTAATTTTGCCCCCCTACCACTGACCAGCACCTTCCCTGAGGCAAGCACACAGTGAGGTTAGAATAGTAATTTTGCACCCTCCCACTGTCCTGCACTTTCCCTGAGCTAAGCACCCTGTGGAGTTAGAATAGTAATTGTTCTACCAACCACTGACCAGTACCTTCCCTGGGGCAAGCACCCTGTGGAGTTAGAATAGTAAGTTTGCCCCCGCTACTCACCAGCACCTTCCCTGAGGCAAGACCCTTGCGGAGTCAGAATAGTAAGTTTGCCCATCACCACTTAGCAGCACCTTCCCTGAGGCAAGCACCCGGCGGAGTTAGAATAGTAATTTTGCCCCCCACCTGCCCAACACCTTCCCTGAGGCAAGCACCCTGTGGAGTTACAATAGTAATTTTGCCCCCTGCTACTGACCAGCACCTTCCCTGAGGCAAGCACCCTGCGGAGTTAGAATAGTACGTTTGCCCACCACCACTGACCAACACCTTCCCTGAGGCAAGCACCCGGCGGAGTTATAATACTAATTTTGTCCAACACCACTGACTAGCACCTTCCCTGAGGCCAACACACGGTGGAGTTATAATACTTATTTTGCCCTCCTGCCACTGACCAGCACCTTTCTAGAGGTAAGCACTTGCTGAGTTACAGTACAGATTTTGCCTCAGACTACTGCCCAGTATTTTTCACAACATATAGTATTTATTTAAAATTTCTTTTATTTTATAACAATACTTTCGACAGATATATAAATTAATTTTGGTATGTGCATGTCTCTCTTCAAAGTCTGTGAATGTATTAGAAAAACAAAATTAAAATGTACGTTTGAGTTTTTTTTGCTTCAAATTAAATCTGATTTATGTTAAGCATTCAGTTACTTTTTCAGAAGAACAGTGCTGTTTTGCTGTATCTGTTTTTCCAAAATCGGTGAATTCAATATATTTGGAAAAAATATGTTTAGCTTTAACTTAATTAATTATTTGATGTCTATCTAAATGTGTTTTGTTTACAACTTTCACTGCCTTCAATCAATAGATGGCAGTGTTTGAAGTAGAAGCTCTCACAATTCTCCTGCTACTGCAGATGCATGTGGTCACCAGGGAAGTCAGTGTACCACTGAGCACAAAATGGTGGTCGGCTGAATTTATACATTTGTTTGGGGTTAACGAAAATGTAAAAGAAACTATGTATTGAATTCTATTTTTCTACGTGATTTAGAACCTGACAGAATGTTTACTTATTATGTTGTGTGTAAAATGTTCTTTACATCGTTCCGTTTCCGAATGGTTGCTATTTTAAGTAGATGATGGCTTGGCTCCTGTAGTGGAAATAGTGGAAGGATACATGTTTTTAATGGTTTGTATCTATATGCTTGTTTTGCCAATAAACGCACACTTTTTTTTAAAATTGTGATTTATATCCCGGCAAATTATTTATTTTGAATTTTTTTTTGCGTAGTGTTGATATTTTTTTACGATATGTTTTCACACGTAACATCTGTCTAAGTTTCAAACATTTTAATTATTATGCGTTGTAATGGTATTCGTTGTACTGGTATACGTTGTAATAGTATGCGTTGTAATGGCCCTTTTTATGTATCCTAATACACATGCATTGTAAAGGTTCTCGTTGTAAAAACATGCGTTGTAATGGTAATTGCTTTGTAAAAGTATGCGTTGTAATGGTGTGCATTGTAACGTCATATATTCGCTGCCAATGGCTATAACGGTTGTTAACAACCCGTATAGCCCGAGGCAGAAGGGCTATAAGGCTATTAGAACATTCCACCCACTAAGGGTAGAATGCTCTATATAAAAAGGGAGATTCAGAAAGACAAACATTGGAATGTTGGAGCAGAAGGCTTATGCCAGTTATTATAAGCACAGAGCCACTCCACTGTCTCAACATTCCAATGTACTAATATTATTTGCAATCTAAATGTGGCTCATAATTTTTGTGCCTCTTCAGTACTATGCATCTTCTACAGTTTTTGCTTAACCTGAGGTCTGCTTGCTTTTACGTCATACAGAAAATGATTGCACCATAGCAATTGACCCTGGTGCTGCAGCTGTGGTACCTTTAAGGCATAGTTATTCCCTATCAAACATTTATTGATTACACAGTTATTCTTTCCAGCTCCAGCTAGAGTACTATTGTTTTTTTTACCACAAAGTAGAATCAAGATCTTCAACCCTGCATGGATTATATAGGATTGTGCATAGTTCTTATCACTTCCCAGTGTTTCATGGGTTCATTCATCTCTGATGCCTTAAATATTTTGTACTGAATTATCTGAATAATTTATATTGTTTTTAACTCTTGCTGAGCATTGGGAGTATATGACCTTAGGATTGTCCAGACTTCAACAACAACATTTAACCTGCAGAAGGTTTCTAGTCATAATGGCGACTGTTAACACCTTTTCAAAGATGGCTAATTTTTCTCCATTGCCCACGTTTATTACAACCGAAGTGGCTCAAAGTTTTTGACAGACATTTTTGTCTTCATGGATTGTCACCAGAAATTTTTCTGATAGAAAAACTCAATATTTTTCCTATTTTTGGAAAGCTCTATCTAAAGCCTGGGGAATTGAACACTGTTGGACTTGACACTTTCTGCAGGGTCATTTCCAAACTTTGTGCCTTCACTTTCCTGTTTTCTGAACTTTCCTGTTTTCTGAACCTGTTTTTGTTAGCCTTATGACTCTGTGCACTTTACCCCTGCTAACCAGTGCTAAAGTGCTTGTGCTCTCTCCTTTAAGCATGGTAAAATGGGCGTACACCCAATTAGCACATTTAATTTACTTGTAAGTACCTAGTAATGTTGTACTGCATGTACCCAGGGCATGTAAATTAAATGCTACTTGTGGGCCTGCAGCACTTATTGTGTCACCCCCTTCAGTGGGCTTTTTAAGCATGTCACAGGCCAGCCATTGCAGCCTGTGTGTGCAGTTTTAAAATGCTATTTCAAACTGGTGAAATAAAGCCTTTGCCAGGCCCAAACATCCCTTTTTAATACATATGTCATACCAAGGGTAGGCCCTGAACAGCCCCGAGGGCAGGGTGAAGTGTATTGAAGAAGTTTGACATGTACTTTTAGGTTTTACATGTCCTGGTAGTGAAAAACTCTTAAATTCATTTTTCACAACTACAAGGCCTACCACTCCCATAGGATAACACTGGAGTTCCTTAGTACATTTAATAAGTGATAACTTTCAATTGAGAGCAGGTTGACTGATGAAGTTTGGTGTCTAGATAATTGTAATTAAAAACACTCTTTAATGGTAAATTGGATTTTTAGTAACAATTCTGAAAATGCCACTTTTATAAAGTTCATAAAAAACTTGATCTAGCTGTATGATTTCAATCACAAATTGCTTTCAAATCAAGGTCCAGAAATGTAATTGGCATGGCCCTTGTGTTTATGCACAATTCTTTTCAAAATAATTTTACATGTGGAACAACATACATGTCATGGAGGGGCCACGTTTTACCTTTTGCATAAGCATTTGACCCAGAACTCTGAATTAGTCGGTGCTCAACATAAATAGCATAGTAGACTGCATTGTGCAAAAAGAAATTTAAACTCAAATGAAATTGACGTTCTCTATTCACATTAATTAAAAAAAACTGGGAAAGTACTCCTAGTACCAGTCAACTATTCTTAACTAGAAACAGAGGTGACCAATCATTGTTATTCTTTGCACTGTGAACCTCTTTTTGATAATGTCTCTTGGGGGTTGCAAAATAATTTAGTTAACGTGTGATGGTCATTCTGTACAAATGCCCACTAAACGGTAGTGATCATGAAAGATGCTTCCCAAGAATTTTCGTCGACGCGTTTCTAACCTCCTGTGGTTAACAAGGTTGACTTTGAATGGCTGTGTTCTGTGAAATGATGATACATTAAATGTGGCAAATTTTATTATACTGGTAATCTCCTTTCTCTGAGTCATATTGCTTGAACTGTGATAATTTATGTGCCTTATATATCCTGTGACTTGATGCTCTTTAGACTTATTTCCAGTTGGCCTTTGGTCAGGCTGCTCTTTATTTATATTCCAATTCCGTTTCTGTAGAAGAAATTGGCAAGTGCTGCAACATTAGCGTGTTCAAAATAGATCCTTTGTTGGAGGTCTTACACTGTATCGAACAATTCATTTACATCGGTGTGTGTTGCCATATCTTCTGACATCAAGATAAGAGGTGGCAGTTGTAAATTAGGCTCGTAATCATTGTCAGTCACACATGCCAGATATTACTGTAACCCACCCTGACTTACTTTTATTTCTTCCGTTTTAGAGGCTGCCGCACTGCGATCCACCCTCTCCTCAAGCAGGAAACCGTTCTGAATGTTGCTGCATGATTAAGGTTCAGACATAATGAATGGAGCACCACTTAGACTCCAGTTGCACCCTGGTATTTGTAGTATTTGCAAACATTTCATTTGATACCAACTATAAATAAAATGAAAAATGGATGGAAATTGGTGTGTCACTGGGCAGTTTCTAAATTCTACAGTCTGTTGGCCTCAGACATACTTTTTTTGTTTCTGTTTTTGAAGGCCACAGCAACGCAATCCTCACTCTCCTCAAGCAAGGACCCGTTTTGAACGTTCCTGTTTAAATTAAGTTCAGACGTAATGAACAGAGCAATGCAGTGATTCCTATTGCACACTGGTAGTAGTAGTGTATGAAGGTTTTTCATTTGGTACCAAATAAAAGTGAAGAATGAATTTGGAAAATGGATTAAGAAATATAGTTTGTCAAAGGGCAGTTTTAGATATACCAATCCTATGCATTCTACAGTCTGTTGACCTCAGACATTTCATTAAGACCCCACATTACAGTATTGAATTTTAAAATCAGGTAAGCTTCTTTTTTCATAAGATTCACTTCTGAGACACCTCTCCTTGGGTTTGGCTGTATCACACTGAGGACTGCCCACTTGATATCTTTCTCCGTGTGCCCATTCGTAATAAAGTGATTTACTAGAGGGGCTGATACAATCTTGGTTTTTATTCGGGACTTGTGCTGTACAATTCTTTGCTCTCTCTTGGTTGGTTTTTCCAATGTAACTTTTTTCACAGGTACAGATGATGGCATACACAACATTTATAGTTCTGCAGTTTGAGAATTCATTATGCTTCCATTGGTTCCGACCTTTTGTAAAGATGGAATCCTCAATTGTTTGACTGCACACTGTACAATTCCCACACTTGTGTTGGCCTGCTAACAGTTTCAAATTCCATTGGGAACACAGATCTTCTTTTTTGGGGGCTGCAAGCTCTAAGAATTTGTTGTCCAATACTTGCATTTTACTTCCTGTCAAATAAGGGAAACGCAAATCCACATTCAGAGTTTTTTATGAGGTGATAGTTGTTATGAATAATGTTCTTGAAGTTATTTGTCTGAGGACAAAAAGTTGAAACACAGACCAATTTCTCCATTGTTTTCTTCTGTTTTTTGGGCAGCATGCACTCCCGTGGCGTAAACCAAGCTCTCTTCATTTAGTGCTTTAAAAGTTTATGAGGGTAACCCCTGTCTTATCGCTTCTCCATGAGTGCATCCGCATGTAAAAAAATAATCCGCTTTCCTGGTACAATTTCTACATATTCTCAAAAATTGCCCATTTTCCAAGTTGTCTTTTAAATTCCAAGGATGGAAGCTTCTGTAATGGAGTGCATTGTTCTTGTTGGTTGGCTTTCTATGTAGTGTTGTCACTAATCTGTCTTCAACTGACCTGACTTCGACATCCAAATATGCCAGACTCGTTTTGTTTTTTGACAGGCTGAATTTGATGTCTGGGCTTCTGTTATTCAGCCAATCATAGAAGGCAATCAAATCTTGCTCATTGCCACTCCACAGGCACCATATATTGTCTATTATCGTAGCCACTGTGTGATGTACATGGAAAATGGATTATTCACCCTCCACCAACTCCCGCTCAATGAGGTCTTTGTCCAGTCGACAAACCATTGAAGAATGCCCCTAATTCCCACTGTAACAGGCACAAATTTACTAATAACCTACAGTGCCACAAGAGTCTCGCAAGATGGTCACTCACTTGACATCATTACAATGACATGGTCAGAATTCCTGAGCTCCTGTTCAGGAATCTAGGGTTCCTAGGTCCATAACTCTGTTGTTGTAATGACCAACTCTGAAAGCGCACGCTCAGGTTCGCGGATGATACTGAACATGATGATGACCATGTGTATTAAAAAGGTTACCGAAATACGAAAAACGTGTAACTTTTTCCATCTCTTTTCTCTGCAAAAACTTTTATGATGCAGGGAAAAGAAATGGAAAAAGTTAAACGTTTTTCGTATTTCTGTAACCTTTTTAATACACAGTTGTCTTGGGCCCCTCTGTTGACTTTAAGAGGGCAGCAGACAACTAGAGCCTCAGATGCGTTTTTTCGGTTTGCATCCAAATCCAGTAAAATAAATATTAATTCTCTATAAAGCAAAATGCCTTTCCATCGCCACTTATGGGGCAGGAGTATGGGGGTATAGCAGGAGTAACAAGCTTCAAGTCGTAGAGAATACATTTTATCAGAAGACTTTTGATGGTACCCAAAAGTGCCTTGAGAACACTCTGCCACTCTGAGTTAGGGCTGGAATATATGGAGGACTGTATTGGCCTTGCGCCTCTGTTATTATGGGTAAAGAGTTGGCAATCTGAGGATTTAGCCTTTTCGAGAGACATCATCAGGGACTGTCTGGCCGCCTCTACTGTTGATAAGATTCCTTGGTTTCATTATTTGAAATTTATGTTTTTTGAGATTGGTTTATGGGACTTCTTTGAAAACCCTCAGAATATGACCTCAAAAGCCGAAGATATTATTAAAATGGCTCTCTCTATTAGGGCTTATAGTCGTCACCGGCAGCATCAGGGACATTTTGGAATGCTGTGTCCTGCTCGGGTTAGTTCTTTGACCAATCATTTACAATCTCATTTAGTTTTTAGTATTAATTTGCAATATAGATTTTATCTTACAAGATTTCGGTTATGCACAGTGCACTTTTTGGCAGCATTTCCACGTCAAGGAGGTTGGTCAGACCATGTCCTTGTGACAATTTGTCTAAACAAAGTACTTTGCACTTTGTATTAGTTTGTGCACTTTACAAAACAACAAGAGCAAGATTTGTGCTCCCACTATTGAGAAAGCAACGTCCCTGCACCTATAAAGAAGGCTTTAGATATCTGTATTCATTGGACTCTATTGACATCTGTACTGCGGTTGTGAACTTTATTAGGGGGGCTCTTGTTATTAAAAAACGTTATGGGCAAGATTGTTAGAGAGTGTTATGCACTGAAACCATGATATTAAGTGTGTTAAAGCATTTTATAGGGAATGAATTATTATAAAATGCCAACAGTGCCTTTTTTCATGTCATGCTGATGATCTGATTCTTTGTTTTAAATTTTTTTGAATAAGGTCTGCAATTCCGTCTGCTTTATATAATTCTTTTCGGGGTGCATCTCCCTTTTATATTGCCTTGTACATGAATTGTTTGAATATTGAATCAAATTTTGGTTAAGATGACCTGAACTTCGAAGATTTAACCAAACCATTGCCATGACGATCTGAATTGTTGGGAGATATGCAACCCGTTTAGGTCTTATAGTTTTAAAATTTTACATTGTTTAATATTGTTAGTGCACAACCTTTTTAGCCATCCCAGGGAGCTGTTGAGCTGCCCTTACCCAAAAATAATTCAGATACTCCGGGTGACATAGCGGACCCTTTAGGAGCACTTTTTCAAGGTTTCTCTTGTTGAGGTGTTTGTCTCTCTGGTTTTGATCTTAGTTTTGGGGCACCATTTTCTTAATCAATTATTATGACTGGAATGTTTCAATATATTTTCATTGCTAATGGGATATGATTTATATTTATGATTTTTTTAATGTATTTATTATGTCTTTGCACTGTGCACTTTTATGGTTCATTGAACCGAAATAAAGTTAATATGAGTGAGTAAGAGTGACCATGTACATCCTGGGTGTCTTGCCAGGGCAATTAGAGAAATTCCTTCTGAGGGTTTTGTCCCTAAAGACCCAGAAAAGGTCCTGTACTGGTCTTTCCAAAGCTTAGGCCTTGAATACTTTGCAACATAAAACATGGAGCCACTCTACAGGGTTTGACATTGTCATTGGATCACTGTGATGAGAGTAGACTTTTTGAAGTGGTCTAGATTCACAAGACCATGCTGGTAACCCAGCAGTCTAATACTACATCCACCTATTTGGGATCAAGACCCTATGTGTCAGCAAGACACTGAGGCAAAGTTGGAAAGGTGCCCTGCTAACAGCAAGTTAAACTAGGATGTTCCTAAAATCACCTGATTGATGTCCCTTCGAACTCCCATATTCTGCCTTTCACCTGCATCCAGTTCCAAGATCTCTTCCATTGTGGTAAGAGGCAAGCAACTATGTAAATATGCTGCTCACTCCTCACTAAGAGGCTATCCCCAGATTTGCCAGCTCATAGGATGCAAACCATGCCAACATGCCCTTGCCCACGATACATTTCTAATAAGCTCTTAGTGGTGTCAGGAGAAGAAGGGGAGAGCATGAAGGGTGGGCACAGGTGCAGAAGCCACTGAGACAGGAAAGAGTTTTAGGGCCTCATTCTTTAAACACTCTATATCAGGCCTGTGAATCTTATTCATTCTTCTCTTCCTTCTCTTCCTTCTCTTATCCCTCTGAAGCTTCTCCTCTCCCTCTCTGCTTCAACTAAAGTGGCCTTCTTTACTTCAGACTCCATGTGTTTGATCTGAAGGCCACGGCCATTGGAACCCAAAAGGTAGAGAACAGGAATGGAGGCGCAGCCTTTCTCGGATGGGCTCTCTAACCCGTGCACTGCCCTGCACCTTAACGGGACTCTTAAAGGTTTGAATCCTACTGTTGTCAGCTGTTGCAACTTGCACTGATAATTCAATCCCTCACTATTCATGCACCTTAGGACAGACTCATTGACTTGAACTACAGGTTCCATTCTGGTAGGAGACAGCAAAAGGTAAACTTGATTGTGCATTATTACTGTGTTCCCAGAGTCAAGGCTAAGAGTCAAGGCTAAGATTGCTCTTCTAGTCGTCAGTGTCAGATTTTTCCTCGATCCATGCAGTTGCAGGAAAAACCAGGAGCATTCAAATGGGAGATTTGTGCTGTTCCCATCCACCAGGACTGGTACTCAGACTGTGGCAGAAGTGTGCCGTTCCTGGGACTCCTGTCTTTCTGGATAGTTGTGCATGATCTGTCAAGGCTTAGCTCTAAGAGGGTGCTGTTGGGCTAGGAAGGGTATTATCACAATAATCATGATTGTTGGAGTTTGTTCTCAGAATGTCACTCAGCACTGTCTTCTTGTAGTACGCTTCTTCAGCAGGCAAACCCTTCTAAAATGATGGGTCCAAATGTCCCTTTGATTCTGGTAGGAAACTGCCTCTGTCAATTCTGCAGACAAGTCTGGAGGCAGAAGTGCTTGTCTGTGGTGAAGACACATCTCCCAGGGATCTGTAATGGGTAGTCATATGTTCAGTGTCCAGACAGACTGCTCTAATCAGACTTTCTCCTTATTGTGGCTCAAGTCTAGGGTTTTAAAGGATAATATAGTTTGCTATTCTCTCTAAAATAATTCCAACTACTAAAGCCCCACGTTTCCCAATCCAACATTGAAGTGTTCCCTGCCCTGGCAAAGCGTGTGGGAGAAAACTATTTCCTAAAGCCTGTTGGAACAAGGATGCATAATGGCAGCATCTTGGTGTAGCAATGGTCAGGTTTCCTGTACCTGTAAGGTCTTCTAAAACCTAAAGAATTATCACAGCCTTTATAAGAATTTGGCCTGTGCCTCTTTCAGGGGCGGGCAAGCATACCTAAAGTCTCACTTCAGAACAGAAGGTTGTGATGTTGCTGGGTTTATTATGTCACACATGTTCCACATTACAGCCAAAGGTCAGTTCCTCATTTACCTCATGTGCACTGTGCGAGGGCCCTTTAAGGTTCCTGCCAGACAGCAGCAGAGTACTTTAGACATATGCAATACTGGCTTCTCCAAACAAGTCATATGCATTCTACAGAAATACAATTTAGTTGGTTTAAAAAAATACATCTCATATTCCAAAACTGCTAGTTCATACATTGTATCAAAAAGTATAATCTTATCAGGGTATTTCAGGCCAGGTTACCAGTACTTTAATATTGGTTTGTTTGCATTTTACCTATCAAAAGTTACAAATTAAATGACATCTTTTAGACATTCTAGATTGGGATATTTTCTGCAGCATGTCTGTCAACAAAGACTACAGCTTTGTAGCAAGCTCCCCCACGCCCAGTGTACTGCCCAAGCAATTATGATTCTAAGGAGCCCTCCTTGTCTGAGTGAAATGGGTGGAATAGCATAGGATGCCTCACCCATTCTGTTCAGGCCCATCCAGGCTACAGATAGTTCAGGTGACAGAACTCCAGAAAACTCATAGAAGTAAAATAGCAGGAGCTAAATACTTTCCAGGGAAAGAGAAACAGTGCTATTCACTTATTAAGGTTTCTGAGTTATAAATCTTTATAAGTCAGAACGAAAATATGTTAAGACATAGCATGATATAAGGACTGTGGTTAATCCCATGCGGATACTCAAAAATACTAACATGATGGATGATAAAAAGTGTAGGGATGTTTCATTACCATTATTCTACTTTCATCAGCATTTAATGACTTGTCACGCTCCAGGTATCCGCTCCCCGCATCCCTGCCTTGTAGCCCCAGTTCTCACAATCACATTCACAGCCTGAGAAATATTCATTGAGTGTGCGCTAATCAGGTCAGGTGATGAACTTCCACTACAAGGTCAGCAGGCTCATCAGCTGAGTTTAGGGTGTGGCAGCGAGTCCTGCGTCTCACTACAGCGGCAGCCATTTTGCGCGCTCTTCAGCCGAGTTTAGGGCGTGGCCCTGGGTCCTGCATCTCACTACAGCAGCAGCCATCTTGCACGCTGCTTGATATTTGAGCAGCACCCAAACCCTACAGCCTAGCCTGCTACACATTTTAGCACCCTGGGAGGATCTGCAGACTTTGAGCTTCTGGGAGAGGTGGTCCTGTGTCTTTTGGTTTTCACAGCATCTTCTCAGCCGACTTCAGTCTTTTCTTCGTGAGGAGCTTGTCTCCATGTTCTGCTCCTGAAAAGGAGTAAAACAAGACTGTCATTTAAGTATACACAGAGGTAGGGCACAGCCACTGGTACCAGGATTACCTTCATTCATGAAGAAGCATCAATTTCCAGTTTCTGCAAATAAAAATGACAAACATAAACATAGAGCTTTGCATGAAACAAATGCAAGCTATAAATAGAATTTATAGCTTGCAAAGATCCTGTTGAGTGTGTTTTTTTATTGACCTCATCCTGTGGTTGCATGAACTCTAGGGAGAGTCACTATTTTGAATGGACGAAACACACTTTGTGAATTAAACATGTATTGTATCGGAAAGAAGAAGGGACAGAGCATGGAACAGTTATTGTATGTTAATGTTGTGATTCTTTCTGCTCTAGGATTATCTGTTAAGAGGAGCAATCGTCCAGTATCCCATAGTCCAAATAACTTCCATGTGGACAGATCACAGATACTATTAGGTTCTTTACGCAGCAATGTTTTAAAAGGTGCAAACCCGTAGAACCATTGCATGTCCATTCTTGATGCTGACGTCCTAAGCCATCTGAAAGATACCACCTTATTCATCATTCACAATGCCTTTGATGCCATTGGCTGACTGACTAAACTGAATTAGAGGACTATAGTGCTCTGGAGATGCCAACGGCCACCTATCAACTCATCTCTCTTCTCCTCTTGTCCTCAGTGGTGGCTGATGCTTAACGAGTGTGGCAAGTGAAAAAAAAAACGGATTACCTTTGGGCCGGCCGCTGCCTTTTGGTCCTCGGTGCAGGAAGCAGGAGGCAGGAAGCTCCCAGGCTCCCCTAGCCAATCACGACGCTGCTGTCAGCATATGACAGCAGCATTGTGATTGGTCTGGTACGGGGAGTCTCTGCATGATCTCCACCCAGGCTGTGCATTACAGCCCGGTGGGGAACATGCAAAGTGCGCATGACTGTTTGGCACGTCCAAGACGGCCAGCCAAACCAGCATGTGCACTTAAGAGAGTGCCCACCACTCCTCCTGTGACAGCCCAGCTCTGCCACCGCTGAGCCAGGACGGAAAGATAAAATGATAATGACTTTGTTTTTTTCGTTTTATTTTTCCTTTTTGAACTGCTGACAGAGCAATGGGGCGACACTCCTCCGCCTTAGGGGAGGAGCCGCCCCTGCTTGCCCTTTTTCCATGTCTTTCATCTGTTCGCCCACACATTAGTGTATCATTCACAGGTTGGGGGCAAACAGTGGCGGGGTGGAATCCCATTTGTTTCTGCAAGAAGGGTAGCACCTATGTGCTACAGGACCTGACATCATTAAAGCTCCAGAATGGTTTTATTTCATCAAGAACATGTGCTAAAACCTCATGTCCACGTGACTTGCTATAGGTTCCGCTGGTGACCTTGCGCTTTGCTGTCACTACAGAGGGTCTCCGCGCTGTCTCCAGATGCTGTGTTTATCCTTTTCTCTAAATGAGAAAGACTCTTTTATTAGGAAAATGTGTCAAGTGGCTGAGGCTATACTCTTGCCTCTGTGATCACAAACTGTTACTAGGAATCTAGTCAAAACACCATCAAGCCCCAGATCACCCTCACAGGGGACTCATTGGCAACTGAAAGCCCTGAGGCTGCAATAAAAGCACTGACAGTCTGCTCAAAGCACTAAGCTGGAATTGAGAAATTGTCACCGTGAAATGAGAAAATTAAAACAGTGCATTTAAAAAATAATGACATACATATAACATAAGATGAGCTTGAAGCAATTAGCATTGTATAGCATTGGGCTCTTTACAAGTAATTGTAATTGTATTTATATAGCGCTTACTACCCCTGACGAGGCGTCGAAGCACTATGTGGAGTTTGGAGCAGGGATACCTTTTCTATTGTAAGTTACTACCTACTTGGCTCAAGTGGTAAATTTGATGCAAGGGTGTGCTGCAGGGTGGAGATTTGTCTGGTGCTTGGGGAGCCTGACATGGGCAATGGGAGGCATTTAGAAGCTCCCTAGCTATATAGGATAAAGTCATGCACACACGGGGGTCTGTGGATGCCCGCTGGCCCAGGACCTATGCGTCCTTCCATGGGTCTAGTTTTTCCAGGACCAGAATTACCAGGTCTAGTATTTGTGGACTCTGCAATCCCATGGCCAGAACTCCTTGCTACACAGAATGGTTTAGAGGGATAGCAACCCACGCTTGGATCTGTAGCCCCGTCACTCATAATGACGGCTTATGTCCCTAAAGAAACCTAAAAATGCCTAACACAGCCTGATACCCCTGATGTCTTTCCAAATGGAAAATAGTTTTTATAAAGTAGCACCAGTCCCTTTAAAGAACACAGACTGCTTTAAGAAGAAGTTTCCCATTTGGCAATGCAAACGCAGAGATTATTGTTCCCTGCATGTCACCATCCCAGACTTTCTAACCAATCACAGGTGGTCACCAATAGCGACCTGTCTAATAAATATTCCTTACAAGGTTTGCCCAGCACATCAATGTCCCCAGGATCTGGAGAAGACTGAAAGAGACTACACACGTATGAACAACACCAGGGCAATGTGGTCATGACACTACGCCGCTTTCTTCCGTAGAAACAAGTCACAGGTGCAACTATTGAAAATTATGGGACTAGCAGAAGAATTTTAGCAGCCTATTGCGAATTTGAACAGTGTTCTAAGCAAATTATAAGAGAAAAATTTGTGGCACTCTGTTACTATAAAAGGTTCAGAAAAGTGTTTCAAGTTATAAACATCCAATTATCGATTAGCTCTTTTTAACACTGCAACCGTTTTAGTGCAATCATTTAAAAGGTAAGCCAATGGGGTATGCAGGGTAGCAAAAAAAGCAACACGTGTGGAAAAAGAGTACAGAAGTCCAGTATTAGGAGAATGGCACCGGTAAGAACAACATGTGTCAAGAGAGCTAATCCAAACAACGGTGTTACAGGCGTGGCTCAGGTTTTCACATGGAAAATAGCTACTCATGCCCAGTGGCACCTAAAGATCCCAGTCTATGCAAACAAATGAGCAATTTTGTTAAGATAGAGTCAAAAACATAGGGCCAGATGTATCAATGGGTTTTACTCATTCTGTGACTATGAGAAAATGCTTTAATACATATGCTACATAGTTCGTTTTATTCGATCAAGATGTCACTCGGTGTCGGCTGACCTGTGGCTCTGTCAAGTTGGCTCCTTCCAGCTAAAGTTGTTTTAGCCAAAAATGTAGGGTTCCTGTTAGAAATGGGGTCTCTAGTTGGCAATGGTTTGCACCTTTGTCCAAGTAGGGACCCTACTTCCTAGTCAGGGTAAGGGGAATACACTTCTAAAATAACCCCTGCTCACCCCCTTGGTAGCTTGGCACGAGCAGACAGGCTTATCTCAGAGGCAGTGTGTAAAGCATTTGTGCACACATACAGTAACACAGTGAAAACCCTACAAATGGACACCATACCAGTTTAGAAAAATAAGTAATATTTATCTAAACCAAACAAGACCAAAACGACAAAAATCCACAATACAATATTCAAAATATGACTTTTAAAAGGTAGAAATAGTTCTGTCCATAGCAAACTATAGATGCAACACTTTCAACACAAAGTACCTTGGATGCGTCACAGTCACAAACAAACACAGCCGCAGGGAAGGTGATGCATTGGTTCCTTATGCCCAGGGAAGGTTCCGTACTCCAGGGGAGGTTATGCATCGGTTCCTTACTGCCACGCAGGGGAGGTGATGCGTTGGTTCCTTAATGAAGGGGAGGTGATGCGTTGGTTTCTTACTATGCGGGGAGGTGATGCGTCGGTTTCTTACTGCGGCCCCGGCGTTCTTGTAGACTTGGCGCCCCGGTGTGATGTGTGACGATCGGGGATGCATCGGTTCTTGATGCGGCGGCGGCAACGACTCTGCGTTGGTCTCTCCAGCTGCAGTCCCACGATGCGTTGGTTCTTGCGTCTGCACAGCAGGGCCTGCATCAGCATCAGTGTGGTGATCTCAGACTTCAGAGATTGGTGCACAGGATTCGCCATGCGGCGATTTCTCCAGCTGCGGGCAGGCACTGTGTCAGTTTCTTCAGCGGCACAGCGGCGATACGTCGGAAACGGGTGCAGATGCGTCGTGTTTTTCGTAGTTCCATCTCTTTTCCAGGTCCCAACGTCAGGAACAACCTCCAGAGGCCCAACTCACCAACAGGCACCTCTTGGCAGGTCAGAACTCCCATTAAGGAAGTTCAGGGGGTTGGTGGTGAAGTCTTTGTGTCCCTGAGTCTTCAGAACAGGAGGTAAGCTCTACTTCAAGGCCTTGGAGATCTTCTTCAAGCAGGCGACACAGCACACAGCAAAGTCTTTATCCTCTCCTTGGCAGAAACAGCCACTGCAGGCCAACCCCAGACTGCACACAGCAAAGGGGCAGTACTTCTCCTTCAATTTTCCCAGCTCTTCTCCTTGGCAGAGGTTCCTCTTGAGTCCAGAGGTATTCTAAAGTTCTGGGCCCCAATATTTATAGCCCATTTCTTTTTGTTCTCTGGTGTCAGAGAGGCTCTGTGCTCAGTCAAAACCAGTTCTGTCCTCTCTGGTGCAGCTTCCTGGCAGGGCGTGGAGACAGCATAGTGTAAGGCAGACCAGGCCCATTCAGGTGAAAGGAAATCTCCTCCTACTCTAAATGCAGCCCATGTCTATTTAGCCCAGCCCTGACTCATCCAGGAAAGGCAGGACACACCTCAACCCCCCAGTGGCTGTCTACAGAGAATGCACATACCCAGACCCTGTCACTCCAAAGCCAGACAGCCAATTCACAAACCAGCAGAGGCACACAGGATGGCTGAGCAAGAAAATACCCACTTTCTAAAAGTGGTATTTTCAAACACAGAATGTAAAAATCATCCTTACTAAAAGATACATCTTTATATTGTGAGTTCAGGCATACTAAACTTTACCTTCCTATCTTGTCCCCATGGAAAGTTATATTTATAAGATGTTACAAATAAACTCCCATTCTATCCCATGGGACAGACAGCCTTTCAATAGTGAAAATCGAAATTTCCTGTAGTTAACTATCAGGACATGTTACACACATCAGGATATGTCCTACCTTTCACATACCATGCACCCTGCCCACAGGGGTACCTTGGCCTACCTTGGGGGTGACTCACATGTAGGAAAAGGGAAGGTTAGGGCCAGGCAAGTGGGTTCACTTGCCAGGTTGACATGGCAGTACCAGACTGTGACACTCAAATAAAGTATCTCACCTTTGTAGTAAATATGTTGAGCACTATTCTCTTTCAATGATACACCATCCGCTCATGGGCGGGGAAGGAAGCAATTCCTTTTTGTTAAATAACCCTCACACACTCTAGTAGTGTCATGCTTCATCATCGGGTTCACCCTGACTCCTAAAGGTCAGGGTGGGCTCGAACGTATTTCAGGGAACACTTAGGAGACTAGGCCAGGGGGTTTTAAAGATGAAAAATCCTCTGAAAACTCCAGGTATCCCTTTATTCATGGGGTTTTAGGGGATATTAAAAGAAAGAAAAGAAACGGGGTCGTGAGGATTTAATGGTCCTAAGACCCTATATCAATGCCAACATGTTTCAGCCTATAGATTTTCGACCCATCTGGGTCCTAGGCTTTCTTCAGGGCAAAAAATATTCCCTCCCTGGATTGCAGTAAGGTACTACCTTATTATAATATAGAGTGCAGTTAGCTGCACCTAGAGACCGGTCTGGAATATACTTATCCTGGATCCGGTGTATCAGCTTTATATGTCCCACCTGAAAAAAGAACAGTGAATCACTCCTAGTTCAAAACTCCATCTCAGGCTGCGCCATATTATCAATATAACCTGTCTTATATGGAAGATTTGGCGCGCTTTTATACAAAGTGCAACGTGCACCCTCATGCAAATATTGGTGCTTCTGGTGAAAACTGGATCTCCCAGAGACCACCGTATGGGTACTGTGATTTTCACAATTACCACACAAACGTGAATCCTAGGTCTTTCGAAGTATTTCGACCTCCTTGCCGCGCTACTGTGCACCGTAAAAGAAAGCATTATAAAAACAAGTAAAACACCCAAATGTAAGAGTCTGTTTTGCCAACCACCGGCCGTTGGTCAGTATCATGTGTCCTTACCCTGCTGTAGTGGACTAGTCGTATCTCATTGGAACGCGGAGTGGGACGTAGTCCTGTAGTCAAACACTAATCGCGTGTGACCAGGAGAAAACAGTGAGAGGAAAAAACAAGTTTTATCTTTCCTAGTCGAGAAACCGTCAAAGAACCTCCCGAACCAGTTGGGAGCATTCACACACACTTCCATTCTACTCACGTCATCAAGGATCCTGCCCCGCTCAATCACCTATTAGGGTCCGCGTCTCCCAGCTCACAGAGACCTCTTTGTGAGAGCGACACTTGTTTTTATGTGTAAGTGAATAACAGGGTTTCACCCTCGGCCGTTGGTGAGGCCACGCCCAGGCGCTTCATGTGACGTCACTTCGACGTAGAGGGCAGCGAACTACAAACTCCCAAGAATCATGGGAGTTGTAGTTCAGGAGCGTGTCAGTCATTCGTGTGTGTACATAAACGGTTATATGAGGTGATTAGTGGATTTCAGGTCAATTCGTAGCCTCATAACGTGACTAAACAGTATTTAATCAAGGGGTACCATGACCCAACAGTACTCGGTATCCATAGGTAACATTTTTATTACTTGTGTATCTCCGAGGAGGCTTCATAGAGATATTACTGATTTTGATGTAACACATAGGTCTAGCATACATGTTAGAAGTGGAAATCGCCAGTAAATGCTGCCTGAAGAGTGTCTTGGTGTCTTGGGGTACCGAGTGCAACTCATTTATATGTTAGTTGGCCCCATGGAATGGAGTCATTGAGTCCTTGTTCATGTGTTCTAAGATGATATACCCATCTTTGTTCTTTCTTTAATAGTCTTTTGGACAAACCTAAAACTCCCCTGAGTTTTTCAATTACCGTTCATTGGAGGTCATGGTCTGAATGTCACATTTCCAGGTAATGAGATGTGAGTCTGGGAGCTGTTACACCCCTGCGTATAGTGCTTCTATGCTCACTGATACGTATTTTAACTTTCCTCGTGGTCATTCCAATGTACCGGCTCTTGCAAGGGCACGTAATCATATAAATGACGTTCTCATTGGCAAAACAGACTCTTACACTTGGGTGTTTTACTTGGTTTTATAATGCTTTCTTTTACGGTGTACGGTAGCACTGCAAGGAGGTAGAAATACTTCGAAACACCTAGGATTCACGTTTGTGTGGAAATTGTGAAACACACAGTACCACCCATACTGTGGTCTCTGGGAGATTCAGTTTTCCACCAGAAGCACCAATGTTTGCTTGAGGGTGCATGTTGCACTTTGTATAAAAGCGCGCGAATCTTCCATAAAAGACAGGTTATATTGATAATATGGTGCAGTGTGAGTTGGAGTTTTGAACTAACAGTGATTCACTGTTCTTTTTTTTTTCAGGTTGGACAAATAAAGCTGATACACCGGATCCAGGATAAGTATATTCCAGACCGGTCTCTAGGTGCAGCTAACCGCACTCAATATTATAATAAGGTAGTACCTTACTGCAATCCAGGGAGGGAATCTTTTTTGCCCTGAAGAAAGCCTAGGACCCAGATGGGCCAAACTCCATAGGCTGAAACATGTTGGCTTTTATATAGGGTCATATGATCATTAAATCCTCACAACCCCTTTCTTTTCTTTCTTTTAATATCCCCTAAAACTCTGCAAATAAAGGGATACCTGGAGTTTTCGGAGGATTTTTAATCTTTAAAAACCCACTGGCCTATTCTCCTAAGTGCTCCCTGAAATACGGTCCAGCCCACCCTGACCTTTAGGAGTCAGGGTGAACCCGATGATGAAGCATGACACTACTAGAGTGTGTGAGGGTTATTTAACAAAAAGGAATTGCTTCCTTCCCCGCCCATGAGCGGATGGTGTATCATTGAAAGAGAATAGTGCTCAACATATTTACTACCAAGGTGGGTTACTTTATTTGAGTGTCAGTATTACATTGGGAGGACGTATCCCTCTGGCATCTCTTCCAGTACTGTGGAAGATCCTCTCCACCCTTCAGGCTCGGATTAGGGGATCCCCCCTCATCCAGTGGCCAAGATTTATTAGTAGTAGTGCAGCGCACAGCTGTAGGGTATACACAGGAAAATCCACTCAGTTTTCCGTGAATCACGAGTCTGTGCTACATGCACCATTTTTAATCAAATACACCCATTCAACACTTAAGATGACGGAAATGTTGGAGATTGGTTACTCTGACGAAATGGCATCTGCAATTTTGGCAGCACCGTCCCTGCTACCAGATACAAATATCACCTAGTGCCTTAATCCATCATAGAATTGGGATGAACTGAAGGAACTGAAGAGAAATCAGATGAAGATTCTTCTTCATGGAGCTATAATGACTGAATATCTACGTGGCAATGCAGCCCCAACAGGTCTGCTGGTGAATAACAAACAATGGATCTTTTTGGAAGATCCTATTTTTAAAAAAGATTGGTCATTGATTGCGTGAAGATGCACGAGAGACTGGCTAATTGTAATTATTAACATAGCCAAATGACTATCTGAAAGCCCTGCTCATTAAGATCAACATGAGTGAGGAATGGATATGCTGAACACTCAAATCAAAATAACAGTGTTTAAGAAGAAACTAGATGAGGTAAATAAAGAGATTAGTGAACACAAAGATTATTTGATCCAGAGTAAAATCAATAAATTACAAAAAGATCTCAAGACGTTCTCGCATAGAAAGTATATCCATACATAAGAGATGATTATAAGAAGCAACAAGACTCAGACACTGAATCATCATACAAGAATGACTCAGGTTCCTCCCATTCAGACCAGGAGGATTGGGCGAGTGACAGCTCATCTAGAAGCTGGAGAGGGAGACCAAGTCGTCCGAGAGGGATAGGGTACAACCCCACATACCCCTCTCCCCAGATGTTTGCATGGCCTGGACAATATCGACCACAACAATTCCAAGGACACCCTCAGTTCCAGAACATGCCCTATTGTCACCCCAAACAGAATCAACAGTATTTTTTAGGACAGGGCGGAAGACGAGGAAGGCTGGGCAGATGGAACAACAGAAGAGTCCAATGGGACGACACCATGAGAGAAGGAATGAACACGAGGATCCAGACAAAGGATCAACAAGCAGGTGCGAGCTCCCTGTAGACCTGGTAGTTAATCTCACAAATGAGATCCTCACTCCAGATGAATTATCAATCCTTAATAAAGGACTCGGTTTTGTTCCCACAACCTAGATTGACAAATTTAAAACATGGTGTGAATTGGGTGAATTCTTCAGGAAAATCCGAGTAAGAACATACTTTGAGGGGAAGCCTCAACTAGAAGCAGACCATGGATACATTACTTTGCAAAAGAAATCCTCCTTCAACCCCCTATACTCTATGATGCCCCCAGAGGTACCCGCATTCGAGAAAGCGGTGATTAACGAGGTAGAACAACTACAACCTAGGAGAGACGCCTTCAACAACCTCAACAGGAGAGAACGAGAGGCATTGAGACCATTAAGCAATAAGCCTAACCTTGTGATTAAACCAGCGGATAAAGGCGGATCAATTGTAATTCAAGATCTAGACAGCTACAGGGGGGCATGCCTTATTCTACTTTCAGATGAAAGACATGATAAAAAACTTCAAAAAGACCCTACATCACGTCTACAGAAGAAGATTGTTGAGATCACAGGACGAGTGCTCGAAAGAAATTGGATATCTAAAAATTAAAAGGATTTCCTCAACACAGCGGACCCCAGAACTCCACTGTTCTATACCATCCCGAAAATCCACAAAGGCAGAATTCCTCTCCCTGGAAGACCTATCGTATACCGGATAGGCTCAATCCTAGAGCCTCTCTCCCAGTATACTGACTGGGTCTTGCGACCACTGGTCACACAGATCAGGTCATATGTAAAGGACACCAAACATCTTCTCAACCTCCTATATGATTTGGAATATAATCCCACACAATAAATGATGATATGTCTGGATGTTAAAGCGTCATATACCAGAATTCCACAGGAGGAGAGCCTACGCGTCATTGAAAACATATTACGCACACAAGAGTGGCCATGGCAAGCACCTATCGAATGGATTATGACACTCATGCACATGGCTCTGACTGAGAACTTCTTTAAATTTGAAGACCAGCTCTATTTACAAAAACACTGGACTTCCATGGGCAGCACATCAGCCCCCAGCATTGCATGCCGTTATATAAGCCAACTGGAAGAAGAGCATATCTGGAGTAACAATCCATACTCCAACAGAGTTCGGAGTTGGTTGAGATATATCGACAACATCCTGAATATATGGCATGGCAATCCAGAAAGCACTGAAGCCTTTGAAACATGGATGAACTAATCGAACCCTTTTCTCCGCTTCACCATGTCTACAACATGAGGGTATCATTCCTGGATGTTAACATCATAGCCAGAGATGGCAAACTGGAAAGCACCCTCTACACGGAACCAACAGACAGAAACAGCCTGCTCCATTTCAATAGCGCTCATCCTCGCGCTTTGAGATAAAATCTCCTAGTGGGACAGTTTTTATGGATTCGCAGAAACTGTTCGGACTTGGCCAGCTACAAAGAACAAGCGGCTAACCTTACCAGAAAACTACAGGACAAAGCCTATCCAAAAAAGATAACAGAACAAGCCCGCAAGAGATCCCATAACACTCCTTGCTCTGCTTCACTTGAGACAACCACAAAGAAAGAAACTAACTCTCTGATATGCGTTATCACTTTTAACTCGTCATCAAACGCAATAAAGAAGATCATAAATAACAAGTGGAACATACTGACTTCCAATCGACTTAAGTTTGAGAAACCACTGTTTTCTTTTAAACTCAACAGGAGTCTGAGAAACACCTTGGTCCATACTGACAGCTGGAAACCCCAACAGAACACCCAGCTAACCCTGTGGAACCAACCTCAGGTGAGGGGGCACTACCGGTGTGGCTCATGTGTTATATGCAGTTTTACAGTCCACACCACCGAAATCGATCTTGGACTACCGCGGATCTGGGAACAACAATGCCACACAAACTGTAACTCTGAGAACGTCATTTATATGATTACATGCCCTTGCAAGAGCCGGTACATCAGAATGACCACGAGGAAAGTTAAAATACGTATCAGTGAGCATAGAAGCACTATACACAGGGGTGTAACAGCTACCAGACTCACATCTCACTACCTGGAAATGCGACATTCAGATCATGACCTCAAATGGACAGTAATTAAAAAACTCAGGGGAGGTTTAGGTTTGTCCAAAAGACTATTAGAGAAAGAACAAAGATGGGTATATCGTGTTAGAACACATGAACAAGGACTCAATGACTCCATTCCATGGGGCCAACTAACATATAAATGAGTTTCACTCGGTACACCAACACACCAAGACACTATTCAGGCAGCATTTACTGGAAATTTCCACTTTTAACATGTATGCTAGACCTACTTGTCACGTCAAAATCAGTAATATCTCTATGAAGCCTCCTCGGAGATACACGAGTAATAAAAATGTTACCTATGCATACCGAATACTGTTGGGTCATGATACCCCTTGATTAAATACTGTTTAGTCACGTTATGAGTTTATGAATTGACCTGAAATCCACTAAGTACCTCATATAACCGTTTATGTACACACACGAATGACTGACAAGCTCCTGAACTACAACTCCCATGATTCTTGGGAGTTTGTAGTTTGCCGCCCCATACGTCGAAGTGACGTCACACGAAGCGTCGGGGCGTGGCCTCACCAACGGCCGAGCGTGAACCCTGTGATTCACTTACACAAAAAACATGCTTCGCTCTCACAAAGAGGTTTCTGTGAGCCGGAACACGTAGACCCTAACAGGTGATTGAGCGGGGCAGGATCCTTGACGACGTGAGTAGAATGGAAGTGTGTGTGAATGCTCCCGACAGGTTCGGGAGGTTCTTTGATGGTTTCTCGACTAGGAAAGATAAAACGTGTTTTTTTCCTCTCACTGTTTTCTCCTGGTCACACACGATTAGTGTTTGACTACAGGTCTACCCCCCACTCCGGCATCCTATGAGATACGACTAGTCCACTACAGCAGGGTAAGGATGCATGATGCTGACCAACAGGCGGTGGTTGGCGAAACAGACTCTTACACTTGGGTGTTTTACTTGGTTTTATAATGCTTTCTTTTACGGTGCACGGTAGCACTGCAAATAGGTAGAAATACTTCGAAACACCTAGGATTCACGTTTATGTGGTAATTGTGAAACACACAGTACCACCCATACAGTGGTCTCTGGTAGATCCAGTTTTCCACCAGAAGCACCAATATTTGCTTGAGGGTGCATGTTGCACTTTGTATAAAATCGCGCCGAATCTTCCATATAAGACAGGTTATATTGATAATATGGCGCAGCGTGAGTTGGAGGTTGGACACATAAAGCTGATACACCTGATCCAGGATAAGTATATTCCAGACCGGTCTCTAGGTGCAGCTAACTGCACTCTATATTATAATAAGGTAGTACCTTACTGCAATCCAGGGAGGGAATATTTTCTGCCCTGAAGAAAGCCTAGGACCCAGATGGGCCAAACTCTATAGGCTGAAACATGTTGGCATTGATAGAGGGTCATAGGAGCATTAAATCCTCACGACCCCATTTCTTTTCTTTCTTTTAATATCCCCTAAAACTCCACGAACAAAGGGATAACTGGAGTTTTAGGAGAATTTTAATTCTTTAAAACCCCCTGGCCAATTCTTCTAAGTGCTCCCTGAAACACGGCCGAGCCCACCCTGACCTTTAGGAGTCAGGGTGAACCCGATGATGAAGCATGACACTACTAGAGTGCATGAGGGTTATTAAACAAAAAGGAACTGCTTCCTTCCCTGCCCATGAGCGGATGGTGTATCATTGAAAGAGAATAGTACTCAACATATTTACTACCAAGGTTGGATACTTTATTTGAATGTCAGTATTAGATTGGGAGGACGTATTCCTCCGGCATCTCTTCCAGTACTGGGGACGATCCTCTCCACCCTTCCGGCTTGTATTAGGGGATCCCCCTCTTCCAGTGGCCAAGATTTAATAGTACCAGACTGTGCACAGACACTGCAGTGGCAGGTCTGAGAACCTTTTGCAAGACTTCTTGTGTGGGTGGCACAGCCAGTGCTGCAGGCCCACTGGCAGCATTTGACTTACAGGCCCTGGGCACACACAGTGCACTGTACTAGAGACTTAGTAGTAAATCTAATGAGCCAATAATGGAAATCCCAATCCATAATAACAATTTACACAGAGAGCATATGCACTTTAGCATCAATCAGCAGTGGTAAAGTTCCTAGCGCCCTGAAACCAACCAAAACAGGGTCAAAAACAGGAGCCCAAAAAACAAAAAGTCTGGGGATAAACCTGCTGAAGAATACAGGTATAACAGTCTCCAATCAGGGGTTTATATAGCGTGGCTACTCACCCGTGAAGGTCTCAAGGTGCGGGGGGGGGCTGCTGATCCGTCTGGGCGCAGGGGTTTAGTCGAAGAGCCAGGTCTTGAGATCCTTTCTGAATTGGGTCAGAGACGGGGATTGCCTGAGGGGGAGAGGCAGGATGTTCCAGGTCTTGGCAGCGAGGTGGGAGAAGGATCTTCCTCAGGTTATGGTCTTGTGGATCCATGGGACGGTGGCTAGGGCCAGTTGAGCAGAGCCAAGGTGCCTGGCAAGTAGGTGGAATGAGAGGCGGTGGTTCAGTTATTGCGGTTCTGTGTCGTGGAGAGCTTTGTAGACATGTGTGAGGAGCTTGAAATTGATTATTTTGTTGACTGGAAGCCAGAGGAGTTCTCAAAGGTGTTTAATGATGTGGCTGCGGCGGGGGACGTTGAGGACCAGTCTGGCTGTGGCGTTTGAATGTTCTGTAGTTTCCTGATGAGTTTCTGGGTGAAGCCGGCGCAGAGTGCGTTGCTGTAGTCGAGTCTGCTGGTGATGAGTGTGTGGGTGACCGTCTTTCTGGATTCCGTGGGGATCCATCTGAATGTCTTTCGATGCAGGCGGAGCGTGTGGAATCAAGATGAGGATACAGCGTTGATCTGGCATTTCATTGTGATCGAGAAATCCAGAATTATGCAGAGGTTACGTGTGTGGTCCGTGGGGGGGGGGTGTTCCCAGTGCGGCGGGCCTCCAGGAGTCGTCTCTGGCTGCGGAGTTGGGTACCAGGATGAGTACTTTGGTCTTGTCCGAGTTGAGCTTGAGGCAGCTATCTTTCATCCAGGTAGCAACAGCCTTCATCCCGCTGTGGAAGTTGATTCTGGCAACTGTGAGTTCATTGGTGAGGGACAGGATCAGTTGGGTGTCGACAGATCCAGATGGCATGGATGTCTGTTTTTGAAAGCACAATGTGCTGAAGAAAATTCTGCCTTTTATCCCTGCTGCCAAACATTCCTCTGTAGTGAGTGCATGTGTTCTGTCCCACTTAGATTACTGTACTGTAATGTATTTAGGACTCCCAAGATATGTGATTTGAAAACGTCAGTGGCTTCAGAGCTTGCCAATTAGAGTGATATGCTGCCGGCGAAGATATGATCATATATCTGTTGTACGCCGCTCTTCACACTGACTTTTGGTCAATTAGAGTCCAGCTCAAGACCCTTTGCTTGGCACATTGTCCATTTCATCAAACTGACCCTCTTTTTACATTTCACCTGCACAGAGCTTGCCCTGTGGTTGTGAAATCTATTGTATTTATTATAAATATTAAAAGGAGTTTACATCCCTCACTTACTTTTCATTGGTTGGTGTGCTTGCCACTAACTTTTTATCAGTTTCTATTGGCTTTAGCACACTATTTCCTGTTATTCCTCGTGTGTTTCTCTTATCAGTGTCCCAAGGCCCAAGAACTGTTTTAATCTGCTTTTGTGGAACTCTTTGTTTAGGTTTTGCCTGCACAGCACTTGCACTTTGTTTGTTTTTATTTCACTGTTGTATCATTCTTTTGTATTCGCCAGTGTCGCTCCTCACACCATTTAGTTTCTTTTTCATCTAATGTTTGATTTTCTTTATTTGTATAACCTCTCTGCATTTCAGCATTAAAACACATCTCAGAATTAAAATACACTAACACGCAAGGCTAATGGTAATCTGGTGAAGTGAAGTTATTTAGAAGCATCTGTTTGCTGACTGACATGTGAACGTGAGCTGAGAAATACTGGTTTACCGATGCATTTTTCAATGTGCAGGCATATTGTTCACATGTGCACCTGAGCAAATAGGCCATCACAATATGGGCGCTTCAACCAATGGAACACCAGCACCGAGGAACATCACAGCCAAGTAAATTCCAGTAGGATACAACCAAGAAAGAACAATTTGCAGCAGTCCCTTAGGGCAAATGTCGTGACATGACTAAACTTCAGCCAAAATCTGAAATTCTTAATCCCCCTCCTTCATCTAACATTATCAAAACACTTCTACCTTACGCTTGGATACGCTCTTATTTACAAAGGCCATTCGCGCTGCCTTACACAATCCTCGGTTAGTCATTCCAGACCACTCCTACTTTTAGACATATCATTCTACTGCTTTTAAAAACTTCTGTACGAACAAAGAAAGCATAGACTGTTTGAATCCCTTTAAGATGGCTGAAATTCTAGACATAATACAATAAGTATTATGGTGTTTTAATCCCAGCATTGGTTGCCATGGCTCTAGTTCAACTGTGGGATGTATGAAGATATGGTTATGTCTCCAATACAGCCATTGCCGGTGTCCAGGGTGTTTACCGCACTCTGTACCCATGAACCAAACAAGATAGTAGGTGAGGTTGACCTTTGCAGACCGAGGCATGGAAGAGCAGGAAAACTGTTCTGCTGTAGCCCCGCGGGTTGCAGCTCCCTGCGAGGTGCATGTGAGTGGCATGGCTGAACTTTCAACCCCCCTGGATCGTGCAATGGTGTACGTGCATCTAAGTAGCTGTAAAGAGACAGCTATAGAGGCCAAGTGCAGCGTCAACCACTGCCTGCACTGTATATTGCAGTGCACTTCGCCTGCACATACGGTGTGCAGGCAAAGTGCTGTGCATCCCTTCCAGAAACCTGTATTGGTCACCCCAGCATTTCGCCCTTGTATTCTGGGCACTACATATCTAGGGACAGGATACCCGCACACAACAGTCAAGCTGCAAATCTGCCAAATTTAATTGTTATCTATTGCTTTGTGGTATTTTGATTTTTAGTGCCAACAGTGTCTCTCCTTGGAATGGGGGTCCCCTCTGTAAAGCCGCTAAACAACCAGCCCCCCCTCCATTCTTCATAGTCCACCATTATTGGGGTTGGGATTGCCTGCACTGCCTTTTCTCCTTCCCCCGCAGTTCCGGTCAATTTTGCGTATTAACGATAACAGGGGGCAGAAAATTATCTACGGCCCTGGCACCCTATCAGCAGAGTGCCCTTTTGTTGCCATGCTGCATTTCATAAAATGAGTACCCCCGTAGCCGCCTCAGCTTCCAAGAGCTCCCTCACTATCTCTCTGTCAGGGTGGCATGCTCCCTCTGTCTCTGCGACTGCTCTATTCAAGCTCCCTGCTGGCTGTATTCTCTCCCCATTGGTAGGCCACTGTCTGCCCCCGGAACTTCCAAGCTGGGCTTTCTCAGCGATAAAACCAGAGGGCATATAAAACACATGAAAGTAATTAATCCCTCGATGGTTAGCTGCAGACTAAATTTTCTTGAAAACAATATTTATATGATGAGCATCCTTTTGCAAAATAAAACAACTTCAGAAATAACTATGTCCTCCCCTCTTCTCCCCCTCCAACCTGTACTCTCCATCTTAGATCTGTAAAGAAAAGAATTGTGGCCATGTCACTCCCTAGACACACGTGCATGCCATCACGCATGCACACACTTAGGGAAAAACACAGCTGTCAACAGAAGTGACAGCAACCGAAACAACATGCCTTTTTTTCCCTATCCACTTTTTTTTATTTTTTTAGCTTTTTGCTGATGCTGCAGAGCATCAGCAAAAATCATTAGCAAAGCCAGTACACCAATGAAATAAGACTTATTGGCTTTGCCAATTCATTATTTTTAATAAACCCCCCATCCCTTTACCTAATCTCCCCACTTTATAGTACCACCAGTAACAGCACAATATATTGTCTTTATCAATAAACAAGGCATAACACTTTAACAGAGTTTCAGTAACTTATATTGCACAACTGCTCACCAAGTTACAACTTACAACAAAAAACAGCCTATTATTAACACATAGGCGAAACCTATTGCCTTTACCAATGCTTGTTCTCTCTTGCAACTTAATTCTCTATGGTTCCAGTTGAACGCTGAGGTCCACCAAACAATTGTTGCTGAATGTCACCCACCTTACATTGGCAAGATGTGGAGATAGGTCATTTCATACACCGGCTTCACAATTGTGGAACTCTTTTTAATTGATCTACGATACACAGCAAGCCTTACTTCCTCAAAGGTCTGTGCCCCATCCTTCACCCACATATAGTATACACGCACATATTAAAAAAGAGTTCATGAGAAACCCCAGACCACATGCAGGGGTTAGAGAACCCGATTAGTTGACGAACGGGTGAAGACCTATGACGAAATAAGTCTTGGGATGGCAGGAGCCTTCTGCTTTATTTGGGGACTTTTGGACAATTTAAACAAAGGTATATGTGAAAGCAGTGCCTCAAATACGTACAGCATTTAATTTTTCCAATTCTAGAGCAACAACCAGAATCCTGAAAAGCTCACCCGGCATAGTGGAAGTGGGTTTTCAATGAGTGGCCTAGGTGTTCAACTCTCTGCACTGTGAGTGGCAATAACGTTGTGTGTTTTTTGACCCACATAAACTGAGGCTAGGGAAATTACTCAGAACGGTTTGTATGCATCTCATGGATGATTGAGTGCATTTCTCTACCTTATTATCTACACAAAGAGTGGCTGTCAATAATTGACCCAACTGGGTTTGTGTACGGATCTTATTCAGGTCCTGAAGAAAGGCAATAGACTAGTTTGTCAATACTTTGGCTGAAACATGTAGACCTTCAGATGTTGGAGTCAACTAGTTTCTCCACGAGCATCGTCCTTTATTTTTAATCTTGCCAGTGGACCCTGGAATAAATTATCTGACAACTAGGGTACCCTAAACAATTTCACATATAAATTCCTCCCCTTAGTAAGAAGTGCTCCCTTGATGATCTAGGTTGAGTCCCCCCAGATGTGGAGGGAGCCTGGGTAAGGACTCGATGATGAAGCATGCCACTAGGAATCCTAATGGGTGAGAGTCTTTTTAAAACAACAAGGAATGCGCCTCTAGAACAAGTAAGGAAACAACTTTTACCAGTCAGAGTAGGCTCTCTCTCCTCAATGATGAGAGAGATGCACTGTTTTTGTCACACCTGAAGGCAAGTTCTGAAACATGACATTTTGACTAGCTCTCGTCTCCTCAGATTGATGTAAGCACTGTCCCTATATGTAAAGGGAGTATTGCCTTGCCAAGGAGACTTAATGCTATATGGAAATTTGAGGAGAAACAGAACTTACCTCTTGAACAAGTCCTAAGCATTGAACAAAGCAGGTGCATGACTTTACATGGATCAAATGTTTGTTTAAGAAAGGGCTGGTGTACACCCAAGCCAAGGATTGCTATTTGCCAAGGAAAACATATGGTCACTGGTAACTTGGCATCCCTTTTATCCTAGTTTTAGCTTTGCGAGTACTGCATAAGATGGAAGAGCGATGTGTAGTGAATTAGTTTTCGCTTTGTATAGCAGTAGAATATTTGTGTGCAGGCTTTTCTTAAGTGTGTGCTGATTTGATTTTAGCAGTCAACTTTTTCGTAGTGAGTTTGGAATTGCAAGTCCATCCAAGATAATTTTAAACTTTATGCAACTGGACAGTAAATAACTCCATTGCTACTCCAAACTGGGATCCGCTGACGCATTCCGGACGATTATATTTTATGAAATGGCTTGGGTCTGTGAAGAGTTTATTATACATATAAAAATGAATTCTGGTCATGGCCATTCTAAGACACCCGAAAGCCTGAGTTAAATTTTCAGACTGAGGACAAACAAAACATAAGTATTTTAAGGAATTATCACTGTTAAGAAAAGTAAATTGTTGATTTAATCAAAACTGAGGGGCATATCATCAAGGGCTGGCGATACAATTATCGCCGCTTTAGAGTCCGTTTTCGGGCGAAAAGCGGCGACAATTATATCGCATTATTTAGCGCGTGTTTCCTTGATTCAGCTCCCGTTTTGTTCACGCCTCGCTTTGCATCTCTAATGAGATGCAAAGTAGGCGTCCCTGCAAAAACAGATTGAAAAGGATCGCTAATTGTCCTTCTCCGTATTTACAATAGGGCCCAGGACACCCATAGCGATATTTAAACCCGCGCTAACGGCGGTTATCGCCGTTATTGTACGTCTGCATTTTTCCTGACTAACCTATCTTTGACATGGGAGGTGGATTGAGTGGCTAAATCCACATCTCCCTATCAGCAAGGATTCCCCTATCGCTGCGGGATTATCGCTGGATTCCCAGTGATAATCCTGCACTTCGCGGCTATCGCCGGATTTCACATCGCCGTGGAGATAAGCGTTGTAAATAACGCGATATCTCGGCGATCTGATCCGGCAATAGCCGGCGTTAAGCTAAATCGCACTTAGCGCGCCCTGCGCCCCTTAGGGGCATATTAGCAAAGAACTGCGATAAAGATCGCAGGGCGCATATCGTATTGCAAAAAGAAGAGCTTGAAAGGAAAGGAAAATAACAAAATACATTTTTAAAATGCTAGTTAGATGCAGGAAACTGTAACTTTATCTTTGGTGGGTTTTACACCTGAAACCTAATCATTAGGTTCTGAGGCCTAATTATTTTCTTTTTTATATTGGAAATCTGCACCAAACCTGTATACTAGGTTCTAATTTGATATTGAAAAGTAGAACATTCTAAAATCCGAAAATTATCTTTGGTGAAAAATAGGCTTGGTGCCATGCATTGGACGAGTGAAGTATTTTAAACGTCATATACTTGTGGATAATATCCTTGCCACCGACAAGAACGGAGTTAATATTTTAAGAATTAGACTTATCTGCACAGATTTACGAAATTCCAAATTTAAAAAAAGAATGCCCTTTGTTTTTTAAGAGTTGTGAAAATGAGGTGAATGAGAGTGACAGAGAGAGAGAGCGCATGTGTGTGTGTGTGCGAGAGAGAGAGAGAGGGGGGGATTGTGTGTGTCTGTGTGTGAGAGAGAGAGAGACAGGTAGAGAGAGAGAGGGTGTGTGTGTGTGCGAGACAGAGTGTGTGTGTGTGAGCGTGTGTGTGAGAGAGAGAGAGTGTGTGTATGTGAGAGAGAGAGAGTGTGTATGTATGTGTGAGTGTGTGAGAGAGAGAGAGAGAGAGACAGGGAGAGACAGGGAGAGAGAGTGTGCGTGTGTGAGAGTAAGAGAGAGAAAGTGTGTGTGTGTGTGCGTGCGTGTGTGTGTGTGTGAGAGAGAGAGAGAGTGAGGAGGGGCGGATAAGAGGGCCATTTTTAACCTCACAAAGAGCAAGATTTGTGATATGACCTCAGGGTGCTCTGTTCATTGGAGTCAGTGAGCTGTTTCACTATCAGCACTGGTAAGTGAGCCCAGAAATAATGGTCCAGAGGTGGATTGGAGAGAGCAAAACTGGGCCAGTATAAGTATGACCCTGAAAATCAAGTTTTCCAAAGTCGTTTCGCTTTGCTTGTGACTGAAGTTATTGGCAGGCATCTTTGTCTTCACAGAGACCAAAGTCCCAACATGGTGGAAAACAACAATTCTATTCATGGCAACAAGATCACACAATAGAATACCGCTCCTCAACCCTGCTGTTGCTGTCACTAATATTCTTTCTGCTCTGGCCTCCTAGAAAATGGTTTTTTTTAAAACAAATTCTATAGCGAACTTGGCCCATGGGCATTAGAGAACTTTTCCTGAGCACCAGATTCCAATACACAAGGTCAGATTTTTTTAGACAAGGGTAGACTACGTGATGTGCCCACAATCACAAGAATTTTTGAGCGACGCCGGTTCAAGAGCCTGGTTTCCCAGTTCCAGTCAGCAGCTTTGGCCCCTAGGCTTCATCTCCTCCCATGAGCAACGAATTGTAGTTATGCAGATGTGCCTGAACAGACAAACCGCCAGGGGCGGCTTCTCCTTAATGGTGGAGGAGCGTCCCCCCACTGGTCAGAGTTAGTCCCAGAAAAATAACATGATATTAAAACAATAATATCATTTTATTTTTCTATGACGGACTCTGGCTGAGGTGTGCATGTGGGGCTGGGCCGGGCCATGACAGGGAGGAGTGGGGGGCACTTAGAAGTGCGCATGTAAGTTTGGCTGGCCGTCTTGGGCTTCATTGTCTGAGCGCAGACCAGGCCGCTCAGACCAATCCTGGTGCTGCTCTCATAGCATGAGAGCAGCGTCTGAATTGGGTGGGGAGCATTTGCTTTCCCAGAGACAGCTGGGAGTGAAGCACCAATGCGGCCGTTGTAGTTGGGGCAGCGAGAGGTACGTTTTTTTATATGGCCTGGTACTGCCTAAGTCCCCTTTTATTTTAAGACCCACGACCGCCCTTGGATGTGGACTCCCTCCCTCCTCCAAGGCAAGCATTTCAAACCACACTCTTTTGGATTAGGGGGAGTAACCCCCCAGCCGTATTTATTACATAATTAAAACATTACTTATTATTTACATTATGTACAATTACGCAGAAAGTCCAGATACATTGATAGATACACGATGTCACTTGGCTAACCTTAACATGTTTCTAGTACATAACCATTCCTACCGTAATCTAAACATGTATATACTTTACTTTCTGCGTGTCCCCGCTAGAGCCTACGGCAAGGTCAATGACTGGCAGCCCCAGATCCCGGTAAACTACAAAGACTGACTCCACCGGAGTAAGCTTGCGTAGGGGGTACAGCTTATCGGACAGATATTTTCCCCCGGGCTCCCCTACGCCCTGAGCCTTAACTCCATGACGGGGGCTGCAATTCTGCACACTTGCGCCCTGATGCGCATGCACGTGCGAGGGTGGCCGACCAGCCTACTGGAAAGAGTGACTCCCCTGGCCCCCGCACCCCTTCAGCCTACCGACCGGCTGTCACTGCCCCTGGAGTTCCATGGTGCTGGCCGCTAAGGACCGAAGACTATGCTTACCAATCATGACCTTACCGCCACAGGCCAGCATAGTTGCCCGACTATCTGGCCTCCCCCTCAGCTCACTAGGAGGTCATGTCCTGCGCCTTGCGCCCTCCAACCATGCTAGGATGTCCTCCATGAATGCCTGATTCCCTTTAGACGAGAGGTGGACCCCATCCTGCAAAAAGAACTGATCGCCCCGGATGTACCCATGTCCTATTGACTTCAGTTTAGGGGTCCTGAACAACTTCTCAAACTTCGTGTTGATCCGCTTTACCGCGAAATTCAACGCTCGCACTGACTCACCCCCTCTCTACTGGAACCTTGGGATCATGTGAGACCAGACTATCATGGCATCGGGGCACTTCTTTGCCAATCATCCCACCTCAGTGAGCAGTTCCTCAACGAGCACCCTCCGCCCGAGGTGTACCAAGTCGTTACCCCTTAAATGCAGAATCCAGATTGCAGGTGGCCCCTACTTTCTTTTAAAGCGCGGTTCACCAGCTCCCTGAATTGCCTAACGCGTAGTCCACACTGTCCATGAAACACTATTTTTGCCCCCAACTGCCGCGCCCTGGCCTCATGGGCCCTTGAAAAGAACGTTTTTAAACGACGGACATATGAATGACCAATAAACCAGATTTCCTGTTGTTCTTGGGCCCAAGTTAAACCTGTGCTGCCCGTTCGTGAACCGTTGAACGCCGTCCCCCTGAGTGACAAGGTGACAACCTTCCGTCGTGATGGTGTACCGATGCAAGCTTCTTCCCTGAGTCACAGGATGAAGAAACTGCAAGTAACAAGAAACAGAACCAACCGTCAGTGCATTTCCCCACTACTGGCTAAAGCATATGCAGCCGCACATAGCGCTTGTAACAGTTAGAGGACCACCTACCAATCCTCTTAACCTGCTCCTCAGTAAAACCCCTGGCCACTGCCTCCGTGGCAGCCCCAATCCTAAAGGAGTGGGTCCCAAAGCTAGCTGAATCCAAGCCAGCGTTTCGCATGGCCAAACCCATGACCCCCTTGAACTGGAAGACAGTGAGGGGTGAACCGTCCACATGTACTAGAAGCGGCCCTGCTGTGACCCATGCCATGAAGGCCTCCAGTCTGGCCACGGGGCAACATGTACCACCTACAGCCCTGTGAAGCACCTTCCTCCCTGATCAGTCTTGGACCTAGGTAAGGAGATCAGTACAGAGTTCCCCTTTATTTGCACATGTCCCACTTGCAGTCCTCCCTCCAAGTCCCTTATGTTCTTTGTCACCAGCTCCCCTATCCTGAAAGCGCCATAAAATGCCAGGCAGAATGCTGCTTGGAACAAAGAAACCTCCCTTTCCGAGTTACAGACCCGCGGCAGAGCTTCCAGCAGTTTAGCTAGTGTTAGCAACCCTATGGGTCTTCTTTCATCAGGCTGTACCCCTTGCAAGCGCTGCCAGCCCTTCAAAGCCTGGCGCACTACGAAATTTCTTGTTGGATCCCCTTTTCCCTTTGTCTTAGCAAAAAAGGAGATGGCTGTAATGTGACGCCTGGCCCCCGCTACTGAGCGCCCCTCATCCCTCATGAACCTCAGGTAAGCGACCACCGACCCTGGGTCGTGCCACTTTTGTTCCTAACTATCCCCCAAGAACTGACAAAATGACCAGAACGCCCCTTCGTAAGCTCTCCTGGTCCTGGGTGCTAGGCTAGCTGCGAGGTCCGATAACTGGGGGCACCAAGCTGCCAAAGCTGTTCTGGGAAAGGTGTCGGGTTCTCTGCTGCTTCTGGGAGGTGGGACCTGAATGCCTGCATCTTAAAACGAGATAAAGAATCTGCGGCATGATTTAATACTCCCGGCACGTGTTTGGCTCTAAAGAGTACATTCAATTTCATACACTGTAATACAATCTCTTTTAATAATCGCAGGATCATTTTGCACTTTGCCGCTTGATTGTTAATACATTCCACCACCGCCATGTTATTTGACCAGAATATCACAGACTGATCTCTCAAATTTTTTGGCCAAACAGACAGTGCCACCAGGATGGGGAAGAGCTCAAGGAAGCTTATGTTACTTGTGAGCCCTGAGTCTATCCACCAGCCCGGCCAGCGCTGCGCTATCCAGTCAGACCCCAGAATAGCACCAAACCCCTCGCTACCCGCCGCGTCGGTCATCAACCCCAACTCGGGACTGGACCTGGGTGGGCTAGGCCACACCACCCTACCATTGAAATCGCGCAGAAATGCCTTCCAAATGAGCATATCCTGCTTGACCTCACTGGATAGTCTGGTGTGATGGTGCTTCTCCTTGAGTCCTGACATAGCCTGTGCGATGGTGCGGGAGAAAGGACGTGCCATTGGAATTATGCGTAGTGCAAAATTCAATTGTCCCACCACTTGCTGCAACTGATGCAGAGTGACCTTTTCCCTAGTAAGGCACTGCTGTAATGCTATCCCGAAATCAGTCACCTTCTCCGCCGGCAGCCTAGACACCCCCTGCACTGAATCCAACTCAATTCCTAGGAATTCAATCTTTGTGCTAGGGCCCACTGTCTTACCTGGTGCCAATGGCACGCCAAACTCATGCATGAGAGCGCAGAACCTCACTAATGCTGCCCTACAAGCCCCCGATCCTGGCGCCCCCAAGAAGAGGAAATCATCGAGGTAATGTAATACCCATTGGTGGCCTGTGTCCCGCCTGAAAACCCACTCCAAGAAAGAGCTAAACTTCTCAAAGTAAGCACAGGAGACTGAACAACCCATTGGCATACACTTGTCCACGCAATACTTCCCCTGAAATTGGAAACCCAGCAGGTGAAAATCTAGTGGGTGCACTGGCAGTAAGCGGAAAGCTGACTCAATGTCAGACTTCGCCAGCAGCGCCCCTTGACCCAAACTTCTAAGCATGTCCACTGCCTGATCAAAGGATGCATATTTTACACTACACAATGTATCTGAAATCGCCTCGTTCAAAGATCTCCCCCTGGGTGCCGAAAGATTATGGATTAAGCGGAACATTCCCAGCACCTTCTTGGGAACCACCCCCAGTGGTGAGCAGACAAAATCTTTCATTGGGACATCGTCAAATGGGCCTGCCACTCTGCCCAGCCTCACTTCCTTCTCAATTTTTGCTGCTGCTACACCCTCGTTGCACCTGACTGAGATTTGGTTCCTGCAGTGTGCCGCCCCCATGTAACCCGGTGCCGGGATCCTAAAGCCTTCTAAAAACCCCTCCCTAATCGTCCTTGTGGCGTCCGGGCAATTGTACATGTTCAACCAAGGGATCATGGCGCTGATATTTATGGGGGATCTAGCCTTCGCAAGGGGCGCTTTCTCATTCCTGTTTTTTAACTCCTTTTTCCCTGGACTTTTTGAAGCACTTAGATTCGGGGTGTGATGTGTTACCACAGAAACCACAGTTGTGCTTGAACCTACATGTGCCTGCGGCTCTATTACAGGTTCGTCTATTGAAATCAAAACACACCCCCTTTTTTCCTGTGCCTCCCGCCTTTCCTGAGGTGCCCCCCGCATTCCCCGACATTGTCCTGCGCCTGCCCCCGGAGGATATCAGATGGCCCCTGACCCAAGTGTTTCAGATGAATAAACATGTCCGTCTGACTCCATCCCAAAGATGGATCCTGTGCCTTTGCCCTTCTAAATTCCTTATCGTAGACCTTCCACCCGTTGCCCCCCTGTGCGGCATGAGCGGCAGTGATCCTGTTCTGGTAACACGCCATCTCTGACCCTACCGCTGGAAAACGCTCGAGCATGATTGCCATGTAGATAGTAAAGCCCTGCACCCAATTAGCCAAATTTTCTTCCACCCTGTATTTTAAGATTATGTTCGCCCACTCCCTAGGTTGCGTCCACTCTTTGTTTTTCTTCGCCTCCTCCCTCTCTGCCTCATCTATTAACAGAGAAAAAATGCTAACATATGCACCCTTCCAGATCTTTTCCTTTGTTTCCTGAGACAAATGCCGCCCCAACTGTTCTCTAGATGAGCGCAGTTCCCCCAAACCTAATGGTGGCAATGGTTTATTTATACATGCTGGTGCTGCTGTGTCAGCCGCCTTTAGAGCTTCTGGATCCACTGGTGCGCATATTGGTACTATATCTCCACCACCACCTACTGGCACTGCACCCAGGGGCGTAGCACCGCCCGCCGGTACTGCCGGCCCCACATTTGGCATAGCTTTCCCCAGCTGTGCCATTATTTGTTTGACCTTTTCCATAGCATCGCCCCCGCTGCCTGATGCCCCTGCTGCGGGGGGCCAATTTCCTACTGTCTCAAGCCACAGGAGTACTGCCGCCAAATTGGCCACTATGTCTGGCTGGGCAGGTGTGCCCCCCCCTGTACTCCCCAATGGAGGGACCGATGGAGCCTGTGGCTGGTCTCCTGCCGGCTACGTGGGTGTTGGCGTTGAAGGCTCCACATTGCCCTGCGGGCTTGGCGTGGGGACAGTAGGCTGGGGTATCTCCTCCCTAGGTGCCGGTCTTGCAGCATTCTTTTGCCCTTTCCCACCAAACCTGGGCCTACTTCTTTTGGGTAAAGGCGGAGAAAAAGTCTTAGGAGGTACTATAGGTCGCCTGGGCCTCCCGTCCCCCCCATCAGGACCATCCACCTTCTCCTGCAACCGTGTCAATGCCTGCACCATAACCTGTACTTGTTGCATCAGGGCCTCCAGCATAACATCTGTGCGGGAACATTTCTCATTACGCTTCACCTTAGGGGCCATTGCGTTTAGACTAGCGCTACTGGGGATATTACAGATCACCCTTGCCCCCAGGTCTGAGACACTGCCCAAACCCTTACCTGGCAGTAGTAGCAGCCACCAGCCGACCACAGCACCCACGCAACCAGAGCCACGCCCACCAGCTAATCTAGTGGGTCAGGTGAGACACTCAACCCGCGTGGCTCCCAGAAGCGGTGAAAATGCAGGCCTGCCGGTGCTGCCGTCAACGAAACCCCCCGTGGGCCGTCCTGCCTTGATGCCCTTGACAAGATTGAGTGTCCGCCTGCAGCGACGAGACCTGTTCTGCTCGTAACTCTCGAGATGCCCGTTAGTGCCTGGAAAAACAGAAGAAAAATTACCAGTACCTAGCAGCACCGGACCACGGTGTAGCGCGGCGCCTTATCGCGCTGTATTTGCCTCAAACGCGTAAAATAAGGGCTGTGCACGCGTTCACCCGGCACCAGCTGATGTCCCCGTAAAGCTCCCAGCTGGTCAGACCACCCTCGTAGCCCGTCTGCGCCCTAGCAACCAGTTAACACCGAAATTCTTGGACGCGCTCCAGACGCGTTAAAACAGTGCGCGCGTTAACCTGGAAAACCTAGGCACCAATAAACAACAGAACCAGCACCAGATGATGGTCCGCTCCAGACGTGTTAAAATTAATGTGCGCGTTAACCTGGAAAACCTAGCAACTAGTAAACAACAGAAAATAATCAGGTGTGCCCCAGACGCGTTAAAACTATGCACGCGTTCGCCCGGTAACTTCGGCACCAGTTTACAGCTGAAAAAATACTCGGATGCGCCCCAGGCGTGGACACCCCCTTTGGACTGGGCGCACGTTCACCTGGCCAACAGCAACAGCTGATGTCCCGAGCACTCCCGCTGCTCTCCCGCTCCGGCGAAAGACCGCAATTCCTACGGCGTTTTTCCGGCGAACAACCGCAGTTCCCCCGCTCGGACTCTACCGAACAGCTTCTCTCCTGAACCGTCCCGGCTTCTCTCATAACCTGCAACACAAAAGAGAAAAGCAAATTACGGGCCTCTGATGGCCCGGGTACGCCGTCTGGGGGAGCGAGAGAACAAGAGACTGTTCCCGCTCCCCTCGCCCCCTTTTAAGGGGGGGGCGCAGGGCAGACCAGTCAAAACCGGCCTGCCCCAACGTATTGGAATCGCGCAGAACCGGAAGCACTAAAGTGCTTCTGGTTCGCGCCCCCACCGGGCAGCCAATTGGTCGCTCAGGGGAGGTGGGACGCCGCGTCATCAGTGCGCACGGCGACCCCCCTACCTCCTCTGAGCCCCGGGGATCGGCGTGACCGCCATAATGGCGGCACGCACGAGGTCCGCGCTAAGCCTTGCCCAAAATACTATTTTTACCCTCAATTCCCCGTCCTGTACTCCCCCTAAACCCCCCCACCCCCACATTCAATGTGCGGCAGCCGTCACTGACACTTCCTTCCCACAGCTCTTTGGAATGTTGCTCTGATATTTGGGGACGTGGCATTGGAGGTATCAGCCCTGATTCAGATTGTGTTTGCGCCTTGAGACCCTCACAGGTGAGTAGCAGTGCTATTCAAATTGGTTGATTGGGTTGGTGAAGGGAAGGGAAGTGTTTTCAGAGGGAAAGTATCTCCTCTTTTCTGCCATCTGCTTATTAAAACTGTGGTCTGGTCTCTTTCAGTATGTGGTTTCTGCTGTACATGCTCATTCCCTCTTGAAGCGGCAGGGTAGAGGCAGGGAAGTTACTCAAGTAGGAAGCTTACAGGGAACATAGAGTACTGCCTGCCCCTGGCTGTGACTGACTGTTCACTTCATGCAACAGACTCTGAAGCGCGAAGCTTAGAGGGAACATAGAGTAGCGCCTGCCCCTGGCTGTGACTGACTGTCCACTTCTTGCAACAGACGCTGAAGCAGGAAGCTGAGAGGGAACATAGAGTAGCGCCTGCCCCTGACTGTAACTGACTGTCCACTTCGTGCAACAGACTCTGAAGCAGGAAGCTGAGAGGGAACATAGAGACGTGCCTGCCCCTGGCTGTGAATGACTGTCCACTTCATGCAACAGACGCTGAAGCTCGAAGCTTAGAGGGAACATAGGGCCAGATGTATCAAGCGTTTTTCCCATTCGCAAACGGGCCTATTCGCAGAATCGGCCCGGTTGAGAACGGGAAAATGCCTTTTGGGATGTATCATCTCAAAAGGAATTCGCAAAATAGGGAATCGCAAAAATTGCGATTACCTATTTTGTGAATGCATTTAAGGAATCGCAATTTGCGATTCCTTAAATGAAATGCAGGAAGCAAAAACAATTTGCGACCTGGCTTTAAGGAATCGCAAATTACCACCAACTTCAAGTTGGTGGTAATATGCGAATTCAAAGAAAAATGCACTTTTTTGCATTTTTCTAGGTGCCATGTGGCGTACATACATGCCCTTAGGGCATGTATGTACGCCACATGTGCACACATGCATATTTCAGGGGTGCAACAGGGTGTCCATTTGGCACCCTTGCACCCTTGAAATTGCATGCGCAATTTGCGAGTACCTATTGACTACTCGCAAATTGCGCATGCAATTCCCATTCATTCCTAGAGAGGTAGTTGGTGAAACGCCCTGAATGGTCGCAAATATGCCACCATAATCCCTTTTGGGTTGCAAGAATCAATAGAAGAGAAATACAGCTTCAGAGAAAGCTTCAGGCCTGATCATTTCCTTGCATCAACATTATATACTGTTCATTCGTTCTGGATGTCCATTGGGCTAATTCCTCAGGTGTTTTTTCAAAATTGATTTCATGCCTGAGCTACATTAAGAAAGGACCTAAGACTCAAAACTAGTTTTATCTAAAGAGAAGAAATCAGTATTGAACTGTGTCAGAGAACAGTTGTGACGGAAACCTGACGAAGGCATGGCCGAAACGCGCGTAGCTCTACAATTTTCCGCCAGTTTCCTTACATCTTGATACATCGTTGTCATTTCAGTCTATGACATATTTGTTTTGTATAGTGTGTTGTGAATTTAAACTTGGATCTGTATTTTCAACAGAACAAGATTGACAGGACACCACATATCTCAGAGTTATTGCCTGACTTTGTGTCCTATTTATCGAAGACACATAATTTTATTGATTAATTGTTGAATATTGTCTCTCTTTTTTATAAGTGTTTTATATTTTAAAAAATCAAATAAATATTTGTTTATTAAGTGTTGGTTGTCATACTGAACTTTTTGCTGATTGGGATTAATTTGTCTGCATTGTTTTTATTATACTCCTTGCCCTGATGTAGCTCTTTACCCATTGTTGTTTTTCCCTGTCAGGGCGTTTGCATTCTGATTCCAGGGGGCCCCGTATCGTTCCCAGTTTTTGTACGCCACATGTGCACACATGCATATTTCAGGGGTGCAACAGGGTGTCCATTTGGCACCCTTGCAGCCTTGAAATTGCATGCGCAATTTGCGAGTACCTATTGACTACTCGCAAATTGCGCTTGCAATTCCCATTCATTCCTATGGGCCTTTAGGCCCATAGGAATGAATGGGAAACCATTCCTTATTTGCGACTGGCAATTTCCGAGTCGCAAATAAGGAATGGGTAGGAATCACAATTTATTTTGCGAAACCTACATACATTGCATTTTGCGAGTCCATAATAGCGAATCGGTAAAATTCGCTATTATGAACTCGCAAAATGCAATGTTAATACATCTGGCCCATAGAGTAGCGCCTGCCCCTGGCTGTGACTGACTGTCCGCTTCGTGCAACATTTCCATTTAGGACTCTCAGGCAGGCAGAGACGCAGCACTCTGTCAGCAAGGAGGTGTATTGTTTCAAGCCTTATCAATTTGGGGAGGAAATGTACTTTAAGAACCGATCACAAATCCCATCTAAATACATCAGATGGTGGAATGGGTACATTGCCTTCTCTACTGGCCCATTTGATGTCAAAGCCCCATGAGCATCAATATGTGGTAGAGGACCCTTTCAGGGTCAAAACTGAATGCAAAATGCATTTTGAGATTTCAGGTGCAAAAGAGTTTGCAAGACAGTGTGGAATGAGCAGTAAGTGGTTCTGGTAACATGTGATGCTCTGTTCCACTTAATCTACATGTGTCAGAACTACAGTGACAGGTAATGCGGGCTGATGACTTAAGGGGAAAGGGGCTGTATGCACAGCTGCATGTACTTGTAACTTTTAGGTAATGAAAATGCTGTGCCAATAAAAACTCAACCATCCTCAAAGGTGTCTAATGAATTGTCACAGGAAGGTGGAATGTTGATGAAGGCGATGGAAATCAGGGCAGTAAGTGGCATTCACAGTCTGCACACGAGTATTGCTTCCAAAGGACATGAAGGCCCAGATTCCAAGCTGGTTGGATTGAAGGTGCTCTTTATCGCACCCAATCAAATCCAATACCTCGAGGTTGAAATTTATTTGTTGCGATAAATAGACCCATTCTGAGTTTTTGAGGAATAACATACCGATTTTTGTGCTTACAGCCCCAAAATCCGCACGTCTCTGTAAATATCCTATTGTTTGACCATGTTAAATTTTGCCAGTCTTGACCTCCTGAAATTTAACAAAGGGTGAAGTATTTAACATGCCCAGTGATTACTGGATTGGTATAAACCACCCAACTTGGAATTTTGCCCCCTGCACAAACAGCGCTTTATTTTATTTTTTAAACAAATTTTATTAAGCTTTTCTTCCATATCCTCTTACATTTCAGATTATACAAAGGAGCCTTGCAAGAGTTTCATAATTACAGTGTATACAGGATATTAATAGCTTTAGTTGATTATATTTTCACACAGTCAGGCATGTTCAAATCTCAAATTAGTATTTTATCCTTATGTCCTCTGAGATACTTGGTACAGAAGTTCCGTTTATGTCTCTTATACAACCATTAGTTTTGCTAGCTCCGTCTTTCTGAGGCATAATTTCTTGTTCTTGTGAAAACAATTAACTACCCAACTCCCTCTCCTTCCCCCTCCCTCCCCTTAGGCATGCCTTAGCGTAATAAGTTTCTATTAATTTTACCCTATGCATGTTCATTCTGTGGGTTTATTAGACACTTATCTCCTGCTAGTTATGGTGAAATAGTATATTCTTGATCACCCTTACTCTCCCTCCCCTAAGGCCTCACCCCGTTCTCCTTCGTCCTCTTCGTTAGGTGGGTGTTTTATTAATGTCACTAATGCTGGGATCCCCTGCCTCGTCTGGCTCCGCCCAATCTTACTTCTCCCTCGTATGTCACCCATCTTGTAAATTCCTTTTTCCACTGCTTCACCCCGGGTCCCCCCTGGGATTTCCAGTTTCTAGTGATCTCTCTTTTGGCTATCAGGAACGCCAAATCTTGGAACCTACTTGTGACTTTAACCCTGGATGTGTGTGGGAACCAGTGTAAAAGACTGTATCCTGGTGTTACTTGTACCTCTTTCTGTGTTATTCCCGCTATTGATGTTGACACTTCTCTCCGGAAGTTCCCTATCTTAGGGCAGTCCCAGAACATGTTCAGAAATACAGCATTTGCCTCTCCTCGTCGTGGGCATAGGGCTGTTCGTATCCCAAAGTGTTTATTGATGCATGCTGGTGTGAGGTAAGCTCTATGTAACACATGAAAATGTATTAATTGGAAACAAACAGTGCTTTATGCATGGTTTGCAAACCTCTGACAGACTCAGAATAGTGACCTTAGAAATGATTCTGACAAAGAACCTCCATAAGATGCATCCTGGAGGCAGAGGAAGGACACACAAGTAGAGCATGTATTTAAGGTGATGGGGGTTATCTGCTGTAATTGATTCTCATTTCAAGATCCACAATCTGGATCGCCAGCCATTGGGTTTGCGAATGGATTCCAAAAACGTTGTAAGACCAGTTAGCCTTGTTTCAGAGGAGAAATATTATGCCATTGTCCTTATTGACTATCATTCAAAATGGGATAAACTGGATTGAATGCAATCTCTCCATAACTAAAAAAATAGATGAAATCTTCAACAAAAGTTTACATTACAAGGGAAAGTATCTGTTCCATTTATTCCTGATAATGGAGTTCTACTATCTACAAATCCAGATTAGATTCGATGTAGGCCTATAAAGCATATGACTATGAGCAAGATTTAGAGTTTGGTGGATGGAATACTTTATCATAAGCATGGCGGATGTCTCATCAGCCTTTTTAGATGTGCATTAAATCCTATTGCATTGTAATAGGGTGGAACGGGATATCTGTCATGTTTGTGACGGAGCAATCTGTCCACCAGACTCACAGCCTTCTCATCAATGATGCTATTTCAAATAATGCAGTGATGTTGTCAATGATGTTATGGGACATGTCATGAGTAATGTAATATGTGGGGTAATTAGCTGTGCTTTGGAAGGGCATGAGAAATAGTTAACTTTGCCCACGAGTTATAGTTACTAGAGATAACTGTAACTGGTGAATTGCAGTGTTTTTTTAGTTCAAAACATTACATTGTCACTGAAATGTTCACCTGTCACTTTAAACTTTGTTTTTTTCATTGAATCTGTAGGATTTTTTTTTAGCATAAAGTAATATTTTATTACCATGTGTAAAGTCAATCCCCACCGTGCACGGCCTTCGGCCAACCCCTGAGGGCAGCCTGCCCCCTGTCGAGTAGGCCACAGGGCCTGGCCTCACTCAGGCAAACCCATCCCCCAGGGCCGATTTGTCAAAAAAGGTGGAGGTGGGCACATGCCCCCCTTCCGGAACCTTTGCAGGCCCCAGGGAATCCATCCACCAGAGCAGCATTTTTTTATTTAGGGGAGTGGGGTGCGCAGTCCCCCCGAGCAGTACGGGCCCAGAGACCCCATCCCCCAGGGTCTTTTTTTTTTTTTAGGTGGAGGGGGACGCGTGTCCCCCTCCCTCAACGGCAGGGAAACAAAAGTCTGCTGCCATCTGGCAGGAGAATTGTCAAAGCTCCTGTCAGGTGGGAGCACATTCGCTTTCTCTGCCCGCGCTCCTGCAGGCAGGAAAACTACTGTGTCCTGAGGGTGGGCTCCCCTGGGCACAGTGTATGAGCTGGCCCTGGTGGATGGGGTTTCCTGGGGCCATTTAAGACTCGGGGAGGGAGGCTGCACACTCCCCTCCCTTACATGTTGGCCCTGGGCCCCTCAGAGCCCATTGATGTCATGGGGAGGGGGGCAGGAAGCCCCTCCCCTATTAATATGTATTTCGGCTCTGGGGATGGGGTCCCCAGGGCCTATACAGGCTCGGGGAGGGGAGCCACATTCTCCTCCTCTTTTTTTTAAAGTAGTGGTCCCCAGGGATGGGGTGCCCAGAGCTGTAATCGACCTATAGAGGGGTGCCCAGTGCCCCCTCCCTTATTTTTTAATTTTTGTCCTGGGTGTTGGGGTCCCAGGGGCCTTGACGAAAGTCAGGGAGGGAAGCTGCGTGCCTCCCTCCCATTTGTTTTTCACAGCGGCACCCGCCCACCATTTGTTGAGTGCATGTCTAATCCTTCACTAAGATATTCAGGCAATACTGCACCAGAGGACATGCTTTGTTTGCTTCTGTACCGAATTTTAAATAAATAAGTACAAGGACATCCACAACATTGTCATCAGTTTATTGTCAACATCATTGTTATATGCTGGATTCAAGTGTTTCTCGCAGTGGCAGTGCAGTTCATTTCACACACAGAGAATTGAGCTCCTTCTCTTTCCTTTCTCCCTCCAGCCCCATTCCCCTTTTTGCTTTCTTACTTCTCCCCACGTTTGGTGAAGCTTGAATGTGGTGGGGCGTAAATACCTTTCTTGAATTGGACCGAGAGAGCAAACTAGTCCTCACTTAGGGGATTGGAAATAAGGGAAGGATCGACGTTTTGACATGTCGTCTAAAAATCCAACACTAATAAAATATTCTGATACTGTTGTGATGTGCCCTCCAGGTCCTTGAGATTCACCCTAAACAGGAAACCCTTGCAAACACCTGGCCAAACAAGCCTCTAAAATTGCAAGAAAGCAGCAACAAGCTGGATCACCCCAGAGTGCTGTGCAGTGGAAACTGGTCATATAACCTGTCACCCAGTGCTTAATTTGAGCTAGTGGTTTCCAGTGCTCAGCACCAGCACTTAATTGGTTTCTGGTGCTCGGCACTGGCACTTGTCCTTACCATACTTATGACACTCTGCCACATAGTGGCGCTGCTCACCGAATTTAGAGATGAGCAGAACAACAGTTGTTTATGAATAGAATATACAATAAAAAATACTAATACTTGGCTCCCCAGCCATTCCTTTAGCTTTGGTGACCTGCTATAATCTGAGCTGTCGCACTTGCAGATGAGAGGGATGGTTTGTAGGTGTTTTGGTACCGTCATTGGCAGCGATGACAGGGCAATGGGTGGCGCAAGCTGCAGTGGCCTCCTGGTCTCCTGGTCAGGCACCAGGCACTTATTATGTTACAAATTAAGCACTGCTGTCACCAACATCCTTGGTTTGGTCTAGGCTCAGATATCAGACCATGAGAAGGTGCCCTATTGCCCTCCCCTTAGTATTAGGCTTGAAACTGCTCCTCCTCCTCCGATGATGGGCAGCTACTGTAAAAAAAATCTTTATAGTAATACAATAAAGAGATAGTAAAAAGTGCCTAGTCTATCAGAATCACTTTTCAGATTCAATAAAACTAACACCAAAATATGAATGCTATTAAAATACACTCTATGCTTATCGAGGGTTGGTGGTCTAGTCCCCACCCTCACTTGCACATAAAGGGGCATGCAGAGCGGAGCGCGCAGCGGATGCGCGTGCGGTAGTTGTATTATTGTGATACTGCCCAGCACTAGTTGTATGACGCTTGCTGCTAGCACTTTTAAATTGTTATTATTTGGTGCACACATTTTTAAAAACATTTTAAGATTACGAGGGAAATACCTGCTGTTGTGAGGTTTCTTCTCGGAGCCACACTTCCGGTTCACTTCCCCGGTCCACCGCGGGTCCTAATCCCGATTGTGTGGAGGGAAGTCATTTCCGGCCAATCGAGGGTTGGTGGTCTAGTCCCCACCCTCCCTTGCACATAAAGGGGCATGCAGAGCGGAGCGCGCAGGGGACGCGCGCTGTGGGCGCGCCGGCGGCGCACCGAAGGCGCGCCAAAGGTAAGCCCGTCTGCGCCCGTCCACGCCAGGACGTCGCTAGGAGCCGGAGACCCTGGTCAGGTGTATGTCAACCACGGTCCCCCCATGCAAATACACTATACTAGACAGGAGCTAATTAATCTACAGACTAATGTAACCCCTACCTGTCGGACAAAAATCTGGCCTTATCCAGAAGGTCCATTTTCCTGCCGAGTATGCCGATTTCAGGAAAATTATATCCTTCCTGGTCAGGCTATCAACACTTCCGTGGATAACTCACGGAAGGGGTGGAAAAACTTGTTGTGCAATGTTCGATCGCTGCCCAAGCACTCTGTTGAGGTATGGGACCTAGTGTCTTCGGTTCAACCTGAACTGGGCTTTCTAACCGAAACCTGGCTCAAACCCCATTCTGTGCCTGCTATAGCGTTAGGCATACCGGAGGGGTATAAAATGGTTAGACTGGACAGATCTACGAAGGTAGGGGGTGGAATCGCCATTGGACATAAAGATGGAATTAATGTCTCCGTCCTAGACCAACGTGGCGATACTACTATGGAGATGTTGGTCTTTAGGATAGATTCCTCCATGCAGGCTAGCTGGAAAGGAGCGTTAATTTATCGTCCCCCAGGACCCCTAGCTGATTTTTCTCTACAAATGGTTGAACTATTAGCCCCGTATGTGAACGCGTGCAATAACTTTCTACTCTTGGGAGATTTTAATATCCATAGTGATTGCCTCTCCAACTCAGATGCACAGACTCTTTTGGCTGACCTATCCCTTTTAGGCCTATCCCAGCTTAATGAAGGCCCTACCCATATAGCTGGTCATACTTTGGATATTATATTTTCAAATTCTTCTAAGATTCAGTGCGAACCCCCCCAACAACTTTCTTGGTCTGATCATTCAGTCATTTAATTTTTTATTCAGGACCCTATAGATCTTAAAATACCTAAACCAGTTACATCTTATACTCGCAGGCAGTGGCAGAAAGTCTCAGCGGAAAATTTTCAAACAGTTTTTTTGAGGCCTCGAAATTCTGCATCGGACAACATTGAGGAAGCATTGTTTAAATATAACTTGGCGGTTTTAACAGCCATTGACCACATTGCACCTCTGAAATGCTCCTTGAGCCATCCTAATCGCCCACAGGCAGCTTGGTTCTCGACACAACTGCGAGATCAAAAGCAACTCTGCAGGAAGTTGGAGAGAATCTGGCGTGCTTCTCATAATGAGGCGGACAGAGATCGGTTTTATTCCACTCTGTCCAGCTGTCATAAAAATATAAAAATAGCACGGAAAACCCATATAACAGCTCAGTTAGCCGAGGTTGGCAACTTCTCTAAAACCCTGTACCAGATTCTTCAGTCTTTCATTAACCCTAAGGCATGTGAAAGCTTAGAGGTCCCCTCCCAATTGCTGTGTAATGATATTGCTCTCTATTTTGTACAAAAGATAGAGCTTATCTATGGAAAAATTACCGCAATGGGAGACCTGCAGCAGATCCCTATGGCCTTGGACCATTTGAATCTAACAAACTCTCAGTTGTTAGAGAACTTCCCTGCAATTACATTAGCAGAGGTTGAATCATTGATTCACAAGATAAAGTCTGGGTCCCCTTCTGACCATATTCCAGCTAAAGTCATTCCGTCTTTGGCTAAACATTTGTCCCCCTCGGTGCAATCTCTTATTAATCTCTCTCTAACGGAAGGCCATGTACCACTGGAGTGGAAGGTTGCCCAGGTTAGACCCATTCGTAAGAATACTAAAACACCATGGACGGATTTCTCTAACCTCCGTCCTATTTCACTCCTCCCGTTCCTGAGCAAACTAATGGAAAAACATGTTAATACCCACCTTTCCAACTATGTCGAACTGACAGGATGTTAAATCCTTCCCAGTCCGGTTTTAGGCCCAAATACAGCACCGAATCAGCATTACTAGTGGTCACAGATAACATCAGGATGACCCTAGATAAAGGCCACTCTATGATTCTGGTGCTGTTGGACCTATCCGCAGCGTTCGACACAGTTTCCCATAGTATTCTGATCAAAAGGTTGGAAGAGGTTGGGCTAAGAAAATCAGCCTTACAATGGATGAGGAGCTTTCTGTCTGATCGCTCCCAGATTATCAACCTAGGCTCGTATCGTTCGGCCCCTATAGATTTGACCAAGTAGGTACCCCAGGGCTCATGTTTGAGCCCTACATTATTCAACATCTATATCGCTCCCTTGGCCAATCTTTTGAGAAAACATGGGTTCAATCCCATATCATATGCCGATGATACCCAGTTACTCTTTCCATTTGATAAATTCACCTCGGCGGTCCGGCTAGCCTTCTCCAATGGGATGAGAGCCATATCACAATGGATGAAGAATAATTTCCTCCAGTGTAATGTGGGAAAAACTGAGATAATGCTCTTTGGAGAGGCCCCCCTTCTATGGACCCCGGATTGGTGGCCGGTCGACTTGGGTCCCCACCCTGCCCCCAAGTCTACAGTCAAAAATCTGGGTATCCGTTTAGATCAAGCCCTCAGTTTGAAGGAGCACGCTGCTCAGACAGCTGGTTCCTGTTTTCATGTAATAGGCCTGCTCCGTCGAGTTTTCCCCTTGCTTCCTGATTCCACCCGGAAAACCCTAGTCCAGGCGCTGGTATTGAGTCATCTGGACTACTGTAACGGCCTGCTGGTCTCTGCTAATGATGCTTCACTCAGTAGACTGCAGGTGGTTCAGAACACGGCGGCGCGGTTGGTCCTTAATGTTCCTTCCAGGACCCCCGCCCGCCCTCTTCTTATGAAGTTGCATTGGCTCCCCATCCGCCAACGGGTCAAATTTAAAATCTGCTGCACCATTCATAAGGCACTGCTCAACTTGGGCCCTTCCTATCTTTCCGAGAAATTCACGCCCTATGTACCATCAAGATCCCTCCGCTCGAGTGCTAAACACCTTCTGGTGGTGCCTCGAGTAAGTAAGGCAAGATTAGGAGGAAAAGCTCTTTCCCATCTTGGCCCTCGTTATTGGAATGAACTCCACTTGCCCTTAAGACAGTGTCTGGATCACTTGCAATTTAGGAAGTTGCTTAAGACCAATCTTTTTCGCACCTGTTAAATTCTGCTGGAGTTGCTTTACACCCTCACGGTCCGCTCTAAGCGCAGAGATACCCCTTCGGGGGTCGATTCTAGCGCTATATAAACAAATAAATAAATATAATACTAAAGTGAGACAGTCAATGATATAGCACATCTACGACTCTATTCTACTTCTTCAATGTGTATGTTCTATTTAAAACAGGCTTGACCATTCCTGCTAAAACCCTGTGTGTTTTTTTAGCTCGTAGGAGGTGAATATTGTCCCCAGCACTAATTACAAGTCTAAATGGAGCAAACACCCAATTGAACTGCAGGTTTGTGAAAGTTATGATGATTGCGCAATTTATAGCGACAGCCTTTTTTAAATTGTTATTGTTTGCCTTTTAAGTGTGCATGTGCACCTAGCTATTTGCTTATTGTAATGATTTTAAGTAGTCACACACTAAATTATTCATTCAAATCAATGTCCACATGTCTATTAGTACTACAGACTCTCGAAGAAAGAGTCCACCAAAACTTTAGACCTAGGCGCATGTACCTCTGCTCTCCTCCAAAGACCCTCTTTCCCCATCTACACTCACACATACCAATCAACATGACACTGCCAAATGACAACCAAGTCTCAGGATAACATCACTCCCTCACCCACTCAGCATGTCCCCTGACATGAAGACCAAGCAGATCCCACTCCAAATGAACTCCATAATGCATAGTTCTACTGATCTCAACTTTCATACTTGTGCCTCATCCACACCACATGCCACATGCTCGCAGATTAGCACTATCACTCAACTCATTCCTGGTGCCAATCCCCTGACTCCTAGTTCTTACAAACCAACCTCCCATATTTCTAGTTGACATGGCCTTGGAAACATCTTTACTCTCCCTGCCACCAACACTGAGAACTCCAAAACGGATGCCTTTGTTAAGGTAATAAATGCAATGACCTTAGACTTCACAAGGACTTGCTCCTAACTTTGTGACCCAGAAAACATAATCAGGCTCCTCTGTCCAGAAACTCAAACCAGCCCCACCAGAGAGTTCAACGTAGCAACATAGCAAGTGCAAATCTGAGCACAACCTGGAACTGATATCCTCAGAGAAGCCTGGCTTAATGAAACCTTTGCCACAACTCTTAGCAATTGAGTTGCTCAACGATACTCCAACATTTGGAAAGACAGAATCAATAAAATGGAGGGTGGAGTGAGTGTTATCTATAAAGAACTCCATAAAGTGAAGAAATGTAGCAAAAGAAGATCTCCCTTTGTTTGAACGCCTATCTGTAGAAATCAAAAATTAACCTAAATCCCAAGATATTAGACATCACGTAACACCCACAGGAATCAATAGTAACTTTAGTGAACTGATGATTTAATTATTTCACAGAAAACACAATCATCACAGACAACAACATATTCCTGGGAGACTGCACCTTACTCTGGGGTGATCCAGCGCTAACAATAAAAATAATTCTCCTATATACTTCGGTCATCCAGGTACAATTAATCCTTCAACACACACACTATATCCATATGACGGTGGGGCCCATAACACCGCATATATATTCACTTACTCATTTGTTCCCTGGATTTCCTCCGTCAATAACCTACGAGAAAAACGATTCGCTGGAAGGAGACGGGATACCTCTTTAACATGACATAATGTTTCTCATTTGCTTTAAGGTATTCCGCTCATTGGTCGATGGACCAACTAGTAGGAATCAGTTGATGGTGATTAAGACCAGCTCAATCACAATAAACTCTTTAACATTTCATTTTAATCATTGAGCTAAAGAATCACTGTCATTTGTTTAAAGAATAATAAAGTTTATATAAAGTTTTGATGCAAGAAATGAGGTTAAACTTATTATTCAGATCATTACATTTATCATTAATATAAGAATAAATTGAAATTGCAATACATATCTATTAGATGGAAAAATAAGGTTGTCATAGTAAGAACTCTAAAATATCAATCTATCTGTCTGGGGAAAATCTAATAATTCTAAATGAAAAATCTATCAGGAATAAAAGGTTCTCCTAAAGCAGCATCTTATACTCAATTGGAAATAAAAAATAGCAGCAGCAGCATCAGCTCGTCAGCATCAGCAACCGCACTTCACCCATCTACAGCATCTAACTTCTCCAGCATCTCGCTTTCCAGCATCTAACTCAGCAACTCCCGCAGCAACTAACCCCTCCCACCAAGAGTAGGTCTTCTTATACCCTAATTCTAGCTTACAGAAATAAAATGTTTCATCTTCATGGCGTGATTCTTTCTCATTGGACAAAACTCAGGCCCATATACATTTTAATCAAACTTCCTGGTCTTAACCAGTTCCTTGTGGAATGTCCATGCAAGCATCGTTTCCCACAGTTTATGTCATTGCTCATCCGTTTCGATCAGTCCAATTTGTATCTTTTTCTGCTACATTTTGGGTTTAACAGTTCCGTCCATTGATTCAGTTGGACTTCTCACGCTTCTTGCTGATCATCTTGGCACACATCTGTTCAGAAAGGTCACAACAGCCTTGACCATACTTCCATCTTAGCCTCTCAGCACCAGCACGTGATCAGCCCTTTCCACAGCCTCTCTCCTCTAACACATGGTCCCCATGCTCATGCGTACTCTAGCAACTGGCGGCCATTTTATATCGCTGCTCGACAGGCCTAAGCGCACTCTTTTCAAAGATAAACAAAATATTGTTAAAACAAAGAAATATAAACCCTTTCGTTTCCCTCCCGTCTTTCTACGTACCCCAATTAGGTATTACCTAGCAAAAAGCAATATATAAAGCCGTCCCTTACTTACCATTGCTTTATTTTGCAACCACACGTTTTATTTAAAAGCACAGATCATGCGTTTATTATTTAATTAGTACGCAAAATATTATGTTATGTTAGACACGTAAACAATTATAAGTTGATTATTTTGCACACGGAATAGCGTGTTACCTTTAACCCTTAACATGTAACATACATTGTTGGTTATTTACTTAAACGAACATGTTTATTAATTATTTTATGAAAATATTAGGAGGTTAAAATTTTTTCATTTACCCTGCTCCATCAACTCCCCCCTTTGGTGATTTTTAATATCACCACAAAACCCAAGTTATACAATTTTCTCAGACAGCATATATCTTTTATCCGTTTGCTTCTGTTAGTTTACACAACTGTATCCCTTTCAACTTGTCTCTTCGTTTTCTTGTACATGTTCTCTTTTATTTCTTCTAACTCTATTTCACCCATTTCTCTCTCTCTTTCTTTGTTTATCATGTTTTCTTTTTCTATTTTATTCTGCCTTCTTCTTCTCTTTATACATGTTATTGCAAGCTTCAGTACTAATATTATTATTATTATCACGGTTGCTATTATTATAACTTTCCCTATTATTAATCCACTCATTCTTGTTAACCAATTTATTACTGAAGAAAACCCTTTACCGAGTTTTCCAAAAGCACTTTCAACCTCCAGTGGAACAAGTGCAAACTTGTAATATTTGTTATATACTTCTGTATATTTTCGCTTTTATCTGGAATGTAAGTGCAACAATGTTGGACTTTCAGCATTCCACAGACTCCGCCCTCTTTTGCCGAAAGAATGTCAAGGGCAAGTCGATTTTGCATCACCATAGCTCTCATGGCTACCATCTCGGTATTTACCATCAAGAACCCTCCAGCAGTATCTGTAGATAAACGATCTACCACTGTGGATAATTTCCGAATTCTAAATGCATTCAAAGATATTCCCACTGCTGGTATCAATGCTCCAAAAATATCACCTACTATTTCTGAAAAACTTTCCCTTTTTCTACGTGTAAAGGTATTTATCATTTTGTGTGTTCCTTTTTCTTTTCTATCCATATGAAAAATCTTTGGAAAGACCAGGCCTAAGTAACATGACCCATACCAATGGTCCGGCAACCTATAATAAGCCCTATTTCCGCAAAACATAATAGATCCCTGGAAATATTGGATCTTTTCCCCCTTTGAACCCCCATCCGCCTAAAATTTGATAATTGTCATGGCAAATGCTGGAACCCACAAAATAATTGTCATATCTTGTCTTATTTCTTCTAATGCACAACCTTCCCTGTTGGGGCCAATCCAGAGTCATAGCTGCATTTGTCTTTTTCTTGTCATGATTGTCTTCCTCAAACGCCCAAAGAGGTGTTTTTGTCTCTTCTATCACTTTTCTTTGAAATTTCACTCTTCTCTCTTCAACCATCTCTAAAAATACCTTTTCTTCCTTCTTTAACTCACAGGTAAGGTTGTACCTAATTATATTATCTAATGTTAAAATCTTATCCTCTAGAAAATATTCACCGAACGTTTTTCCCTCTTTTATTTTGTTTAGCTCGGGAACTACAGAAACTTTCGCAAAAATCTTATTTATGTCAGTGTAACAATATTCTAATCTACCTGTTTTATAAAATAAACTTGCTAAGACACTACATGTTATTCCATACGTCAAAGGGAGGTGATGATAAGTCACTCCCTCTGCTACAGATGCAGGTAACTGCATACAAACATAGCAATCTCTTACATCCATTGTTTCTACATACTCATACAATAATTTAGTAAAAACATTTTTAGAAAAATCTGTTATTGATTTGTCCTTGTGTAATTCTGCACTACTCTTTAATATAACTGGTTCTTGAGTGTTAGCTCCTTTTTCTTTCTCAGTGTTATTAGACGTTTCTACTACAGCTAAACTAATTGGAATAGTGATTGCTAAAACCACCCATACTGTCATTAATAATCCTGTACAAAAGCAGCACATTTTGCACCATCTACTTAAAAACTCACATTTACATTTTCTATCTCTAGTATTCTCCATTTTGTTTTATAACCTTATTTATTTGTTTTCCAGAAAATTGTGTCACTACACCTCAGGAATGACTTATTTGCCACTCTGTACTCCAATGTTTTGTCTTTGCTTGGTACTTTCTTTTAATTCTTTCTCAGAATTCTTTCTTTGTCATATCCGGTAAATTCGTCAGATCCAGTATTTTGTCAAATCCGGTAGAAACTATTTAAACTTCTTTAGTTTTGTTGCACTTCACTTTCTCCCATCCGGTTTCTTTGTTCTGGGTTCTCGTGAGTGTTCTTTTCTTCTTTGTTACTAGTCAAAGCACGATACAACCATTCAGGCGATCTATACTTCGGATTTACCTTCTTTATTCTTTTCGTTTTCTGCAAGTGTTTTCCACCTTGTTTTTCTTGCTCTCTCTGACTTGTTATTTCATTCACTTGTTCAGCACTTTTCCCATCCAACCTTATGATTCTGTATCTTAATTTTCTTACTTCGTTGGGCCAATTGTCTCCTTTTCTTGGCCTTTTTGCCTCACTTCCTTTTTCCTCTCATTCTGTTTTCCAATTTCTTTTTCTTGACTCTAGTTTTTGGTTTCTTTCTTCTCCACTTTCTTCAGACTCTGTTTCAATTCTTTCGTTATTGCCTCTTATTTTGAAACTTATAATGTCATTTTCTTCCTCTACTTGTGGTTCTTTTCTTATCTTCCTTCGTTCACCTATTTCTGTCCCTCCTCGAGGTTCTTCCGAATTTGTGTCAGTTTTCCTTTCTGCTTCTAAATTTCCCTGTTCTCGTGTTTGACTATTTGTCCCTATTGCTCCTCGGGGATTTTCTGATTTTTCTAGCTTTTTGTTTGAAACTCTCCCTTCTTCATCTATTAATATTATCTCCGAAGGATTTTCACCACAACTTGTACTTGGTTGCTCACTGTCACTATCTTCTGGCTCAGTTTCTTCTCTTATGCTTTCAAAATTCCAATTTCTTTTTAGAATTTCTTCACAATCCGAATGATCTGTATCAGATTCTGAACTGGTATCTGATATTTCCAGATGTCGACTTACAGGTCGATCTTCAAGTTCTGGAACTTCAGCTATTTCCTCTACTTCTTCTGTCGTTGCACTTATAGTTGGGTCTTCCAGATGTCGACTTACAGGTCGATCTTCAAGTTCTGGCACCCTGTCTGTTTCTTCTTCTGCTTCTGATGCTGAACTGTTATCCAATACTTCCAGATGTCGACTCACATGTCGATCTTCAGGTTCTGGAACTCTGATGGTGTGACTGGCATGCACCCAATGTTTCACTCCTGCACACTTGACTGCAGTGGTCGTCACCAGGATCACTTGTCGTGGTTCGTCCCAGCGAGGAACCAAACAGTTTCTTCTCCGATGGACTTTTATGCGGACCCAATCTCCTGGATTCAAGTCGTGAGCTGGTTTTCTTTCAAGAGTGGTCGCATCCGGTCCAACCTGATGAAACACAGAACGCACCACATCAGCCAATCCTTTGCAATAATCCAGCACTAGATCATCAGTTATAGTCAGTAGTTTGTTGACAGGTACTTGTGCTTGTCTCATTGCTCGTCCCATAATTATTTCATGGGGACTGAGTCCAGTTTTCCTTTCCGGAATACTTCTGATTGTCATTAAAACTAATGGCAAGGCATCTGGCCATTTGAGTCCTGTAGCTTGACACATTTTTCCTAACCTGTTCTTTATTGTTCCATTCACTTGCTCTACGATTCCAGAAGCCTCTGGTCTGTATGCACAATGCAGTTTCTGTTTAATACTAAGTGCTTCACAAATTAGTTTAACCAATTCATTTTGGAAATGTGTTCCTCTATCTGTTTCAATCGTGACTGGAAAACCATACCTCGGAATGAATTCTCGCAGCATAAGTTTTGCTACCGTTATTCCATCATTCCTTCTTGTTGGGTATGCCTCCACCCAACGAGAAAACAAACAGACGACCACTAGGACATACCTTAGTCTGTTGCAAGGTGGCATTTCAATAAAATCCATTTGCATTCTAGTGAAAGGACCTCCTTCTCGTCCTATTGTTCCTAGACTCACTACTGTCTTCCTTCCTGGATTTAACTGTTGACAAATAAGACATCTCTGACAAAGACTCTCAGCTATGGCTCTGAATTTTGGATTATACCATGTTTGTCTAAAAGTTTGATCATTGAATCTCTCCCAATATGGGCTTGTCCATGGTACATCCGTGCCATGTCAGAAATCATGCTATCAGGCATAACTGGTCTCTCATCTCTGTAAACCCAAACATCATTTTCTTCATGTTTTCTACATCCTGCTTTTATCCATGTATCTTTTTCCTCATCATCTGCAGCTTCTTGTAACTGTCTCACCTCATCCCATGTCTCAATAGAGTTAGTAAAAAGCAAAGGACAAGAAATATGCTCTCTTTCCCGACTTTTGTTTAAAGAAACCACATTCTTTGCACAGTACTGTGCCATTTCGTCAGCATATTTATTACCAACAGTTATGTAGTCTTCCCCATTTTTATGTGCATTGCACTTCACTACAGCAATCTGTTTAGGCAGCTGTATCGCCTCAAGCAGCTTTTTCACAAAATCTCCATTTCTAATTGGCGTACCGGCAGACGTCAAGAAACCCCTTTGTGACCAAATCTGACCAAAATCATGCACAACCCCAAAGCCGTACTGGCTATCTGTCACAATCGTAACCCGTACATTTCTTCCCAACTTGCATGCTTGAATCAGAGCTACTAATTCTGCGACTTGGGCAGACCGTACCCCTTTCAGACAAGATGCTTCCATTACAGTTGCTACTGTGCAAACTGCATATGCTGCACTTAGAACTCCATCACTCGTTCTCAAACATGAGCCGTCCACAAACAGAATATAATCTGATTCTTTCAAAGGCTCATCTCGTATGTCAGACCTTGGTTTTGTACAGTATTCAAGCACATTCAGACAATCGTGATCTACTTCATCCATTTCAATCACACTCTCTTCATCTGGCAATGACGTCGAAGGATTCACATTCATACATCTGTCAATGGTCACATTATCTGCACTCAAAATTACTTTTTCATACCTAGTCAGCTGACTATGTGTCATGTATTGGGTTTTCGTTCTTGTCAAGAGAATTTCCACAGAATGGGGAACATATACTCTCAGTGGATATCCCATCACTATGCCTTCACTCTGTTCCAGACTCACACAAGTAGCAGCAACTGCTTTCAAACATCCAGGCAATGCTTTCGCTACAGGGTCTAAAACAGGCGAAAAATATGCAATGGGTCTTTTCATAGTTCCATGTCTCTGTACCAAAACTGAAAATGCACATCCATCTCTTTCACTGCAATACAGCTCAAAATCTTTCTCATAGTCAGGCATTCCTAATGCTGGAGCCTCACACAATTTCTTTTTCAACTCACGGAATGCTTTCATTTCTTCGTCATTCATTTCAAAAGGATCTTTAACATCCTTCTTTGTCAGTTTTTGCAATGGTTTAGTAATCAGTGAAAAACCGCTTATCCATTGTCGACAATATCCAACCATTCCTAAAAACATTCTTACTTCTCTTTGTGTCATTGGAGCTCTCATTCCTTGAATCATTTTTATTCTTTCAGTCGTTACCTTTCGCACTCCTTTCTCAATTTTATGCCCTAAATATTGGACTTCTTGTTGACAAAACTGCAATTTTGAAGGGGACACTTTATGTCCTCTTTTTGCTAAATGATTCAGCAAAGCAATTGTATCATTGACACATGCTTCTTTCGTTTTTGATGCCACTAGTAGGTCATCAATATACTGAACCATCACTGATTTTTCTGGCATTTTTAAATCTTCCAACGATTTCTTTAGAATCTGATTAAAGATTGAGGGACTTTCTGTGTACCCTTGAGGAATTCGGCACCATGCCAAAATACGCTCTCCAAACCTAAATGCAAATAATGGCTGGCTATCTGGATGCAATGGAATAGAGAAAAATGCATGACATAAATCAATTACTGTGTACCATTCTGCTTCACGTGGAATCTGGTATAGAATCACAGCAGGGTTCGGTACTATTGGGCAACAAGGCACAACAATTTTGTTTACCTTCCTCAAATCCTGTACAATTCTATATGTTCCGTTTGGCTTTTTCAGTCCCATTATTGGCGAATTACATGGACTGCTCATGATTTCTTTTAAAATCCCTTGTTCAATCATTTTATTTATTACTGGCGTTATTCCTTCAATTATTTCTGGTGTCAATTTATACTGGGGCGTATTTGGGTAACTCGTTCCCTCTTTCACGGTTATTTTAACGGGATCTACTCCTTTCATTAACCCTACATCTTCTCCTGTAAAGTCCCACACTTCTTCTTTCACTGTCTTTTTCAATTCAATTGGGATTTTCTCTGCATCAAATACTGGAAACAAACCATTTACTTCTGGTTCTAAATTCACCATTGTCATTTTATACAGCACATCCTCATCTGGAGTCTGAAATGCAATTCTGTCTGGGGTACAATAGATAGTGCAATTCATCTTGCACAATAAATCGCGTCCTAATAGGTTCACGGGACTACAATCGCATACCACAAATCGGTGCATTTCGCTAAATGGACCAATTCTTACCTTCACTAATTTAGTAAGAGGCGTTTTAATTTGCTGATTTGAAACCCCAACTACTTGGATATGTTCACCTGAGAGAGGAAGATTTGGAATTTCCACTGACCTAACAGTAGAACGGGTAGCTCCAGTGTCAACAAGGAATGTTACATTTGCACCATTCACTTCTCCATCCACAAATGGACCAGACTGATCTACCTCTAGAGTTGCGCCAAGCACGCACTCTTCCCCCTCTCCTAGGCACCGTCAGGAACTTTCATCCGTGTCATTCTCATCCTGTCGTAACCATTATTGAGAAATTGCAGCTGCACGCGGCAACTGTGTTACCTGTTCTCCTCCGTAGAATCCTGTTTCTGCACTGTATTTCTGTTGGTTAACACTCTTGGGAAGTGGTGGTTGTGGCACCTGACTCTGTTGAGTAACTACCTCACTCTGCACCTGTGAATTTAATGATTGATTTTCCACATTAGGTTTTGGAGGAAATTTACACTCGTTTCTCCAATGTCCTAGCTTTCCGCAGTTGTGGCATGGCCACTTTTTCTTTGCCTCATCTATGCTCATTTGTCCTTTTCCTTTACCTATATTAGGTCGGGATCTAACCTGTCATGTTTCATTACCAGTATTACTCAATTGAGCTTCTTGCTTCTCTGCAACTTTCACCTGTGCCCACATGGCCTTTTCTTTCAATTTACGCTATCTACTCTCAATATCATCACTGCAATACTTAGCATATCTCAAAACCTCGTCCACTGTGCTATTCTGCCAACAAATCATATGCTGCTTAATCATTTCACTTATCTCTGGTTTCAATCCATATACAAACCTATATACAAAATGACTCATATCCTTCTCATTTAGTGTCTCATAACCACTGTACTGTTTGAAAACCAACAACAATCTCTCATAGTAAGCGTGCACTGATTCTTTACTTTCCTGCGTTGTTCTGTCTATTTTTACCCAATCTGTTTCTTTAGGTGGAATCTTATTCTTCAAAAAGGTAATTACTTGGTCGTACTTCCTCATCACTTCTGGTCCTGGCGCTCCTGTTTTAGTGTCCCTTGGATATTCTACAGTTGGCCAATCAATAGTAATCTTACATTCTGTCCACAAATCAGCTGGCACTACTATATCAAACAATCCATACAGATCTATCCACAACACTTTTGAAACCTTCACAAATCTTTCCACTTGTCTGTACCATTCTACTGGCTTTTCTCTCAATTTTGGGAAGTCATTTGTAAATGACAGTATATCCTGTCTGGTCCATGGAACATGCACATAACTACCACCTGGAGTTTCTCTCATCGGGTACTCCCTTACAACTGGTTCATTATCTGTCACTGCAAAAGCCAAAGATGCTTTATCTGTTGTTTTCTCATTCTTTTTCGACCATCTATTTCTCCATCTATCCACATCACCCCATTTTCTCAATAAAACAATTAACTCTTTTATTTGAGTCAGTCTTCCTGATGTGTTCAAATTCTCTATATCTTACTCACAAAAATCTACTCTGTATGGTTTCTGCAACGTTCTCACTTTTACAAACTCTACTCCTAGTTCACTCGCTGTCTCTTCCAATTTGTCATGTAAATTTCTAGCTCTCCATGTAAGACTTTTGCACAAAAACATAATCTCATCATCCTGATAATTTTTTAATTTTTCTGTACCAATTGTTCCTAAAATCAATTCTTCCATGTCTATTTTCAACCTAATTACATCTAATGGTTTCTCTTCCGTTTCTTTTGTTTTTAGCGCTTTCATCCATTCATTTAACTCATCTGGAGTCGGACCTACAGGCGTACTATTTAATTCTATCCAATTGCTACTTCTTTCTGGTGTTCCTGATGCGGACTCTGTTACCATAGGCATTCTCCTAATCTCATTTTCATTTATCGTCAAATTAGTAGGTGGGCTTGGTCTATAGGTACTAGCCAAATTGTGTGCACCTTCATTATTCAGTTCCATCCCTTCTCTTTTTCTTTGCAAATGTGAATTCATGGGAATCACTAAAGAACGTTCATCAATTTTCTGATTCTCAAAAATTGGCATTACTGGACCTATCGTTACTGGTACAGTTACAGCTTCCATATTCTTTGTCAATTCTCTTATTTTCTCAGTCAATTCTCTTGTCGTTTTTGCTAATTCAGTTGCATTGTCACTTTCTATCTCTTCATTTTGTGAAGTTTTTAATTGATCTTGTGACCTATTTGTCTCATCTCTTCGTTCAGGATTTTTATTCCTCCCAGTTTCCATTGGCGGTGCATTAGGTGTCACCACCGCAGAAGTCTGTTGGTATGGAGGTGGGTTTCTGTTTAAAATATCTTCCAGCAATTCGTCATCCGTTTCACTACCACCATACACATACTTTTCTACCACTACATGTTTCTTTTTCTCTGTACACTTTCTCTTTGCTTCTTCCTCAACTGTAAAAGCTGGAAACAAACCTCCTGTCATGTTAGCATATCTCCAACGCTTTATTCTGTCCTCATGATTTACTCCCCATAACCTTCCAGGCACAAACTCATGATTCTTTAATCCTCTGAATCTCTCTCGCTCATACATCTCATCTTCCCATTCCGTTAAAGCTTTGAACTGTGTCGGTCTAGGTCTAGGTTCTAACATTGCCATCTTTTCTCTCAAGTTCCGTAGTACAGCTACATTAAATGAACCATTCTCAGGGAAAGCCAATGCTCCATCATTCTTGGTATATTTTGTCCAATTTTCTAACCATATGCATGTATGATATCCATATTTCAGCATCATATGTGAAGCTGGTGATTTCGGCGGAGGAATTATTTGTCCCTCTCTAGTCACTACCTTTTTGTCTTTCTTAAAGAAATTCTTAACTTTCGACATCCATGACGTTTTCTCTCTACCATACTCATAATACGACATGATTCACAATCGCTTTTTCTCCTCTAACGATCCGCAATTCAACACTGTTCTCTATGCGTTATTCCAACCAATACTAGCGCGACTCACACCAATACTCCAATCAGAGCGGATTCTGTCTACAGCGCACTGTCCAATCCCAGCGCGGCTTTTGTCTACGTCAGTTCTGTTCTTGTTTCCATGTGACTAACGCACTGTCCAATCCCAGCGCGACTCTTGTCTACGTCACTTCTGCTCTTGACCCCTTCTTTACAAAATTTATCGGCAATTTCTTTTTCAACAATTCTTCGTTAGTTACAACATTTAAAACACATTTCCATTGTCTGATTCGCTAAACAAAAGAGATAGCTTTGACCATTTGCACAAGAACTCTGTATTTTCCAGTAGGCAGCGCTTACCTCTACCCTACCACAGAATTTTCTTTTTCGCCGATAAGGTAGCACTTCCCTCTACCTTACCCTTCTTTCAAGCAAGCGGTAAACCCGTTTCTCTGGGGATAAAACACATGTGGAGACTATACTGCTCCTGAGAATTAAGGCCAGAGTTTCACAAGAAAACCGATCACTATTTCACTTACACACCTTTTATACGGAAAATGTCCCTATTATAACACGACCTGTGTTATCACCAATATGAACTCAGACAATGCACCATTCCATGTGACTTCTCTTGCCACACGTGTTCCACTTCCTACTTTCCGGAAGCGTGAAAACTTACATATAACATAACGCGACTCAACAAAAAGTGTTAGACATGAACTTATCAATAATCAATAATCAATAATCACCAAACTAATCTATAGTAACCATAACTCTGCTACCAAGAAATCTGATCCAGCGCTAACAATAAAAATAATTCTCCTATATACTTCGGTCATCCAGGTACAATTAATCCTTCAACACACACACTATATCCATATGACGGTGGGGCCCATAACACCGCATATATATTCACTTACTCATTTGTTCCCTGGATTTCCTCCGTCAATAACCTAGGAGAAAAACGATTCGCTGGAAGGAGACGGGATACCTCTTTAACATGACATGCTTTAAGGTATTCCGCTCATTGGTCGATGGACCAACTAGTAGGAATCAGTTGATGGTGATTAAGACCAGCTCAATCACAATAAACTCTTTAACATTTCATTTTAATCATTGAGCTAAAGAATCACTGAGTCATTTGTTTAAAGAATAATAAAGTTTATATAAAGTTTTGATGCAAGAAATGAGGTTAAACTTATTATTCAGATAATTACATTTATCATTAATATAAGAATAAATTGAAATTGCAATACATATCTATTAGATGGAAAAATAAGGTTGTCATAGTAAGAACTCTAAAATATCAATCTATCTGTCTGGGGAAAATCTAATAATTCTAAATGAAAAATCTATCAGGAATAAAAAGGTTCTCCTAAAGCAGCATCTTATACTCAACTGGAAATAAAAAATAGCAGCATCAGCTCGTCAGCATCAGCAACCGCACTTCACCCATCTACAGCATCTAACTTCTCCAGCATCTCGCTTTCCAGCATCTAACTCAGCAACTCCCGCAGCAACTAACCCCTCCCACCAAGAGTAGGTCTTCTTATACCCTAATTCTAGCTTACAGAAATAAAATGTTTCATCTTCATGGCGTGATTCTTTCTCATTGGACAAAACTCAGGCCCATATACATTTTAATCAAACTTCCTGGTCTTAACCAGTTCCTGTGGAATGTCCATGCAAGCATCGTTTCCCACAGTTTATGTCATTGCTCATCCGTTTCAATCAGTCCAATTTGTATCTTTTTCTGCTACATTTTGGGTTTAACAGTTCCGTCCATTGATTCAGTTGGACTTCTCACGCTTCTTGCTGATCATCTTGGCACACATCTGTTCAGAAAGGTCACAACAGCCTTGACCATACTTCCATCTTAGCCTCTCAGCACCAGCACGTGATCAGCCCTTTTCACAGCCTCTCTCCTCTATCACATGGTCCCCCGCTCATGCGTACTCTAGCAACTGGCGGCCATTTTATATCGCTGCTCGACAGGCCTAAGCGCACTATTTTCAAAGATAAACAAAATATTGTTAAAACAAAGAAATATAAACCCTTTCGTTTCCCTCCCGTCTTTCTACGAACCCCAATTAGGTATTACCTAGCAAAAAGCAACATATAAAGCCGTCCCTTACTTACCATTGCTTTATTTTGCAACCACACGTTTTATTTAAAAGCACAGATCATGCGATTATTATTTAATTAGTACGCAAAATATTATGTTATGTTAGACACGTAAACAATTATAAGTTGATTATTTTGCACACGGAATAGTGTGTTACCTTTAACCCTTAACATGTAACATACATTGTTGGTTATTTACTTAAACGAACATGTTTATTAATTATTTTATGAAAATATTAGGAGGTTAAAAAAATTTCATTTACCCTGCTCCAGCAGTGGCAACGTAAAGGACTAAACCATGTCTCTGTTGTCCTCATTCTTAGACAACAATAACCTCTCCCAGCTAGAGACAACTCCCTCGAAACTCTCTACACTTGACCTATTGTAAAAGATGGAACTCTGGCAGGTGATACCTTGCTTGTAGTAGACTGGTGTGACCACTCCTTCATCCTCTTCCCTTTGAATTCTATGAAAGCTAAAACACATAGACCACCAAAAGGCCACAAAATAGGTCAGATAGAAGCATTGATAAAGCATTGCTAGCTTCCTAAATAGTCAATGCTCTACAAGGGTTACCGTCGTCACTTGAGATTAATGGTCTCACAAATCAATACACAGAGAACATCTCTAAGATCATAGACAGACTGGCCACTAAATCATGGAAATTTATTAAAAATCAGCACTTTCGCTCTCTAAAGAATTCAATAATGAAAGAATCATCCTGAGAACGCTGATGGAATCTGACATAAAAAACCCTCTGCGTATAACCTGATTTGACTTTATCTAGATAGAAATCAATACAAAAAACCTATCCTCAAATCCAAGGCATCCTTCACCAAGGCAGAAATAGACCAGGCTAAAAATCATATTGAAAAACACTGCATTATGCCAATAATAAAGTCAGTCATAAATACCCCCTCAAAAATATGAATGATTCTCCACAATTTTTGTGGAGAAGTTTGAAAAGACTGAATTCTCCCCCACAGTCAGTCGAAAGGCTGAAATCCTGAGGTTTTCTGACCCAACTTTAAATTAATCCCACTATTCAATGGAACCCCTTGCACCCATAATAAAACAATAGAACATCACTTACCAACTCTATGGTGATGACATTCTATCTGCAAATCTCCTCTACTAAAGATACTGAGATAATCAGTGATGGATGTCATACCAGCACTTGAAAACTAAACTCCTAAAAAACAGAATAACTTCTCACATAGTCCCCCAACTGCAATACACCAGTTAAGAACCCGGTCAAGCACAGTGATTACTGGAAACAAATCCAAACACTGTGGACTTTGAAAAATTGCTTGGCATCATTCTTGACAAGCAGTTGAACCTTTAGCACATTAATAACTTTATCAAAGGAGCACAATTCCAGATGCTCTGTGGTATCCAAGAGTTCTTATCTGACTCTGACCTCTTGCAAGTCATTCAAGCCCTAGTTCTTTGAAAACTGGAGACTATGGACTCACAATCCACCTGGCTCCTTTTAAAGCAGCTCTACAAGCTGCCTCCAGATTGGTCACAGGCTCCCAAAGGTTTTATAATTTCCAGCAGTTGCAACATATGGGAACCAGGGCAATTTTAAAACTGGCTGGTATCATCCATAAAGTTGTACATATGGGAACCTTGAATTACCTCAAACTGAAACTACAGATCATTGGGGTTTATTGACAACCAGGAAGCCATTAATACACAGGACACCGACTAGTAAAGGAAAGATTGGGGGGGGGTCGTCTTTTACATGTTCCTGCCCTTTGTTATTTGGAATGGGTCGCAAAACAGACTTTATAAGTCAGAAAGACATTTTCAACGCACGCTGTACACTTTGTACATTCAAAAGCACTGTTTTTTGGGCGCAAATCCTGGGCCTCATTTACAATATTTTGATGCACGGCAGCGAAGCAAGCCTTCCGGTTGCGCTGCTTCAAAATAAAAGGGCAGGAATGCACATATCTACAAGATACCGTGCATTCCTGTCCTTCTCCCCTGCGCCGTTGCACAAACAGCAGCCGTGCGCCAACGCAAACACCCTTGTGTCATTTTGCAAGGATGCATGTGCTAGTGGGATGATTGTTTTTGTGCAGGAAGGGACACCTCCCTGCACAAAAAAAAATAATCAAATGCATTTTCCTCTTTCTATGCATGTTGCATTGTGCAGCACACATAGAAAGAGTAATAGGAGAAATAGAAGTATTTCTCCTCGTTGCGCCTCCTTAGGCCTACTCTGGGGATGCATAGGATTCTGATGCATTCCCAGCTTTAAATTTTTTTCTAAATCTAGGAATGTGTCAAGTTCCATTGATGTTGCGTGGGAACACCCACAACAACACCCATGGAACGCCCTTTTCACAGAGTTATGCGTGAAAAGGAAACATATTTACAAGGGCATGAAAAGTCACTGCCCGTGCGTCAATAAAAGTGACGCCCCGCCGGCACAATGGGCTTGTAAATAAGCCCCGCTGTGATTTTCGGAATCACCAGATTTTTTACTGCAAACCAGTTTTGTAAGTGTTGCTCAAAGTTCTTTTGAGCTTGCACAGTTTCTAGGGGATGTGCAGCAATTGTGCAACCACATAATGAACACTGAACTAGTCAGAGCTTGTACAGCTGCCATAGATTTTTCTCTGCAATTGATATTTTCTTTAATGGTTCCTCCAGGAAATCGGTCTGGTCATCAGCAGTGATTGTGCAACACGCTTGTTTGGGAGGAAGCATTATTTGACTGCCTGGCAGTGTGTTCTCCAGTGCTTTCTAGAAAATAGTGCTCTTTTAGATTTCAAAGTGACATCTTGTTTCAGTCCCAGGGAAGGAGGACATATTTATCGAGCAAAACCCTGTATATGTGCTGCAACGTACACTAACTGTCTTCTACATACATATTTATACAGATCATTTTTGAAAAGTGTCGAAAGGGAAATTAAAATACTTTTAAGCTCAGAGCCCCAGTTGGAATGTCCTTTCATGACATGCCTTATAAATAAATCAATATCCGCCATTACCCCCTCTTGGTTGTCACAATTCCTCATTCTCATGGCTGTCTAGGAATGAACTGCCTGGGGCTATTTGTGCCTGTGACAGCAGAAAAAAATAGTTCTGAGTTGTAAAAAACGGACTTCAGCAAAAATAGCACAAATAATTAAATAAATACACAAATGTCTAAACAAATAAGAAAATGAGAAACTCAATAAATACATAACTTCTAAACAAATAAAGATTATAAAAAAGTAAAGGAATAAATAAATAAAAACACCCCGCCAATTGAAAAAAATACCTTGAACAATAATACACAACAGGCGCAAACACAAAGAGCGGCACAGTGCGGATGCAGGAATATGTATGTCTGTGTCTTGAGGGAGTTGAATGATCTTCTGGAGCAAATGCTGCAATAGAGTTATCTCTATGTGGCACGTTTTTTGGCAGATAAGAGACTGAAGTCTTTATTTAACTTTTGGCGGATGGAGTAGTGTCCGTTGGGCTAGCAGAAGATATTAAATCTGCCTTTTCGGCGGTACTCCGCCTGCCAGATTTAGTGGTGACTGCTGACACAGCTGTCATCTCTGTATTTTGAAGCGGAGGTTCCTTTCAATATGCTGAAAGTTTGATGGACAGATGCCATCGGTTTTGACAGCCATCCACCAAACTTTTGACGTTTTTTATTGTTTTTCAGAAACAAATTCCCATAGCGAGGGTATATTTTTGAAAAATAAAAAACTAATGACTCGTAAACAGTGGGAGTTTTCTCTCAGGGTGTGTGGGTCATTATTGTTTTTTTCCTGTACCTCACCAGCAGGTTTTTTCTGGTGGTGACGGACAGGAAAAAAAGGGCATTACAACATCCACCCTAAAAAGGGTGGATGGTGTAAGGTCCTTCTTCTGAGGATCCCTACTCTGCTGAGCTTTTGGAGGAAGTATTCCATCGACAAAGCCAAAGGGAGCTCCATTGACACAATACTTAAAATTCATCCATCTCTAAATGATAGTCAGTCCGAGGGGTTTGGCGGGCAGGGACCTCTGCTGCATTTGCAACAGAGTACCCTGTCCACCAAACACTAAATCAGGCCCTGAGTCAGAAGCAGAGGAAGAGATTTGTCCACAATCGTACAATCTGATAAAGTAGGGAAGCTATGATTCAAATCCAGGTCACCTGGTTTCTGGTACACTGCATCCATCAATGTCTGCTACGCCCCAGACCATCTTCCACTATTCCCTCTGCCACATTTACCCCCTAATTACAATGGCAGTGAGGTAAACCAGTCATTTCCAGCTGTTAAATATTTAATGGCTCTTTTGTAAGCATGCAATGGTGGAATTGTGGGCTTCGCTAGATAGAGAGCTCTCCATTCATAAGCCGTGGAGGGGGACAATTTCACTATGGAAAGACCATTAGAAGCTGTGGCAATGTGCTATAAAGGGCAGCTCTCGAGCTAAGGATAGGTGCGGCACCATAAAGGGATGGGCTATCAGGCAAGGGCTGGCCTGACCCCTGTGCACTTGCACATTGCTATTGCAGCATCTCAGGTTAGTGCAATGCTGGATATGGGACTGCACCACTGCTGCATATATCTTAGTGATGTTCTACAATTTTGTAGGCTATATCTATCTGCAGCAACAGTTTCAATGTAAGAACACACCAGGCTGTGTGTCTACTGTGGGAAAGTGCCTCTTTTTGTGTTTCACCCCATTTGTTTGGATTGGTGCTGCTGACTTTTCGACTCTGTGCACTGGGACACTGCTAACCAGCCCCAGTGCATGTGCTCTGGCTCCTTAAAACATGGTTACATTTACTAGCTTCTAACTGGCTTACTTAACTTTCTGATAAGGCCCTAATATATGGTGTAAATTTACACCAATGGTAGGAACATTAAATGTCACCTGTGGACTACAGCACATATTATGCCATCCACTTGTGTGACAAGGCAAACATGACTTGTGGCCTACCACTGTAGCTTGACTGCTGCAGTTTAAACCTGCACCCTGCCGTGTCAAAATAAACCTTTTGACAGGGAGAAAACCTTTCTTTTAATATTAATAATTCATCCCTATGTAGGCCATGTAGCCCACAATGTCGGGTGCATGGTATTTAAAAGTGGGACATGTAGAAATATATAAATTTAACAAGGCCTTAGAGTGTATTTGTACCCTAATGCTATTTTCACTGAAGAAGGCTCTGGCTTCACTCTGGGAAGAAATTTAAATTTGAATTCTGCTATCTCGGGTTTTGGACAGGGTAGAGAAATAGTTCAACAACCATTTTTAATATTTATTAAAAGTAGTGGTGGGCAATATATTACGCTCTACGGGCGGAATTGGGGGACATTTGGCCATTCCGCGTTACGCTTGTTTTTCTCGTGCTTGCCTTGCAAATGATAAATTGGCGAGTACGAGCGATATTTGGTGTCCCCTAACCGTGATTTTTGGTCACTAGGAGGGCACCCCGCGAGATTTCTCCAAGGTGGGTGGTCGCGGGCGGTCGCAACCGTTCACGGTCAGAAATCTGCTGCTTGCATGGAAAATCTACTCTCGGGGCAGCATAATCAACTTGAGAACCTGCGTCGCGTGGTGCTGTTCGCACTGATATATCAGCGCAGGACGAGCTTCCGGCGCTAATTCACAGCGCAAGCAGCATGATGTACCTATTTCCACCCGTTCGCGGAATACAGCAGAATCTTGCTGAGGTTTTTTGTAACTCCACAGAATTCTGAGGAGTGAAAATCTGCAAGTGCCCCACCCAGGCCTAATTTAAAGCCCAATTCAATGATTAAATTGGATATTTAATAAATATATAGGAAATATATAGGAAAAGTAACTTTTAGAAATGTACCCATTCCCTGTCAGAATATCCTGGGGATAATTTGCATTAGTTCTCTGGCAGCTTCCCTGCTGTGCTTGACCTTAATGAGGTGTGAAAACTGCTCCCAGAACAGAGACAATGTCCTGGGTGTTGGGAAAAGTTTTTATTCCTCTTGAGGAAAGACCAGTTTGGATGGACCCAGGAACTTCGTTTACCTGGAAATGGGCCTGCCTTTTCACCAGTTGATGTAAGGAATTTGAGACTAAGGTGATGGTGGGATTGTTTACAGTAGGGTAAACATGAACTGCTGTAAATGTGGGTAGAGTTGCCTCTGGGAACTTTTAACTCGTTGCTTAGTGAGGAGCCAGGAGTCGCCTCCAAAATCTAGCTAGTGCCAACCATAAATGTGACATCCAAAGGCATCGTTCTGAGAACACGTTCTGGACCTGTGCAAGAACATAAGCACCTGCTCTTTGAGACCTATGAGGAGACCTGAAGGGCTGGACCTGCACCCACTTATACCCACGACAAAGGTACAAGTAGTCTGACCAGTTGTCTGACCTCCTGGTTGGCTACAGAGAGACATCCAGATGCTTTTTCCTGAAGTGCCCACATGGCCAGTTGCAACTGACTGTACCCTGCAGGTGACCTCTGCTGGAGTGAGTCCTGACCACTAAGTCTGTCCTGAAGTTCTGGGTAGGCCTGAGTGAAATTTAAATTGTGCTGGAATGCTAAGTGTAATTCAATAAATTCCATGTTATAGTTTTGATGCAAAATTCCTGAAATTACTCTGTTATGCCATTTCACGTAATAACGTGCCATTTGTAGGAAAATTTAAAGCGAACATACCATTCATTCATTGTACAATTCTGCCGCAAACACGTTGGCACAACTTGAGAGGCTGTTGTTCATGGTGCTTTTGTTTAAATGCATGATCACACCAAAAACTGACATGAGTATGCATTTCAAACTAAAATATAGCGTCAAGTGATGGATTTGCATTTCGCATAATTATGTGTAGACTTGCATAATTTTGCTCAAATTTTGCGTAATTACTCAAATGAAAATTCTGCATATTTTGCACACCCATAGTCCTCTGCTGTTTCTAACTGGACTTCTACAATCTCTAAAAATTCTGGGTTCCAGCTGTCAGAGGACAGGGACCAACCACCTGAGCCGATCTGGCACAGGTGGGACTTCGCTAAGCTGAAGAAATAGATTTGACCTTCTTAGAGCTTCTTCATAGCAGTAAATCTGTTTCTGCTGGCCTTGGTGAAAAAGTACCAAAATTGTCGTCAGATACAGCATGCAGCCTTGACCTGCTGGAGAATTCTTACCTCCGAAAAAGAGACTGAGGGGCTGATTTAATTTCTGGAGGATGGCTTGCTGTTCTGCAAGGATGACGGAGTAAATGACTCCATCGCCCTCATGAAGGGATCACCCACCAGATTTATAATTGACCTCCAAACTGGCTGTGTATGTTATCGTGTTTTACTGTATACACAACAGAAATCAATTTTGGAACTCCTGTATGCGTAGGGTTGACAAGATGAAGTTCGATGACAAGCTTTTGAAACAGGCATGTGATGTCATGTGATATAAGTCAAAGGAATATTCCAAAGCCATTTGAAGTAAGCCAGGCTCATTTAAATGGAGATTGATAGACAGAAGTACCTTTTTAAAGTGCATGGATAGCCCTGCCCCTTTTTTTTTTTAGCTTCAGTCGCCCTCAGTGGTGTGCTGCAGATTGTTTTGTGTAGTGGCCAGGTAGGAAAGTCCCCTCTCTTTTCATGCCATTGTTTTTCAGCCCCTGAATTCCATATCAACCAGCACAGTGTTAAGTCCAGGTGAAGGTTTAGCCTGCCAAGAATTGTCCCAGATTGCCTCGTGGTTGCCCTAGGAGGGCTTCAGGCATGCCTGGCCTTGCATTCTGGTCTGAAGGAGTATCAGAGGGGTATCCAGGGTGAAGAGACCACAAGCACATTGGCCTACATTGCTGAGACCACATTACTATACATACAGAAACCATATGCAAGTGCCTCTTTGTTACTTAAGCAGCGTTATTTAATGCAGGAGGCACATGTATAATGAAGCTTCCTCGTGCTGAACCCAGGTGGAGCACTTTAAAATGAGTGGATCTAGTGGGAGTTAAATAGCCAAGAGTTTAACCATTTACTGAATTACAGAAGATCTGGTCCTGACTGAAGTTGCAGGGCCAAGTCTTAGTTGCAGCCACTGAGAAAGCCCTAACAGCAAAGCGACTGATAGTCGAAATTGATGGGATGAGCGGCGGGCTCGACTTGGATTATCTTTTTTTGCTAAACTATCCTAGAAGTGCTGATAAATAGCTCTATGAGCTGTTAGCATTGCTTTAAAAGTGACAAGGCTCTTTATGGACACACACTGTCAATGCCGTAATACAGGTGCGATGTGTGAGCATGTCTAGATCTTGCCGCCTATCCGGCAGCTGCATTTTGCACTAATTAAACAGGTGGAAAATTTCTGCTGCAGCGGCTAGTGACATTGAGGGGCTTATTTACAAACCCTGTGTGCTGGAACTTCACTTATTTTTACCTTCCAGCGGCGCACCGTGCAGAGCCATATGTACGAGGCCACAAAAAGTCCCTGTGCGTGGCTTTTCATGGCCTCGTAAATATGGTGTAAGCAACGCAGCACAAGTCCCTGCGTTGCCTCACACTGCATCGGGGAGGCGTGCCATGGGCATTGCATGGGTGTTCCCACTCAATGCCCATGGTTTTTGACACATTCCCAGATTTACAACATAGCGTAAATCTCGGAATGCGTCAAAATCGTGCAAATAACTTTATTTCTCCTCGTTTTTTCCTCTTTCTAAATGTGCTGCATTCTGCATAGCACACAGAGAGGAAAACGCCTCCATTGATTGTTTTTGTGCAGAAAGGTGTCTCTTCCAGCACAAAAACAAAAATTCCTACAATGCAGACAACTTGCACCATGGTGCAAGGGTGACTGCTTTGGAGCAAGGCAGCCATTTGTGCACCAGCGCAGTGGAGGAGGACAGGAATGCACTGTATCTCATAGATACAGAGCATTCCTGCCCTTTTCTTTTGATGCAGGATAGAGCAGCAAAGTGACATGCACGCTGCCCTACGTCAAAAAGTTGTAAATTAGGCCCTGAGTTTCCATAATCTAATGCAGAGAATGTTCAAAACAAGAATATGTAATTTGCCATTAATAAAAAGGTAGTAACATTCTTAAGACCTTTAGTTTCCGAACGCAGCGTTTGGCAATAGTTACTACGCACCTTGTTCCGTTGCAGCTGAGAATTCACACCCTACAACTTACTTTTTAAAAAATAAAATAAAGGAAGGTGGCAAAATATTAAGTGCACTTAAGTGACAAATTTATATATGTGAAATTTGGAAGGGAATAATGTTAAAGTTCCCATGAGAAGGAAACAGATCCATATAAGTTTATGATGGCTTTGAAGTATGCTAGGAATTTGAGCAGTAATATTTTAGTTGCCATTCTTTTTTATTATTTGCCTGGTTGGCAAAGCGACCACACAAATTGTGTGGGTACACCTTGGAAAACATTAAAAGGATATTAATTTAACACTATGTCCTTCTAAATTAGAATATCACTTGCTTGACCAAATTACTACTAATCGTGTTTCCATTTGTTTCTGATGTAAGGCATGACGTTTCTCCTTCCCGCGTCCCCATGGCCTACACCGCACATTCCGGTATGGTGTATTATTTGTGTTCTGTGCTTGTGTGAAGTATTAAAATACAGCTATGTATCTTATGAATTATCTCCAAAACATCTTGCTGTGGATAACAAGCCCCTGCTTCTAATTTAGAGTGGGAAAAGTGAAACACTAAAGTAATGGCTATTACTTAAATTTCTAATTTGCGCATCACCAGTTATAACTTAGAAAAAAACTGTGTACGGAGGTGCGTGACGTATAGTAGATTGAAGGTAATGTGTAAATTATAAACGTAAGTTATAACTGGCGATGCACAAATTAGAAATTTAAATTATAATTATTAACTATAGAATTTCTGAAGTTTGTATAGATTAAGTTGGGTTTGTATAGAAAGAATAAATAAAAGCTTCCTAACAATAACTTAGCTTTGACATTTGGTTTTCTCATTACATTTATATCGTTTTTATTTTTTAATAAAAATGTGTTTCAAATCGTAGTGTCGAGGGTCATTGAGTTGAGTGTTGTTAAGTGGAGTGTGGTAGAGTATAGTGGAGGACAGTGTCATAGAGTGTATTGAGGGAAAGTCTGGTGTTGTACAGTTGAATAGAGTTCATTGGCGTAGAATTGAGTGGTGTGCAGTGAAGTATGGTATAGTGCAGTGGCATACAGTGGATAAACATAGAGTGCTGTGGCGTACAGTGGCATGGCATAGAGTGTAGTGGAATAGAGTGGACTGGCATAGTGCAGAGTGGCTTAGAGTGGATTGCGTACAGTGGAGTGGCATAGAGCGAGTGAGGTAAAGGGTAGTGGTACACAGTGGAATAGCATAGAGTGTAGTGGCATACAGTGGAATGGTGTACAGTGGAATAGGATACACTGGAGTGACGTACAGTGGAGTGGCATAGCGTAGAGTAGCGTACAGTGTAATAGCTTTGAGTGAAGTGGTATACACTGGAGTTCCGTACAGTGGAATACCGTACATTGGAGTAGCGTTAATTGTAGTGACAAAGACTCGAGTGGCGTAGACTGGAGTGGCATAGAATACAATGGTGTAGAGCCAAACAGTGTAGAGTCTAATGGTGTAGAGTGGAGTGTTGTAGAGTGTAGTGGTAAAATTTACTCAAAAATGCTCCCTCATGACCTGCATTGCTTCCTGAATGGCTAACTAGAGCTCTACGGGCTGTTCATCATGAAGCAAATTGAGTCATGCATGTAGACATAATCATTTGTATATTTTTTATACAATTTTTTTTTAAATAATTATTTATATAATTTTCCAATTCCCATTAATACAAAAGAAAAAAAATATTTTCTCAATTATACATAGTTAAAAACATTATGAATCCACAAGTAATTCATGATTTCAAATACACTATTACTTTACATTGTAATGCATCTAATATGGCTTGCATCTCATGCTGAGATCCTTTTTGGAACTATATACACAACGATGAAACAACAGTGGTACTAACATGACATATACCCCCTTTATATTTAACCACACACAAACATTCTGACCTCATACATAACAACTCACTCACACACTCAATTCACACACTACAAACCCCAACCACATGAGCATACACCACTGGTGGAGAGAAAACTTCAAACAATGCCCGCAATTATGTTGTCAGTTGGGAGTTCACAACAACCAGGCCAACGCACGTTTCTGTGGGAACGACAATAGAGGGGAAACAGCCTTTTCAACGAGGTTTTTACCTCGTTGTGCCTTTACCACACATTTGTTAGCACACATGTTTTTACCGCGAAAATGCATTTACAACGCATGCCAATACCACGCATTTAAGGAAAGTTGGGGGGGTCTCCCCCACAAATACATTGTTTTTAAATCTAAAAACAATGCGTGGTATTCGCATGCGTTATAAATGCATATTCGCTGTAAAAACATGCGTGCTAACAAATGCGTGGCAAAGGCATACAATGCATTTACCTGCATTGTACCGTCGTACAACCACAATAGACATCCACCTTCATCAGGACCACTCATATATCTGATTATAGGTGAGTGGTGGGAGGTATCTGAAAAACTGGCCTGGGCAACCAAACAGAGAAGGTAGAAGGGAAGCTGAATTGAAGATATACAGCCCAATAGGATTCAATAAATGGCTTCCCTGTTGCAAACGGTCCTACAGGTGGCAAGGATATACAGATTTGTCAGGCTATTGAAAGTCAATGATGAGCTTGTGTACGGATATGCCGTAAGATATAACTGCACCTTGGTGTGCAGAGGAACCGGCTAAAAATTTGATAGCACCTGCTGCAGCTGTTTGCATTTTGCACATTGCACTTCTTTCTCTTTAAAGCGGTCCAGCTGGTGGTTTTCATTATTATAATGGCACAGGCGACAGACATAGAATTTACCACAGCACGGGGCTTTCAGCAGGCAGCCTCGCCTATAGTGCTCGCACCCTTCCCGCTTCCCTTTAGGGAGTGGTAAAGACTGGAGTGGCATACAGTGGAGCAGCATATAGTGGAGTGGCATAGAGTGGAGCGCTTGAGAGTGTAGTGGCATACACCAGACTAGCCTAGTAAATGGGCATGCACTGGAGTGGTGTAAATTGGAGTGACGTACAGTGGAAAACCATAGAGTCCATTGGGATATAATGCAGTGGTGTTTAATACGATAGTGCAGAGTTTAGTGGGAGGGAGTGGGCAATTGTAAACTGGAGTGGTATACAATGCAGCAATGTACAGCAAAGTGCCATATAGTGAAATAGCATACAGTGGATTGGCGTAGAGTGGACTGCATACAGAGGAATAGAGTAGAGTGGAGTGGTGTACAGTGTAATGGCATAGACTGGAGTGGCATACAGGGAATAGTGTAGAGTGGAGAGCCATACAGTGAAATCGCATAGAGCGGATTGGCGAAGAGTGGAGTGGCATACAGCGGAGTAGTGTATAGTGGAGTGGAGTGGCGTACAGTGTAGTGGTGTAGAGTTGAGTGGTATAGAGTTGAACAGCATACAGTGGAATAGTGCAGAGTTGAGTAGCGTACAGTGTAGTGGTGTACAGTGCAGTAGCATACAGTGGAATACCATACAGTGGGGTGGTGCAGAGTGGAGTTCGGCAGTGTGGAGTGGCGTACAGTGGCATAGCATAAAGTGTAGTGGCTTAGGGTAAAGTTGCGTACAGTGGAAGAGCATATATTTTACTGAAGTAGAGTGGTGTGGGGTACAATGGAGTGGTGTAGAGTGGAATAGCGTAGAGTGGAGTGGTGTAGAGTGGAGTGGCATAGAGTGGAGTGTGGTAGAGTGGAGTGGCGCTCTAATATGCACAAAAAGACCCCCATCTAACCTTCCCAATTGATCGGCATACATCCTAAACTCTCATGAATGTGCAATAGGCTCAGAACAGTGTTTGCTGAAATGTCACATATTTTATTCAATCAATGCATATTGTTCATAGCTTTTATATCTATAATCAGGGAAACATCCCTCATCTTTGTCGTACAAAATTTATCACATGAAATTACAGGTTTCTAGAATAGTATACACAATGTGAAAAACATAACCAACAGAAACCCAATCCATTACATTCATAAACATACATGTCTCTCACGCACTGACCCCTCTGTGGTTCTATATAAAAAAGATGCTTTAAATTAATCATTAAGGGTCTTGCTCAAACATTACTGTGAATGTAGACCATAGTACTCAGTATTAAAATTGTCTTATGTCTTCTCCAATACATGAATTGATACATCAAAACATCACATCTAGTATTACTTTATACAGTATTACATTTGTGTCTTCTCAATTCTTGTCCTTTGAGTTGTTCCATAAAGAGAATATTGTTTTCTTTATTATTTCATGCTGTGGCTTAATGAATATTCATCATTATGTCATACTGTGGCTTAATGAATAATCATCGAAGAGCGTTTTGGATAAAACACCTTCCTCAGGAATGCCACACAGTAGACGCCTCTGAACATCCAGATACCAGTAGGGAATGGAAATTAGAACACGGCTACACTGCTGAAGTTAGCTAATAATCTTGCAGTTTAAAAAAATCCAACGTAGTCTCTCGCATATGCCAAAATGCGCTGATTTCACTGAATTCCCAATGTTCCACTCTATATTTATAGCTTCCTAAAATTCCAAGGACCTGCAGGGAAGATGTGGGAGGGGTAGTGAAAGTAGTTGACCTCTTCCACCTTTGCTTCACAATACAGTCTGCATCCGAGCTTTGTGGAAACCGCGAATGTCAGCTGCAAGAGTGTAGTGGCGTACAGTGAAATAGCTTACAGTGGAGTGGGGTAGAGTTGAGCGGTGTAGAGTGGAGTTGCGTAGTGTGTAATAGCTTACAGTAGAGTTGTGTATAATCAGGTGGCATACAGTGGAGTGGCATAGAGTGGAATGAGGTACAGTGTAGTGGTGTATAGTGGTATTGCATACAGTGAAGTGGCATAGAGTGGAGTGTCGTAGAGTGGAATAGAGTCAAGTGTAGTGTGATAAAGTGAATTTGCATAGAGAGGAATAGTGTAAAGTGGAGATGCATACAGTGGAAGGTCGTACACTGCAGTGGCGTGGAGTGTCGTAGAATGGAGCGGCATAGAGTGGAGTGTCATAGAGAGGAATAGCATAGACTGTAGAAGCGTAAAGTGGAGTGGCATACAGTGGAGTAGCGTACAGTGGAGTGGTGTAGAGTACAATAACATTGAGTGTAGTGGCATACAGTGGAGTGACTTAGAGTCGAATGCCATATAATGGAATAGAGTCGAGTGGAATGGCATTGAGTGGAGTGTTGTACAGTGGAACAGCATAGACTGCAGTGCCATACAGTGGAGTGGTGTACATTGGAGTGGCGTAAAGTGGAGTGGTGTAGACTGTAATACCGTGCAGTGAAGTGTCATAGAGTGGAGTGGCATATACTGAAGTGGCATACAGCGGAATGGCCTACAGTAGAGTGGCGTACAGTGAAAATGGGTTTAGTGCAGTGGTGTACACTGGAGTAGCATAGAGTGGATTGACATAGACTGGAATAGCATAGAGTTTAGTTTCACAGAGTAGAGATGCATAAGGTGGAATACTGTAGAGTGGAGTAGCGTATAGTGGAGGGGCATACAGTGTAGTAGTGGCCTGCACCGCAGTGTTGTAGAATAGAGTGGCGAATAGTGTAATAGCATACAGTGAAGTGTTTTAGAGTGTAGTAGCGTAGTGTGGAGTGTGGTAGAGTGGGGTACAGTGGATTAGCGTAGAGTGGAGTGTCGTACAGTGGATTAGTGTACCGTCTATTGGCGTATAGTCTAGTGACGTAGAGTGGAGTGGCATAGAGTGTAATACCGTAGAGTGGAGTGGCGCAGAGTAGAATGTCATAGAGTGGAGTGGTGTACAGTTCAGTGTGATACTTGAAACAGACGTAGCGTGAAGGTAGGTGAAAAGATGTAGATCTAATGTGGCAGGAATATAGATTATGCAAAGTAAATCCTAATTTTTGGAAGTAGTTGTAAATAGTTTAAGCAGTGTTAAAGTAATAAGTGTTAGAATATTTAGCAATATATTGTTCCGCAGTATACCACGGTACATGCGATAACAAGGCAGGATCTCATTGACTAATGGCTTTCTTTACAAAACGTAAAAGCCAGCCATGTAGTTTTCAGCATTCATTTCCTGCGTTCTAGGTTAGGGCCTTATTTATAGCTAAGTATTAGGTTTTATATTTATTCCCGACCTATTACCAGATTATAAAACTGATAATAGTAAGAGAAATGTATTTATTGATTCTCTATATATTTTTCAAGCAGTTTAGGGAGAATTGCAATTTTTAAAAGAGTTATTAAGTAGCACAGTAAGTTTTAGGTATTACTGTGGTACTGCGCAGACTTTTTTGTGAAGATTTTAAAATGTTAGAAATGGAAAACACACTGTAGTACACTATATTTGTAAAATATAGTGTTCTACAGTGTCTTTTGAATTAATTACCTTTTTTTTTTAAGTACCGTGGTACTCCGTGCATTTTAAAAAAAATATGTAGAAACTTATGAATACTTTTTCCTACCTATTACCACTTTAATAAAGTTGTCATATGTAGGGGAAAATTTCAAACCTAATACTTACCTATAACTAATAGCAAAATACAGAACATAGCCAAAGTGTACCTAAAAATAACATGGATGCAATGGCTGCCTTTAACTTTTGTAAAGGCAATCATTAGCCAAACACATAATTACTTGTCATTACTATGTGCTACTGTACTTTTGTGAAATAGCACAAAATTCTGTGATATTTCACGAATTACCATGACAACAGACACCAGTAGGTTAAAATGCTTTATAACTTTAATTCATATGCACACTATAATGTGCAATACTACCAAATTTTATTGAAATCCGACTGGGCGTTTGGCCGCTAAGCGCGATTACAAAGTCTATGGAAAAATGCCTTGGTGCCCAAACATGTTTTGGGATCCCCCTTTTATCTTTGCTCCCCCTTGAACAATCACAGAAAAATTTCCCATACTTCCCCAGTGGAAAAAAAGGAATAGGTCTGGAATGTTTCGTGGAGATTTATCAAATGGGCGCAAATTTATTAATGGTGGAAAATCAGAGAATTTTTTTTTTTTTATATTATTTACTCAGACATATTAAATGTGAATTAAATAATAAAATAATTTAAATGCTTTAGTTTCAGTTATACATTTTATTTTTTGAGCAATAATTAAAAAATACTGATCCTCCATAGCATTTATTTTTTCAAATGTAATATTTAGTAAACTTGGTTAAAACTTATATATTAAATTTGTTTGGAAGTGTTTTTGTAGATTTTTAAAATGTTTACAGGTTGAATTCAATTTTTATATTATGTTTAATATAAATTTTTTGTTGGAAAATAATCATTAATAATATTTACATTTTTAGCACTTAAAAATACATATACTTAATTTAAAATTTCAAACTAATTTAATTAATTTATTATTATTTCCTCTGGGGTGTTATTTTAATTCCCTGTCAGCATTGTTTTCTAGAGAGGTGTGTTGCACTACCAGTAGTTGGGGGGCTTGTCTTACTCCAGGGCTGGACTGGAGTATATTTGAGGCTGTTTTGACACCTTTAGACTGCAATTACGTTAGAAGTGTATTTTGTGAATTACAATAGTCTTTTGCAGGTATATGTTTTGTATTAACAAGGTCCACCCAAACTCTGCTAAACTTTCACAAAACCCCTCCCATTTAGTAGTAAGTATTCCCCATTTCTTCAGTCAGCACTTCACCTGGTCCCTCCTACATTTACTATAAATTCATATACTTTTGTTTGCAGAGATCTATGCCACAGTGGCAGAAAGCACCGTACAGAAAACATAGCGGAGGAGGAGGCTAACGTCTTGGGTGCAGGTTTGTGAATTGGAATTTGTTGTACATGAGTAGAACTACTGTAATACTACTTTATGTTCTGAAAAATGCAGTTTATGAATAGAGTCCAAAGTGAGCATTGCAAGTGTAAATTTAAGACACATTCTGTGCCACAGATGTGGGCTTATAGGGACTTGGCCACAGTTTTTGGGTCATGCTGCTTTTGGCTGATAATATAGCAGCGTTTGTTGACACAGCTAATGTAAATATAAGATTGTAACACAATACCATACATAAAAGGAACATAACAATACAGTTAAAACCTAACAGGACACAGCAAATCAGTTAAAGCAGAATGCAACATAACAACTACTGTACAACACAACATTGCAATAATGCAGCACAAAAACATAGCAGCACAAACAAACCAACAGAACACATCACCACATCAATACAATTAGGGGTCGGCATAACTCATATGGTTCACTGTAGTGTAATCACGCGGAATTTCCTAAGAAATCCGCATAATTATGTATAATTATGCGAGAAGAGTAGTTCTGTGTTTAGCACTACTTCTTAGAGTAAAAATGCCCTCTTGCATCCAAAATGGATGAGAGAAGGCCTTGTGCACTAAGAAATAAAGCTAAATGCAACAGAATAAGAATAGCAGGTGTGAGCAGATACTTGTGCTCGCTAAATGTGCTCTTGGGCTAGGATTTTCCTCCAACTTACTCTCATCATTTAGCGCTAATTCCTTTGCACAAAATGCACCCTGGCATCCAAAATGGACGCCAGGATGCATTTTTTACAAAGAAAATAGCACTAAATGCAGCAGAACACAAATAACGAGTGTGAGTAGCCGCTCGCGCCCACTAAATGGGCTCTCGCTTTAAGGTTTTTTCCTCCAAATTCCTCCTAGTTATGTGAGCAGGAACAATCACCTTATTATCTGTAATTCCGTGTCAAAGAGTAATGCAGTATTACCGAAATTACTCCAGCATAATTAAATTCTGTCCTGGCATAAATAAAATGCCTCACAACGAATAAACGAAAACACTCATATCACACATTGCCTCCTCCAGAACCCTGTGTTCATAATATGATGTTAAAAGGTGTTTGCGCTAAGAACCACCTTAACTTCCCACCCAGGACATGAAATAGTGTCAGCAAAAAATATTTTGTGATCCATCTCTTGCTGTACTGATGCCCTGCTTGTGGCACAACTTGGGGGAAGAATTAAGATCTGCAGCTTCACCATGAAATTCTTAAAATCCTACATATTTTGATACTCAGGCTATTTTTGCCTAACCATGTGAGTAGTTTGCATACTGCTTGACATGATGTGTTTTCCATGCTGCCTGGTGCGTTTTACTTGGTTTCTTGTGCTCCATTTTCACTTTTAACCAGGGGCGCCTCCTCCATTTGAGAGGAGGAGCGTCACCCCACAAGCCCCAGAGCTGAAAAATAAAATGGTAATAAATATTATTTATTACCATTTTATTTTTCAGCTCTGGGGCTTGTGTCTTGAACTAAGGGCCTAATTATGATGTCGGGTGGTCCCGACCGACTAATTAGGATGCGACCGAACAGTGTTTGGTCGCACTCTTATTCTTTACAATGTGAACATTCATTCCGACCAGAATGCATGCTTTCATTGTAAAATGAAGAGGTGCAGTTCATCCCTGCACCCCAGGGTGCAAGGTGCCTGCCAAGGGGTGCAGGGATCAACAGGGGGCGGCCACCAACTGGAGGCCAGGCACCCAAGGGGGCCCTGCTGGGGGGCCCCAAAGATGCCTTCCGACAGCCTTTTTGTGTCGGAAAAGTTGGCACAGAAAGGCTGTCGGAATTCAACATTGTAATCCCTCAGGCCGAAAGAGCCGCCCTTGGGATTACTGAAGTCATTCCGACTGGTGAACGGGCTCTCCGAGCCCGCCGGAAGCCAGTCGGAATGACCGGTCGGATTCCTTTTCAACCAACACCATCGAAATGGGTCGGTCGGAAAGGAATCCAACCGACTGATTATGATGCGTTAGGAAACGGCTCTGACCGTCAGTCGGAGCCGTTTCCTAATGCATCGTTATCAGCCCCTAAGTGTCAGGACGAGGCGGGGCCAGCGCTGCCGAGTTGCAGCAGCAGAGAGGAATGCTGTGCGCTGTAAAATGCGCATACCTCTTTGGCCGGCCGTCTTGGGCCGGCCAGCCAGACATGCGCATTTTAAAATTCTCTAACCTAGCTGTCTTAGACAGCTGGGTTAGAGAAAGTCCAGGCCTCCAGTGCTCTTAGGAGTGCTGAGAGAGGCCGCTCTATCCAATCCTAGCACTGCTTTCATTCTGTGAAAGCAGCACCAGGATTGGGTAGTGCAGTTTTCTACATCAGGAGCTTCCTGGAAGACACCCTAGGGAGGAGGATGTCGCCTTACCAAGGTAAGTGTAATTATGTTATTATTATTTTTCTTTTTGTGACCCAACTTCCTTCCCCCACTCCATCACCCTCCATACAAGCCAGCCGCCACTGTTTTTAATAGTATTAAGTTACTATTTTGTTCCTAGTCGAGATTTACAAGTGTGATGAAATAAAATGAAAGAAAAACATAAAATATATCAAGCGGACTGGCAATCACAGTGTGGTATAATTTGCTGGAGGTTTGTAAATTATAGATTCACACTCTATATAAGGGTCCTTGCAGCTCTCAAGTCGATTCAAGACTTCCCCACAACCTAACATGTGATTGCCTAGCATTGCAATCACGAAGCCACCCTGAAGCAGGGGCGTAGCTACCATTGGAGCAGCTGGAGCAATGCAAAGGGGGCCAAGAGGGGGAAGGGGGCCCAGTCTGCCCTGCACCAGCTGATGTTATTTCATGACTTGCCTCTTCTGACTCAGTGCATGCCAGAGGCGTGGCTGTTTACTTTTCAGGGAAAGGGGTACAGAGGGAGTGGAGAATTAGGGAACAATAAAGAAGACAGAGGAAAGGGATGAAAGAAAGTGTGAGGATGAAAACACGTGGAGGAAGGCAGGAAAAAGGGAACAGAATGGGAGAAGGAAATACGGTCGAGAGGCAAACAGAAAGGAGATAAGGATGAGCACAGTGGGCAAGGAAAAAGAAAGAGAAAGTAACCAAAAATAAGTAGGGTAGTGAGGAAGTAGACGAGGATGAATGAGAGACAAAAGAGAGGGGAGTGAGAGACTGAGGAAGGGGCTAGACAGAAGAGCAGTAAATGGATTAAAGAGATGAGACCAGAGCATGGTGGAGATAGGGAGGTGAGAAGGAAAGACGAGTTGAATGAATAACTCGGAGATCCGTAAAATACATTATTGTGCCTGGTGCAGTGTCAGTGGGTTTCAAGGATGCGATGTGCACTCTGTACCTCATTTATAGCAGTATTTTGATACTGGCTGGGTGGCCTAGTTTCCTTGTTTGCACTAGGGCTCATGACTCTGCCTTAAAGGCCCTGTCTAGTTGAGTACGTTAGAAGGTACCTCATGTCTTCCTTCTCTAAGCCTCCCACCCACGTGCCCAAACCCGTAGCTTTAAGGGGGCATCCAGTGAATGATGTCACAATACATCTCAAAATCCTAAGTGACCTCCTCAAACAAAGTAATACTCTAGAACGCCTATTGTCGGTGATGGTCTGTGATTCAGAAATTCATAAAGAATACTGTTGTTTTTCCGCACTAGATGGCCCTTTTATAGGGGCACAAACTGTGACACTTGCCACCAAGTCAGGGTAAGAGTTCTGCACTTCCCCGGACATGGGCCTCTAGTCTAGGGGGATTTTGTGCATGCAGGAGGCAAAGATGGGCCAGAGTCCCACATTGCATTCCTCGATGGCCATGATAGGGTTGTTGATGTGCCATCACAGCGATGAAACATGGAAAGGCTGCCAGGCTGCCACAGCTTTGCCCATTTAACTCAACTTTGGCTGCTGATTTGGTTGTTTGGACAGGTGCAGCATGGCATGTGTTAAGCCCACCCATTATCCCCTGATGAGCATGGCTCAGTGATAGCAGGGATACACCTGTTGTAGCAATGCAGTTAGTCAGGCTCAATTGAATATCCATGCAGCATCAACTATTTTGTGGTTGTAAGGAGCAAGGTTATACCTTCATCTTTAAGTTTGGGATGTGATTACATGAATGTCATTTTGGAGTTGAAGAAGGCTAGGACACACAGTTCTGGCAGGATAAGCCTAGTGGCATTGCCGTGCATACCCAGCCTAATTTTTTGTTATTGTGGCTGCTTATCAATGCCATTAGTTACATTGCTCCAACATAATTTGAAAGAAAGTATTGGATAACTCTATCCCTTAATGAAAACAATAAAAATGAGTCTGTATTGGTTAGGAAATATGCATTCGATCGAGTCCAATTTTAAACCTAACTTGTGAGCTTGTGTTATCTCTGGCTGAATGTCAAGTAATTTCTCTAGTTTAAAATTCTTATTTTAGGTTGTATATGTAACTCACTAAGTCGTAAGATAAACGGGTTATTAACCATAATGTGTATGCAGATTTGTTACTTTGCACGGCATGGAAACTAATGTTACATACCGATTTTTGTAAAATGTTTGCCACAAAATTTAATAAAGATATATAAAAAATAAAAAAATTAAAAAAACTCACTAAGTCATAAAAACATACACACAATTGAACTCTATAATGTCAATATAAATATTAAAATTATTAGCACTGGGCCACTAGCGGAAAGCAGACTTTCCTGACCTTGGCAGGCCATGCAGAAGAGGACCTCCGTCCTTCGCACAGCACAACATTGTGGAAACAGAAAAAAGAACATTAGGGGTAAGGCAATGTATTTAGGGGTGTGGAAAGAGAAGACAAACTAAAGGATGAGAAGGGCGAGGAATGCTATAAAAGGTGTGGACAGACTTCTTTATGCCCGCCCTGACAGGAAGCAAAAGGAGTGCTATTTCCTGAGTTTAAGTGTCAGGAACCCTCGCACTATGGATCCCATCACAGGCTCCAGCTCACAAGTTCCTTGAAGGGCAGGAAGATCAAAAGGCCTCAAAACCAACAGACCCGGCACAAGGAATGAAGACACACTAAAGTATACAAAAAAAGTGATGGTTTGAATGTTTGAATGAATCTCAGCCGCTGGTAATTACTCGGGCCTCATCCCAGTGCGTTGTTATTTTGCACACCATGGCACATCAGTTTGGACCCAGCTAGATGCAAATCAGTCTTGACCCTGCTCCAATTGGAACAGTCCAGCCCGAACTGCCAAGTCAGGTCCACCCTGAACCAGAACACAAGCAAAGTAGGACTGGCTTCAACCTAGTTAGGGCTCATCAGGCAGGTATAGCTTGGTTCCAGTGACACAGTGTACAAGGGTCTCACGTCTGGGTATACCCGTCCCATTTAGGGTGACACATTAAAGTATGCAACAAGGTGATGGATGGAATGCTTGAATAAATCTCAGCAATTACTTGGAGCCACCTCCTAGACCATCATTATTTTGCACACCATGCCACCTCAGTTTGGACCCAGCTATATGCGAATCTGTCTTGATCCTGCTCCAATGGAAACAGTCCAGCCAGAACTGGTAAGCCAGGTCCTCCCACTGTGGCGCTGTGGTCACGCTTGACGCAGGCTTCAGATGCAGACTTGGGCGTGCGCAACTTGTGGTGCTTTTCCCATTGTGACCATGCAGGGAGCTCCGGCAGGCTGTTGTGCTTATCCTGGCTGCTTACCTCACAGAGGCCGGTCCACTGATGTTGTCCTCAGTGCCTCCATTCTGAACCTGGGAGGCTTGGTGTTAGGAGGTACCTTGCATACCTCTATGTTCTTGGTGTTTCTTCCTCCCGGAATTCCTTGGGAAGGAAGTATATTTGCCATATCCAATATGGAGGCCATCCTTAGTCTCCCTATGGTCTTTTCCCACTCAGTCATGGTTTCCTTTTCCACTATGTAATTTCCTGGGATTTATGTGTATAAGGAGAGCAGAACTGCCTTGATTTGTGTCACAATGGTTCATCAGTCCTGTTGAGGATTTCTACGATTCCTGCTGTTTTCCTGGGTCCTGATTACTGCCCTGCTTCTCTGCTAGTTTTATCATGCTCCTGTTTCTGCTACTTCCTGTATTTCAGCTGCCTTCACCTGCAGTTACCATCCTCTGGAGGTTTTTTGCCAAGTTGTTTTGTTCCTCCAAACAGCGGCGTTTTCTGGAAAGCACTATCCGCTTAGGTGCTTTCTAGAGTCGTCGACACCGTTGCTACTGGAAGGGGTCTCCCATGCCTCTGGCAGACCAAGACCGTGAAGACCTGGGCAGTTCGCTCTCATCAAATGCGAGTGTTCATAGCCAGGCATGGTTCACCTGAGCCTGACACAGTGAACCAAAACAAAGCAACCTAGGATCGGTTTTACCCTAGTTGGGGATCATCAGCCAGGAATAGCTTGGTTACAGTGACACAGCGTGCAAGGGACTCACGTCTTGGCATACCCATCCTATCTAGGGCAACACACTAAAGCGTACAAAAAAGTGATGGTCATCTTAGCCACTGGTAATTATCAGGCCGCATCTCAGTCTATCGTATTCTGAACACCATGCCACCTCAGTTTGGACCCAACTATATGCAAATTAGTCTTGACCCTGTTCTAATGGGAACAGTGCAGCCTGAACAGCCAAACCAGGTGGTCCCTGAACCAGAACACAAGCAACTTAGGACCAGTTTTGGCCTAGTTAGAGCTCATCAGCCAGGTATAGCTTGGTCCCAGTTACATGGGACCCACATCAGGCATACCCGTCCCATTTTGGGAGACACACTAAAGTATACATAAAAGTGATGGATGGAATGCTTGAATTAAACACAGCTGTTGGTAATTACTCGCAACCACATCCCAGTCCACTGTTATTTTGCACACCATGCCACCTAGGTTCAACCTGATGTGGCATGGTGGACGAAAAACAATGGATTGGTTTGCAGCCCAGAGCGATTGTCAGTGGCTGAGATTAATTCAAGTATTTCATTCATCTCCTTGTTGTTGTTACAATTGACACCCTAGGTGCGGCGAGTATGCCCAGACGTGGATCCCATGGTCACTGTGCACTGGAATTAAGCTATACGTGGCTGATGAGCCCTTATCAGGGCGACACCAGTCCTAGGTTGCTAGTATTCCAGTTCAGGAAGGACCTGACCTGGCAGTTCGGGCTGGACTGTTCCCATTGGAGCAGGGTCAAGACTGATTTGCATATGGCTGGGTTCAAACCGAAGTGACATGGAAGGTGAAAAACGAAGAATTGGGATGAGGCCTGAGCGTTTGCCAGCGTCTGAGATTAATTAAAGCATTCCATACATCACCTTGTTGTTGTTACACAAGGACGGAAGAGGTAGCCATGTGACTAGAGCGAGGTCAGAAGGGGACCCGCTGAGTTACGTGTCAGAGAGGACACCACAAGAGATCCTGGAGAAGATCTCTGGCACCATTCTACAGCCTCACGCGGCTCAGAAGAGTAGCAGCTGACCCAGGTGGATGATTACTGGCCAAAAGATAGAAAATAGGCACAGAAACAAACCTGCAGTGGTTTGGAGATAACTTCGGGAGAAGGGACAAGCAGGAGTGAGAGGTTCTAAGAAAAGGGCACTCAACATAGTAGCTAGGTTTCTAACAACATGGATTTACCCTTTTTTTGGCGGGCACATTTCACGCAGAGTAAGATGTTCTCAGCCAGGTTAAAAAAAAAAATCTATGCACTTTTAAATTATTAGACTTAATGGGAAAGGGTGAGTTTCACAAGGAAAGGAAACATTTCGGCTAACATCCCCACGAGTTCCCGGCAGCCAAAGACGCAGAATCTCACGTTGGACAGCTTTGCCAGTAAGGCTTGGTGGAGGCGGAAAGTACACATAAGTTCAGCAAGAGATACCTCGAGACTAACACCAGAATATAGTACTCACGGGACACTGTAGCTGTTCTCTCAATGGCATTGCGGTTCCATCTGGGCAACTCCTCTGGGGACCTGGAAATAAAGAAAAGACTTACCACACAACCATAAAAAAGACATATTAAGACTAATTCGCATACTGTGAAGCTTATCGGAGCTGTCTAAAGAAAGAGGAAAATAAAAAAGGTCAACAACTGTAAGCACATACCCACGAAACACGCCTATGCAGTTAAGTACATTCAATGTATACATCTCAAAGTTAGCCTAAACCTATAATATTGAAGATAATTTGGATACCTATATTATCAGTAGCGTATTAGCATTGTGGGCCTCATTTATGAGGCCCCATGCGGCACTTTCGCGCCACCGGAATATCACTTTTTTGACGTTCCTGTCACGCAGTGTGCTGCGGCATATTTACAAGACCACGTAAAGCCACTTTAAGTGGCTTTTCAGGGCCTCGTAAATATGTGCCCCTTTCACTCAGAATGTTCCGTGAAAGGGGTGTTCCGTGAAAGGGGTGTTCCAAGGGTGTTGCTGCCTGGGTGTTCCAAGGGTGCCTGCTTTGGCGCATGGCAGCCTATTGTGCGCCGGCACAGGGGAAAAGGCCAGGAACGCGCCCTATCTCAAAGATACGGCGCATTCCTGTCCTTTTGTTTTGACGCATGGCAGCGCAGCAAGATTCCTTTGCTGCGCTGCCCTGCGCCAAAGCCCCATAAATGAGGCCCTGTATGTATAAGGACTTCCTAATTAACGAACCAGGTTGCTTTTCATCACTTTGAGATCCGTGCTGACGTAACTTGTCATTCAATGGAGAGGAGACTCCGGGTCATTTGTACCGCTGATGTTTTACGCATTGTGCTGTGAGTTCAAAACCATAATACATGCGGCCCTTAATGTTATGCATTATATACTTGTACCCACAGGGAGAACAATGATGACGCAGACTGATTGCTTTTGTGAGGACGGCACGCGCCGCCACTCTAAGATACGTCATTGTGTGAGCCTCTGCATGCTCCTTTCCTGTGGGTAACAATGGTAGTTAATGGAAATGAATGCAGGCTCTCTTTCACCATTACGCCCCTTGCTTTTTCTAAATCTCAAATGTGAACAGAGCTGGTAATCTTTCAAAAGGCACTTTGCATCAATGTCTCGTGGCAATAAGCGGCAATTCATTTTGATTACACACTCGCAGCTCTCACAAAGAATCAATGCTTTTGTTTCATTTGTTTGTATTTCTCCTCACAACTATGGGGCATATTAGCAAGACCCACGTTAAAATTATCGCCGTTTTAGCGGCAGGAAACTGCCGCTAAAACGGCGTTAATGGGCTTGCTAATATGCGTTATAGAATTCCAATAGAAGCCCAGGTTAGATGTCCTGCACATCTAACCTGGGCTTCTATTGGAATTCCATAACGCATATTAGCAAGCCCATTATCGCCGTTTTTGCGGCAGTTTCCTGCCGCTAAAACGGCGATAATTTTAACGTGGGTCTTGCTAATATGCCCCTATGTTATGCCTGAGGTCTTAGTAGTAGAAAAAGTCAATTCGAGATTAGGGGCATATTATCAACGGCCAGCGATAATTATCGCTGGCCGTACATAGTGATAGAAATATTATCGCTGGCTATCGCTGAATATTATCGCCATGATAACGCTATATTTACAACGCATAGCGCTATGGCGATAATATTTCAGCGATAGCGGTGTTTTCAATGGAACATCACTGGTTTTCCAGCAATGTTCCATTGAAAACAGCGATAACATTGCTGATACGACCCTGTGGTCGTATCAGCATAATCCATCTCCCATTAAAAGTATGCTTTAGTCAGGAATTTAACAGACGTTAAATTCCTGAGTTAAGGCTGAGGTAGCGCGATTTTTTTATCGCTGCATCCTCCTTGTTAATATCGCGAAGCTGCCTTCACGATATTAACATGTGTTGTTTTCACAGCCACGCCTTCTTTGCATCTCATTAGCGATGCGAGGCGAGGCTGTGAAAAACGGGCTCTACATCAAGGAAACACGCGCTAGCGTGTCCTTGATGATATTGCGATATAATTATCGCCGCTTTTCGCCCAAAAACGGACGCTAAAGCGGCGATAATTATATCGCCAGCCCTTGCTAATATGCCCCTTAGTTTCTAAACCTGTAACTCCTGGTTTCTTCAGCTTTGATCACCCTCTCCCTTTAACACATGTGTAGCGCCTAGAGCTAGTGTGCGATTATGAGCGCTAAAGAACATATCTACAACGGTAAAATTCAGAACAGGATGGATTTTGAAACATCATTTTAACATTTTTAAAGTTACAATAAAATTAAATACATTCAGTAGAAAAAGTTAATTCGAGATTAGTTTCTAAACCTGTAACTGCTGGTTTCTTCAGTTTTGATCACACTCTCCCTTTAACACATGTGTAGCGCCTGGACCTAGTGTGCGATTATGAGCGCTAAAGAACATATCTACAACGGTAAAATTCAGAACAGGATGGTTTTTAAAACATAATTTTAACGTTTTTAAACTTACAATAAAATTAAATACATTTAAAAATATATACATACTGAGGTAATGAAAATATTTTGGGTCACACCATTTTTGCGGTAGATATTCTTGTATTTTACCATATAAATGTGAAAAATCGATATTTTTGTCCTTAGTATTTTTTCAGCAAAGTTTTTATACTGCAATATTTTGGTTGTGAATATTAGCACATACAACCCAGAGTGTTCTATTCTATTCTTCAGGATTTATAGAGTGCATGGCTACCTATAAGGGCCTCCAAGCGCTAAACAGCTAAAGGTAGAGATGCTATTTACAGGAAGTTAGAAAAGATCTGAGTTTAACACCTTTCTGAATTTCAATTCTTACTCAGTTTTCCTTAGATACTCAGGGAGAGCGTTTCACAGCTTGGGGACCAGGAACGCAAAAGAGTGTCCCCCACTCCTGGATTTCGTAGTCCTGGGAACTTTGAACAGTTGTTGGCTGGTGGAACGAAGAGAGCTAGTAAGGTTGTAATGGGTGAGAAATTTCTGAATCAGTCTGGGACCCTTTTGGTACAGCACTCGATGAGTCATGCAGAGTACCTTAAAATGGATTCTTTTAGTCACTGGTAACCAGTGTAGATTGGCCAGTGCTGCAGTTACATAATGCCATCTAGGCATTTTCAGCAATGTACGAGCTGCAGCGTTTTGAATAACCTGCAGTCTTTTTATGACCGACTTGAGGCTACCCAGGTACAGGGAGTTACCATAGTCTAGTCGAGATATGACTAATCCTTGCACCACGATCCTTCTCGAGGATTCTGGTAGCCATCCCAATATCTTTCTCGAGGTCCTTAGCAGGCCAAAGCAATTCGATTCCAGTTTTTGTCTTGGTTTGCCATTGGCAGCTTGTTATCAAGCCATACCCCCAGACTCTTGGCCTCTGATTCAGGAGTAGGTTTATTGCCAAGAAAGTCAGGCCAGTTTAAATCTAGCCACCTCCCTGGGTTGTTTTCCACTACCATCACTTCTGTTTTTTTCCCATTTAGTTTCAAACTGCTTACTGACATCCAATCTACCACTTCCTTATAGCAGTTGTTAAGATGATTAGATGTCTTATCAGTTTGATTGGAGAGGGAGATGATGATCTGTGTGTCATCAGCATACCATATTGAAGAGAAACCATAAGCTTGTATGATTTCAGTCAGCGAGAGGAATGTGATTGCTGATTTAGGAGGCACTATGTAATTTGTAGAATGTGGATGATCCTGTCACAGTTTCTCAACCCTGAGATTGGGCCTTGTCGTTGTACTGAGCATACTCTTCATAGATACCAGGTTATATGGATTGCAGATGAGCAGGTAATTGCCTCTGCCATTTGGGTTAAAACCAGTGCTTGAATCTCCACCATGTTATCAGGTTGCATGAGGTATGCCTTGGCTTGCAATAAAGTTGAGCCCACTTTTGAAATGGGGTCCAAGAGGTGTTGTGGTGCCAGAGAGTTGAGGGATAAAATTGCTTTGTTTCATTGAAGTGAGCTGTCCTTGGACATACGTTTGTGTGCTTTCATTTCCTACCAGAGCAAACTCCATTGTTCACATGGTTCACCATGAAATAGTGTCTGACTTTCAGAATCGGCAGGTAGAGAGGCAATCCATGTTGCTACCAGATGAGACCTGTTAGTAATTTCATGGCTTACACAACTACATGAAACTACATACATGGGCACTAACAATGCAATCTTCATTCTGTGGGTGCCTTCTCAGATCCAAATATTTGTAGGCAGACATTCCACCAACAGATATGAGCATTGGCAAATGGGGACCTAATTTAGAGTTGATGCTAATATATCAATATATCATCCTCGCTGGAAGTGGCAGATTCATCACTGGAGAATTTTCCACTGATAGAGAGTAATCCAGCACAGTGCTTTCGGCATAGATTGTGAAGGTAATTCCTAAAGATAATCCTCAAATAGGGGATTTACCACTTCCTCCACACTCTATACATTATGACCTAATAAACTGGCAAAACTTTGCTGCTCTAAAATGAGATATAGGGTCCAATTTTGTAAAAACAAAATCTTGGTGTGAAAATGCAAAGCCACTAAAGAGAGTTGTAATGAGTGGCAGACAATATCATTTTAAATGATGAATCTTTAATGAAGATAAAGATTGCAGTTGATCACCCTAGACCACTCCAGCGAGAGATGAGCTCCCAACTGCCCGAACAGACATTCTCCAAACCCTGTGGACTCCCCATTCCAGAATGGAACGCATGGGCCCACAGAGCACACCATCAGTTAGAACACATCATTAAACTCATATGTTTAACACATAAATACAAAGTTGAATACTATATTGAGTTTTCCCTTTTTTTGTTTTTAAATATTCTAACAAAATGCACAACATACTAAAGTACTAAACTCAAATTAGCTGCAAGGGAACAAAAACAAAAAGAAAAGAGCACTAAAAATAAACAAAATAAACATAAAAAATTAATGCACATGCAGCCAAGATAACCAAGACAAATAGCAAAAGTTCACAACCTTAACAATAAGGCACTAATGGAACAATAATCTTGAAGACCTAAACCTGGATTAATGGACCCTCCATGGTACACTACAAGTCCTAACATACCTCCGCGCAGGTCCGTCAGGAGATAATGCATCCTGTGCACTTTTGGTTAACCCAAACTGAGAGCCCATGGGCAACCCCCACACTTCTGACAGACTGCCTTTACAAGTATGACCATTATCTTCTCCCAGTTTACTCACATTTGTTTATTCTGGAACTTTGACCAACTTAGCTGTGTTCCACCAATTACGTCCCAACACTCTCACAGTATTACCACATACTTTATCTATGACCATGGGATCAGAAAACTTCGGGTCACCTTTTTTTTTTACAAAACCAGGTGTTTTAATACTGACTTAATCTTTAACACATTTTTTTGCATCATAGTATTTGCATTGAGCCCTTTTAACATTGTGTTGAATGGTGGCATCACGACTCTCATATGACAACTCCCTTCTTAGAAATTTGCTCACCATGTTGGCCTGAATTGTGTGGAAGGCTTCCTCCCTTTAAGAGTTTCAAATGGGGAAACTCCTGTAGTAGAATGAGGAGTGGTTCTATAAAACCACAACATAGATTGCACGGTACCATATACATCACAGCTATTAGCCAATGCCAAACTTACACACTCACCAAGAACCCTGTTAAAGCCTTCTACCAAACCATTAGTCTGGGGTTGGTAAAGTGAACTCTCAAGATGCTTAAAAGAACTTTCAGAGAAAAATCTCTCCACATCCCCGGACTCGAACTGTACCCCATTATCCAAGATAATTTCTTCAGGAAAGTCTTCACTCGGGGAGATTCTCTGAGGCAAGATGGCGGCTGTGTGAGAGCTGTGTGGAGCCGCTCTCCCTACCTCGGCAACTCAGTTACAGAATGAGAGAATTTTTTTTACTTTGATGTAACTCGGCATTATTCATTGGCAAAGCAACTCAGCACGTACCTGGCAGGGGCTTCAGCTGTAAATTTGGTCGTGGAGTATAAGCTGATGAGGCTTTTGTCGGCGATCGGTGTACTGTCGGCTCGAGCATCGAGGTTTCTACTTGCAGTGGTACTAGCAGCATCCGGCGCTCGTCAGGCGGCATTAAGGAGGCCCGGGACAACTCGCCGATACATTGTATCACGAGGGATTTTATCTGCCCCCGGCGTGGATAAACGATATTCTGTGGCAGTGGAGAAGAGGCTGACAGGATCCGCTGCTATGCCGCCAAAGACCAAAGAGTTGACGCGAGATGGCAGCGCGACTGGAGGAGTCAAGCCTGTATCGGTGAATCGGCGTGCAGCAGCGGATGGAAAGGGGCTGAACCAGAGCCTGAGACAGAGAGTCAATTTACAAGCAGATTTGGACAAAGAAGGGCTGTCCAAGGAAACTCTTAGTGGGAAGCACTGTGGTGAGCGTCTTGGCGCTATGGTTACTAGACCAAAGCAACCAACTGTCCCTGGGATGTTTGCCGGAAGGGGAGCCCCTTATTTATCCGGCGAAAAGAAAGTATTTAAAGGTAAAACTCATGCAGACAGCCCAAAGAGTTTGGTACTGAGCGAAGACATGCAAAATGATAGTAATTTAGTAGAGATCTCCCCTGAACTAACTGTGATTATTGCAGGCCCCGCATCTATATCTGGGGGAACTTTGAAATGTTAGTACAAAGTACTTCTGAAAAAGTGGGGCAACCCGAGAATTCTGGTCCTCAGGATGTCATCTCCAAAGAAGTATGTGACGCAAATTAACATTACTGTCCATAAGGAGCAACCGGAGGCTACCATCCAAGCAGCTGGCAAACATCTAAAGATTCCAGATAATGGGGAAAAGTTTTACTCATTGACTGATGATTCGGATTTATCCAACTTCAGCAGCAAAGGTGGTTCTGATGAAGATTTCTCAGAGGGGGACAGCGGCACCCCCTTCACCAACCCTGCTACTCAAAAACGCATACCTGAAAAAAGAAAAAGAGTATAAAGGAGTCAGATAAAGACTGGGGGCTTACGTCCAACTGCAGTCAGTCTAGCCAGCTAAAGTGGGACTACTCTGCCACTCAGTTTGGGAGGAGTCTAGAGGATGAGCTTGGAGCCCCAGAGGGTATGACTAAAGATCATGGTATAATGGAACTACAAACTCAACAACCGACAATGGATCTGATATATTCAACATTGAAGCAGATGCAGATTGAGGCACGTCTTGAACATAAAAGGGCTCATTTAGCCACTAGAAAATTACAGGGTGCTGTGCGCAAAATTAGCAAAGCCTGTACCAAGATTTCAGTACGCACCACAGCTTTGGAAGAACGCGTTGTGCAACTGGAGGGCGACGTTGAAACCTCCACCCGATTAACTGAATCTAATGATAGTAAGATGTCTGATGTTTTTTGGAAGCTGGAAGATTTTGAAAATAGTCAACGCCGTAACAACCTCCGTTTACTTGGGATTGCAGAGAAAGCAGAAGGCGATGACATCCGGGGGTTTGTATTGACGCTATTCAAGGAGGCCTTTCCTGACCTTGGTCATTGGAACTGGGAGTCTGAAATACAGCGGGTGCATCGATTTCCCTTGATGCTTAAGAAAAAGCCAGGGCAAGATGACAAACCACGAGCCATCCTTATTTTTTTCGGTAATTTCCTCCTTCGACAATCTATATTTGAAAAAGCAAGACCTGATGCTAGGAGGATGGTTGCGGGGCACTCCTTCTTTGTTCGGCCTGACTTTTGTCATGCTACGGTAGAGAGGCGCTGGAGGCTGCGTCTGCTGATCTCCCCATTCCAGAAACTGGGCTGCGAAGTCTATCTTATGAATCTTGCCAGGCTCAAAGTCATCTGCAAGGGGGCGATTAGAGTTTTTTCTTCTGAGATCCAGGCACAGGAGTTTCTGCAAGAACTTACTAAAAATAAGACTTGACTCTAGAGCGGGGTAATTGGGTGCTTTGTCTTTTTTTTTTTCTCTCTCTAATGATTTTGTTTTCATTTGTAGGAGGCGGCTAGGGGCACACATCATGCAGGAGGCATCACAAGGGTCCTTGGACCTTTTTTGCCTTTTTGATCAGGGTGGGGAGGGGGGGGATGGGTTGGAGCCTGTGGGTGAGGGGTGGTGTCTTGGGCGGGTTTTTCTTTGGGCACTGGTATGAGTTGGAGACGGTTATCTCACTAATTGCATCTTTATCTGGTTCGGAACTATTTTATTTTTTTCAATTAGGAAGTTAAGAATAGCCTCTATTAATATATGCGGGTTGAATAATCCTGTTAAAAGAAGGAGAATCAGCTTGGAGGTTCAATTCCTAAAGGCAGACATTATTTGTCTTCAAGAGACTCATGTTGAAGCTTGTAACAAGGGGGCACTGGAGATGGCGGGCTATCAAATTGTAGCTTCCACAACACAAACTACAAAGACAAGAGGGGTGGCAATTTTGGCAAGGAAAGGGTTGGGTCGCTTCCCGCGCTCTTCTGCTGATAAATTGGGGAGATGGGTAATAACACAATGCTGTCTGGACCATAAGATATTTACTCTTTGCTCAATTTATGGTTCCGTTTTGGATGACCCGGCTTTGTTCAAATGGCTAAATGTTGAATTAGTGGGTTGGCCTTTACCTTTGATTATATGTGGGGATATGAACATTAATATGAGCTGTCAGGTATCTAGGAATAGAGGGGTGATGTACCATGGTCGTAAACCAAAGGTTTTTAAATCCCTGATGCAACTAAGGTCACTGCATGGGTTAGCGGATGTATGGGCAGAACAGAAGGAGGATGACCCTGGCTTCACTTTTTTCTCCGCACCACATCAAGTGCATGCGAGATTAGACTATTTCTTTGTATCCCAGGAGATGCTATTAGGCTGTAAGATTAGTAAATTTCCAAAAGTTATGTCTGATCATAACCCCCTGGTAATAGAAATTGATATCAGACTAGAATCCCCACAGACACGATGGACATTTAATAGGGCCTTATTAAGCGAGGAGGGGTATCAACAACACCTTAATGAATGGATCCCTAGGTTTATAGCAGAGAATTTAGGGAGTACAGACGTAGGCATAGTTTGGGATGCTTTGAAGGCTGGGATTAGAGGGGAAACATCAAAATATGGATGGGAATCACAGAAGAAGGATAACATCTTGGTACATACCCTGTATGAGGATTTGAGTAAAGAGGAGGCCGGTCTAGTAAGGGTTCTGGCCGAAGGGGGAGACGCGGAGACGGCTCAATCAAAAATTATAATTACTAGGTCTGCAATCACCGAGATCTCCACCAAAAAAGCAGCTGGGAAATATACGGCATGGCGGAGCAGGGTATATGAGAACAATGAGAGAGTGGGCCATCTACTTGCTGTACGAACAAGGGAAAAAACGGTACAGTCTAGAATTAGCGAAATCAGGGATCCAGACATAGGTATGGTAAATAGCCCTGATGCAGTTCTCATGGCATTTCAAAATTTCTATCAAAACTTATATACCGAGGATATTCAAAACAAAGATGTTGATATTGAGGATTACTTAGAAGGGCTATTACCTGATCAAGTATCCTGTGAGGAGAAAAACAGCCTTAGTGCATTAATTACATTAGATGAACTCAGAGCAGCAATAGATTCTACTCCTTCAGGCAAAGCTGCAGGCACTGATTTGATCCCAGGAGAATTTTATAAAAAATTTAAGACACAGCTTGTGGCACTTATGCTGGAAGTTTTTCGTAGAGCACAAGTAGAACTGCTGATTCCCGATTCTTGGAAGACAGCTAATATAATAGTCTTTCCTAAAAAAGGTAAACCCCCCTCAGAATTGGGCTCATATAGGCCAATCACGCTGGTTAACAGCGATCTGAAAATCTTTTCTAAAATTTTAGCAACCAGATTAGCAGCAGTCATTAAAAGACTAGTTTCCCCGTTTCAACACGGATTCGTTCCAGGTAGGGGCACGACTGATCATATTCAACGTATAATTACGTTGTTTGATTATACGAAGGTCTCAGGAGACCCTATGGCTGTAATATTACTTGATGCGGAGAAAGCATTTGATAGGGTCTCCTGGCCCTTCTTATGGGCAGTTATGGGGAAATACGGCTTGGGGAAGGATTTTATTGGAGCAATTAAATGTTTATATCAGGATCCCGGGGCTAGAATTGCAATGATGGGGTATACATCGGAGCCAATTAAAATAACAAGAGGTACGCGGCAGGGGTGTCCCTGTTCCCCGCTATTATTTGCCCTATATATAGATCCCTTAATCAGGAAAATTGTGGGGAACGATAGGATTTCAGCCATCCCTTCGATGGGAGGGGATACCAAGATTCTTGCATATGCGGATGACATCGCAATAATCACAGCCAATCCATCAGAAGCTATTAGAGAGGTTGAAAGAGCCTCAAAAGATTTTGGTAAAATTTCGGCGTATCATCTTAATGAGGATAAGACCATGATTGTTAAAAACTCAAATGTGGCTATGTTTGATACACGTGTAGTGGAAAATACTAGATATTTGGGGGTTGAGATCTCTGCCAATGTCGATAAAATCGCACAGATTAATCTAGAACCTCTGCTACACAAGACTAGAACAGATTTTAACAGAATAAATAATTTGCATCTCACTCTTTAGGGAGATGCAATGTCATCAAGATGTTATTTTTACCAAAAATTCTCTATTTTTTTAGAGCTATTCCAACGGAAATAAACAAGAGTTGGTTTTCGGCATTTGATCAAGCAATTTCCAAGTTTTTGTGGGCCGGGAACCGCCCCCGCAGAGCGCTGAGATATATGTCCCTACCTAGAAATCGGGGTGGCTGGGCGGTACCTAATCTCCAGGTTTATTACTGGGCAGCAGCTTTGCAGCGAATGGCACCAATATTGGGGAAAGAACCAATATCAATAGAGGAAACATCCAGCCCTTCTATATATAGGTTACTCTTGGGATCGGATTCAGCTGGCTGCCTTCTTCGATATATTGATTTTGCTTATTTTAAAAGAGTTAAATTTAAGGTTTTATTGGGATCATTTAAAGTATGGACGTCCATCAGGAAGAAACTTAAACTAGGTAGGATACATAGATACTCTCCTCTGGCAGACAATAACCTATTACCCGAAATTCTACTAGATGGCTATATGAAAGTCTGGATGGATAAAGGAGTAAGGTATATTGGAGATCTGATGGAGGATAATAATATCCTTTCTTTTGATGCAATTAAGAGCAAATTCGGGTTAGGTAATAAGTATTTTTTAAATATTTACAAATTAGGGATTTTGTTTCTAAAAAAATATCCAGTTGTCAGAGAATCCCCTTACTTGAAGCAATATTAGGGACATCTTTAACACTATCTCCCCTCTGCAAAATGCTTAGTAATTTAATGAGCGATGACTTTATTAAGCATACTAATCGCTGGAAGAATCTGCTGCAAGCAGGGATAGAGGTATGTGAGGACTCTCTTTTGTTAAGTCAAACGGCATGCTTCTCGGCAAACCTACAAGTGCAGTGTTTCAAAACTTGGCTTAATTTGTACATTACTCCAGCCCGCATAGCAAAATGGGGAGGCTCGCGTGGTTCTTTCTGCTCTCGATGCAATTGTTATGCTGCTGATAGTGTACATATGTTTGCAACTTGCCCTCGAATTGTACCTTTAATCACTGAGGTGGGCAAATACCTAAGAGGCATGCTGGGGTTTGAGGTGGAACTTTCACCGCAGGTAATTATGTTGGGGGTCAGTAATCAAGCCATGCCGGAACCAAATAGAGCTCTGTTATTTATAGCTATGGCAGTGTTTAGGCTTTCCTTGGCCAGCGGGTGGCTGGACAAGGACCCCCTCAGTTTATTGCTGGCTGGGGAAATTTCTGGCCACATACCGGTGGGAGAAAGAGGTGTATAAACGAAGGGGGCTTAATGCTAAAAGGAGGGGGCTTGCAATTTGGCTTCCAATAACGAATTGGACGAATGAGGTCAGGATTTGATCTGATTTGTGTTGATATAAGTTAAGGGATTAGCATAGGATGTTTAGACTGTTGGTATTATTTAGGTTGTCACTATATTAAGGGCTTTACCAAGAAATGTACATTATGGTTGTGTTATAGCTCAATTTATGTTACTGCCATGGGCTCCATTTGGGTGGGGGGAGGTAGGGGGAGGCAGGGGTAGGATAGGGGGTGCTGGGTTGGAGGGGTGGTGGGATGGGGGGGCTGGGTAGATTAGTCGGGGTGGAGGGTATTAAGATATATATATTAGACATCTTCCACATATGTTTTGGAAATATTGTTTGGATAAACCTGGTGTATAAAGGATTGTATGTGTTGGATGTCTACAATAAAGACTTAAAAAAAAAAAAAAAAAAAGGAAAGTCTTCACTCATGAAAATGTCTTTGAGAAAAACAATCACCGCTTTGGAGTTGTTTTCACTAATGAACTTGACATAGGGCCATTTAGAATAATAAGCCATAAGGACTAAGGCATAATGCAAATGATTTTTTTTAAAAATGAATGGCCCCACCAAATCAATACCCAGTTTTTTCCAAGGCCCAAAAGGACATTCAATAGGCATCAAAGGTGGTGTGACCGTCTTGAGTGATTTGTCACATGTAGCACACGCAGGTCACCCCTTAACTAAAAGATTGACCTCACCATCCATTTGTGGCCACCAAAATGAGGCACGTACCCTCCGTTTTTTCAATGTTGTCCCCATATGTCCTTCATGAGCTTTTTCAAGGATTAAGCATCTCAAATTCAAAGGTGTTATCAATTTGTCATCCCTCATGAGTAACCCATCCTCAATGGTCAGCTCATGAGACCATTTTTAAAAATCGTTGTAAATTTAAATCCAATGACTTCTCCCTAGGCCACCCTCCTCTGACAAATTCTATTACCTCTTCCACAATCCAGTCATTTGCCGTACCACTCTTCCACTAATCTTCAGTGAAATGACTAACATTTTCTCCTTCCATGGCTCAAATCAAACAGCACTCTTCTTCAATCTCACCAGTCACATCCTCTTTCCCAATAATAGGGTTTCTCGACAAGTAATCAGCCCTCAAATTTCTTACTCCAGCAATGTGAACTACTTCAAAATCAAACTGAAGCAACCTAGCTGCAAATTTCCCAATCCTAGGAGTGCTGCTTTTGCAATTGGTGCCATTTAAAATTGACACCAACGGTTTGTGATCCATTTGTAAAATAAAATATCGGCCCCAGAGATAGCACTTAATTTTCTTTATGGCCCACCAGCAGGCCAAGAGCTCCTTCTCTATAACATAATAATGGGTTTCAGCTTCCCTGAGAATCCTGGATGCTAACCCAATCATATGCTCTAAATTGCCAGACTTCTTTGTTAAAACAGCGCCCACACCACACTTGCTCGCATCCACTGTCAACAGACATTTCAGGGTATGATCCTATGGCTTGAGTGCGCTCACAGTGGTCAACTGTTGTTTGACATTTGCAAAAGCAGCTGCACACTCAGCACTCCATTGAAATTCTGTCCTGTCTTTAAACAAGTTGGAAATCGACCTAACCATAGAGGCAAAATCAGGTATAAATCCTGAGTAAAACTCACAGAGTCCTAAGAATGATTTAACCCCTGTTTTATCTAATGGTGGAGGTGCTTCCAGAATGGCATCAACTAACCCTGGTCTGGGATGAACACCCTCCTCAGGAATTATGTGTCCTAGATATTCCACTGAAGACTTTAAAAATTGACACTTTTCCCTCCTAAGAACAACCCCTCCTTTGTCAAATGCCATGAGGACTTGTCTAAGAGCGTGGTCATGTTCCCTGTGGCCACTCGCATGAATCAATACATCATCCTGAAAAATAGAAACATTACTAATACCCTTTAGTAACGCATGTAATCATCCTCTAAAATACTGAGGCCTCTGACGCCAAACCAAATGGTATTCGTCAGAATTGAAATGTCCCTAAGGGAGAAACAAACACTGTCAAATGCCATGACTCAGGTGCCAATTCAACCTAATGGTAAGCGGCAGCTAAATCGAATTTAGTGAAAAACTTTGCCCCGGAAATGGCTGACAACATCTCACTGATCTTGTGGAGTGGGTGTGAATCTATCCAAATCTCTTTATTAAGATCCCTAAGATTCACACAGACTCTCAATTCACTATTTTTTGTCTTGGTGGCAAGAATGAAAACCATAATGAGGATTCAACAGGCTCAATGATTTCTTTCATACGCAATCCCTCCAGTTCCTTCTCCAACTCATCACGTACACTGAAATGGACACCCCTCAACATATGCTTTACCGGTATAGTATTTTCCTTCAACTTAATTTTGTGTTTGAATCCTACAATTTTGCCAAGATCACCAGAAAATACTTTCGGGAATTCATTCAACAGCGCTTTAATGTCACACGAATCTCTAATCACAGTAACCTGTTCCTTAGTCCCTGAGCGGAAAACCATTCCAAACAAACCTTGATGGAACCACCCTAATATGTTCTACCCTTCACAGCAAAATAGATTTGACCAAAAATACATCTTCCCTTGAACACCATAGTTTCCTCAATGAAACCCTGAAGTATTATCTTTCTTCCTTCATATGAAAAAGGAGATCTATCAGGTGGAGACAATGAGCTCCCTGGCCAATTCTGGTGGAACAACTCTTGCGTGATCAACGTGATTCTCTCTACAGAATCTACCAGAAGCTGGAGCTGTTTATCTCCCACCTGAACATACACATACGGGTCAACACACTGCTCTTGGTCAGCACTTTCCATTTTATCATTTCCTACAACTTAAGACCATATCTTGGACTTCACCCATTAGATTGCCGACATTGACCTCATAACCATCACACAAGCTGAAACCCTGTTTTCCTTACGTCTCATACTTTGACACACTTTAGAAAAATGCCCGATTTTTGCGCACAGTCTACATTGGACATTCTTTGCTGGACAAACTCTTCCTCCTTTGTGATGTGCAGGATTTCTGCACCGGAAACGAATTCTACTGCGCAGGATTAATAGGAATCAATGCTGATGAAGCAGCTTTTTTCATCTTCCCCTTGTCGTCTCTTGAATGCACTACATTAAACTGGTCAACATTTTTGTCTTCCAGCTCTTTAGCAGGCTTGATGGACGTCTCAATGCTCTTTGCAATCCTGATGGTATCAGACAAAAAGGATTACCCAATGATAACAACTTTTGTTTGATGGACTTATCTGTGCAGTAACAAATAAACTGATCTCTAATAAGTAAGTCCACAAAATTTTCAAAATGACATTCTGCCGCTAATTTGCACAGTACAGAGATATACATATCAACATCTTCACTCAACTTTTTCTTTCTCTTAAAGAACTTGTGCCTCGACACCATGCAGACTGGGAGCAATATCGAACCTTTGAACTAGTTTTTTTATCGCTTCCTCATAGACATTTAGCTCATCTTCCCCATCGAATTATGTTAAACATATGTATTTAACACATAAATACAAAGTTGAATACTACAAGAGTGTTGAACACTCTCAATGCACATGCACGCTCTAACATTTTTGATGCTTTTAATATCCAGAATAAGTGTGAGCTGGGCACATAAGGTATCCGACTGCGAGACCCAACGGCTCTACAGCATTTCCATCAAAACATTGATTGGAAGGTAGTAGGTTATATGCATATGCTCATAATTTTGCAATAACATTAATTATTGCAGGGGAACCTCAAAGATGAATGGTGAATTTGGGTATAGTGACCCTGAATGAGAATGTAATTACCCCCAGGTCCCTCCTGTCCTCGTCCCCTTCATACTTAACAAGTGAGATAATCTATCTCATTGACAGAAAAAAGAAAAGAAGGAATGCTGGTACACCCCTCCCCTCCCCACTGGGAGTACATAAGCGTACCCGACCCAGCATTCCTCCTGTTCTTTTTCTGTCTTCGACAGTATGAAGAGGTCCAGGAGCCGGGAGGCTCCTGGGGGCTTACCTGTTGCTGGGCTTCGGGTTTGTGCTGGTTTTTCCCGGGTCTCCCCCCCCTGCCGGGCTTGGGGGGAGCCCTGTTGACGCCTCCAGTCGATTCCTTCATGGATGCAGGATCTCCTTCGGCGGCTGGTGGCTGTTGCTGCGCCTCCCGGGTTGCTGGGCTTGTCGGGAGCGCGGCAGTTCCTCTTCTGTCCTCCGTGGAGTGCGGCGGCCCCCGTGTGGCTGGGGCGCTTCCTTCCGGGGCTTGCTTGACTTCCTTTGTTTGATGTGGGAAGTCAGGCGTTTCATCACTTGCGGCTGGCAGCGGTGGCGTGGGGTGTTTGCCAGCCCTCTTGTGAGTACTGCGTAGCGTTTTTTTTACTATTTCTACTGCCCGCGTTTGTTTGCTTCTGGTGCTTCTTCTTGGGCCAGCTCCTGGAGTGCGGTACTACGGTGCACTGTGCTGGGGTCGGTTCCTGCTTGTCTCAGTCCCGACACTTGGTTTTCCTGCCTTTTTCCCTCTTTTGGGGGCCTGCCTCCTGTGGGGGTACTGTGGTTGACTGTGCAGTTTCCTTCTGGGGCTTCTTTGGCTGCCCTGTTCTGCTGGCTGGCTTGCCGTGCTTCGTGTGCCCTGCGACCCTGCTCCGGTTCCCCATGGGTAAACATGCCAAGAAGAGCAGGCATGTGGATGTTTCCTCCTCTTCCTCGTCTTCCTCTTCGCCTTCTCCTGCACGCTCCGGACGGCGTTCCAGGGGTGGTGATGCCAGGTTGAAGAGGCTCATTAAGGAGACTTTATTGGAGATGGGTGGTGCTCCTCGGTCCAAATCCTCTGGTCGGGCTCCGCCGCCTTCTTCTTCTTCTTCGGCTTCTGAGGAGGAGTGGTTGGGGGGTTTTGTGCTGAAAGGCAAATATGTCGACAAGGACATGTTGCCGGACTTGTTGAGTCATGTGAAGGCGAATATGGGGTTTCCTGCCGATGATGCCCCTGGTACTTCTGGGAGTTCCTTGCTTCGCCAGTTCCAGTGCTCTGCTGCTGTGGTTATGCCGGTTCATCCGTGTGTCAAGGAGGTGCTTCACCGGGAATGGAAGGATTCGGATCGCATTCTGCTTCCTCGCTTCATGGCGAAACTCTACCCTCTTCAGGATATGGCCAGGGACTTGCCGGACTCTGTTCCTGTGGATTCTTTTGTGGCCAGTCTCGTGGGGCGCCCTTCTTTGGCTGAGGATGCGGTTGTGCATGATCCTGTGGACAAAAAGGTGGACGCTTCCCTGCGTAAAGTTTATTCTGGTTCCCATCTGGCGCTCCGGGCTGGCATATATGGGACTTATGTAGCTCAGTCTCTGCTTTCTGACCTGAAGTCCCTGTATGGGTCTATGGATGATGCCACTGACTGTTCGGGGCTTCTGGCTCATGTTGAGAGGCAGGTTGAATTTCTGTCTGATATTTCCTTCGACGTGGTGCGTGCCTCGGCCCTCTCTGGGGGTGCTTGTGTGGCTGCTCGTCGTAACTTGGTCCTGAAAGACTGGAAGACGGATTCAGCCCAGAAGTCTGCTGCGCTGCGGTTGCCCTTTCGGGGTTCTATGTTTGTTGGTGAGGAGTTGGAGGGCAAATTGCATCGTCTGTTTAAGGAGAAGAAGCATTCTTCCTCTTTCAAGCAGTCTTCCTCGGTGCCGGCTTCTTCTAAGCCCAAGACTTTCTTCCCTCCTCCTTCTCGCAGGCAGTTTGCCAGGGGCAGGGGTCGTTTTCAGTCTGGAAAGGGTCGTGACAGGAAAGCGAAGTCCCCTCCTGCAAAACCTCGTTCCTGACTATCTGGCGGCCGAAGCCGGATCCTTGGTCGGAGGTCGGCTTCGGTTCTTTCTTCCAGCCTGGATGTCCTCCTGTTCAGACTTGTGGGTGCTGGACATTGTGCGGTTGGGGTACCAGATAGAGTTTTCGGCTCCTCCTCCGGACTCGGGGGTCCGGCCGACTCCGTGGCCGTCTTGTCCGTCCAGACGGGCAGAACTGTCTCTGGGGATCCAGTCTCTGCTGGACAAGGGGGCGGTGCAGGAGGTTCCTCCCGGGGAGAGCGTCAGGGATTTTATTCCATTATTTTTCTGGTTCCCAAAGTGACAGGAGGGTTTCGTCTTGTCCTGGATCTGAAGGCCCTGAACAAATTTGTGCTGCTTGTCCCGTTCAAGATGGAGACTCTTCAGCGGATAATTCCCCTGGTTCTGCGAGGTCATTACATGTGCACTCTGGACCTTCAGGATGCCTATTATCACGTTCCGGTTCACCCCTCTCTCGTCGTTTCCTGAGGTTTTGTCTTCAGGGTGTCCATTATCAGTTCCAGGTCCTCCCTTTCGGCCTGCGGTCGGCCCCCAGGGTGTTTACCAAGGTGGTGGCTCCCTTGGTGGCTTCCTTACATCTTCAGGGGGTGTTGGTTTATCCTTATCTGGACGATTGGCTCCTTCATGCTCCCTCCGCAGTTCTGTTGTTGAGGGTTCGGGAGTTGGTGTGTTCAACCTTGGGGGCCCATGGGTTCCTGTTGAATCTCCCCAAGTGTCAGCTGCTGCCGTCCCAGGACTTGACTTTCATAGGGGCTCGTTTCCGCACGGATCTGAATCGGGTCTTCCTGCCGGTTGCTCGTGCAGTGACCTTGTGTTCCCTGGCTCAGCGGTTTCTGGTGGGTCGGTCCTTCCCGGTACGTCTTTGGTTGCGCCTTCTGGGTCTGATGGTGGCTACGGTGTTCACTGTGCCTTGGGCGCATTTCCATCTTCGGCCTCTTTGGTCCTACCTGTTGGCTCGGTGGGATCCTTTGTCTCGGGATTTGTCTCTCTTGGTTCCGGTGTCTCTGTCAATCCTTCCTGCTCTGCGCTGGTGGACTTTGTCGGACAATCTGGCCAGGGGTTTGCCTCTGCAGTCACCTCCTCCGGTGGTCCTTACGACGGATGCCAGTGCATTGGGTTGGGGGGCAACTTTGGGGTCGGAGTTCCTTCAGGGTCGTTGGTCGCTGCTGGAGAGTCAGCGGTCTTCGAACTGGCGGGAGTTGTCTGCTGTGTTTCGGGCGGTCATGGGGTTTCGGGGTCTGCTGTTGCACCGCCATGTGTTGGTTCGGTCGGACAACACTGTAACCGTGGCCTACTTGAATCACCAGGGGGGTATCCGGTCCCAGTCCCTGAACGCGGTGGTGTCCCCGTTGTTTTGCTGGGCGGAGGGCCATCTCTTGTCTCTGGCGGCTGTTCATGTCCGGGGGGTGGACAATGGGGTGGCGGATGCCCTCAGTCGGTTTTTTCCCGCCTCCCTGGAGTTGGCTTTGACTCCGGTGGCCTTTCGTCTGGTGTGCGTGAGGTTTGGTCTTCCTTTTCTGGACCTATTTGCTTCCCGGCTCAATGCTCTGCTTCCCCGCTTCTATTCCCGGGTTCCTCAGGAGGGGTCTTGGGGGTGGATGCCCTGACCCTCCCTTGGCCTTCTCGCCTGCTGTATGCCTTTCCTCCCCTTGCTCTGATCTCTCGGTTTCTGTCTCGGCTGGTGATGGAGGATCGGAAGGTGGTAGTGGTGGTGCCCTTCTGGCCCCGCCGGTCGTGGTTTCCCACTCTGAAGTTGTTGGCGGTTCAGGGTCCTTGGTTCTTCCCCTTCCCTCCATCTCCCTTGCGGTCCTCTCCGATGTTGTCCCTCCGGCGGCTTCGGCTGTCGGTTTGGAGGTTGAAAGGCGGGGGTGGAGGAATTGGGGTATCCCCGAGCATTTAGCTTTAGCTATTCAGCAGTCCCGGAAGCCGTCTACTCTTCGGTCCTACCGTAGGCATTGGGGGAACTTCGAGCGTTGGTGTCTCGGTCTGGCATTGTCTCCTTTGGTTTGTCCTTTGCCTGATGTTCTTCAGTTTCTTTGGGATGGGTTCGAGAAGGGTTTGTCTGTCTCGACTCTGCGGGCCCAGTGGGCTGCTGTTCGGGCTTTCCGTTCCCCTTGGGGGAATCTGACTGATGTGGATGACCTGGTTTCTCGTTTGTTGCGCAGTTTTTCCATTTCCCGTCCTGTGGTTCGGCCTTCTTTTCCTCTTTGGGACCTCCCTTTGGTTTTGAGGGCTTTGGTGGCTGCACCTTTTGAGCCTTTGGAGGAGGTTGATTTGAAGTTTGTCACTTTTAAGGTTGTTTTTTTGGTGGCTATTACTTCTGCTCGTCGCCTGGGTGAGCTGGGGGCTTTGATGGCTCAGGAGCCTTTTCTTTCCTTTTCTGCGGATGGAGTTGTTCTTCGTTTGGATTCCTCCTTTGTTCCAAAAATTTCCTCCCAATTCCATCGCTCCCAGGAGCTGGTCTTGCCTGCTCTGTGTTCTGTTCAGGTGGATGAGGACGACCTTCCCTGGTCCTTGCTGGATGTTTGCCGTGCCTTGAAGGTCTATGTGGACCGTACTCGTTCCTTTAGGCGGTCTGACTCCCTGTTTGTTTCCTTTGGGGTGGTCTCCAGGGGTTGCCGTGCTTCCACTTCCTCCATTGGTCGTTGGTTGAAGCAAGTCATCATGTTGGCCTATTCCCTTTCGGGCTCCCCTCCTCCGGCTGGGGTTCAGGGGCGTTCTACCCGGGGGATGGCGGCTTCCTGGGCGGAGGTTCGTGGTGTGTCCCTTTCTGAGATTTGTAGGGCCGCTACTTGGGCCTCTGCTAATACCTTTGTTAGGCATTACCGGATTCAGAATGTTCTGGGGGATGATGCTAACTTTGGTTTGGGGGTGCTTCGGGCTGTGTGCTCCTGATTCCCCTTTTTTTCTTTGGTACTGTGTTGTTTTCAATAAATTGCTGGGTTTGCTATGGCTCTGTGTCCTGGTGGTTTGTTGTATGATGATGGCCGGTTGCTGCTTGGGTATTCTCACTTGTTAAGTATGAAGGGGACGAGGACAGGAGGGACCTGGGGTAATGTCCTATTACTTACCGGTAATCTTCATTACTCCGGGTCCCGTTGTCCTCGTCCCCTTCATAGCATCCCTCCCTCCCGGGCTTTCCGGCCCTCATCTGGGGCTTGGTGGTTCAGGAGGAATGCTGGGTCGGGTACGCTTATGTACTCCCTGTGGGGAGGGGGAGGGGTGTACCAGCATTCCTTCTTTTCTTTTTTCTGTCAATGAGATAGATTATCTCACTTGTTAAGTATGAAGGGGACGAGGACAATGGGACCCGGAGTAATGAAGATTGCCGGTAAGTAATAGGACATTCCTATCACAGGGGTACAGAACATTAAAAAAAAAAAAAAACAGATACTGGAGATACAATGAAAAAGATTGCTGAATTGAGCCTAGCAGCATTTAAATTCTTCACTTCTTGAAAGAACCTGCCATTAGATAATTAGTTTGGAAATGTATTAACAATCATATGAATGAAAGTTAAGTGTGAAATTCATTATACGTTCACATGTTGTATGTATTTATATAGTATTTCTATAGTGCGAACCTAGCCAAACGGCAGCTGTACATGGTCAAAGACAAGCATAGAGTCAACCAGTTGTGCTACCAAGTAACGGAACACTCAAAGTCTACCAACTACACAGGCCTCACTGTGTTTGCTGTGACTGTGGGCGTTTCATGATTTCTAATGATTCTGTTGTTGTTTTGTATGTAAAAAACCGCTCCAGAGCAGCTGGAATACAGCATGTTGATGGGATATCCGAAGCCAAGGGATACACGTGTAACTCTCATCTTCAGAATCTAAACATTTGGGAATTTTTAACTCAACATAGCAACTAAGGGGTCGATTCCGATTCGGGCCGGAAATTTCCCCGACCGAGCCGGACCCGGAGAGATTTCCGACCGAATCGGACCCGTGCAGTCCGACCGAACGAGTCCGATGCGTCCGTATGTTATCGGACACGAGTCGGTCGGACTCCCATTGAACTCAATGGGAGCCGGTCGTACAACGCGTACGCGGGCTCCCATTGCCTCAATGGGTGCGAGGCGGACAAGGGCGCCCCTACAGCGAGTACGCCGCGAAGCGCTCGCGGCGTACACGCACAGGTAGGGGGACCCTTGGGTCCCCCTGTGTGCGCCTCGCACGGGTACGCGTACAGGGGTCCGACACGGACCCCCAAAGTACGGCTCCGACAGCGAGTTCGAGTCGGACGGCGCGAGTCGGTCGGAGCGGTCGAGGTGCGCATCGTACTTACCCGGCCGGAAAACGTCTCCATTGCGCGGTGCGAATCGGGTCCGACCGAGTCGGTCGGAGCGGTACGGTCCGGGTACGAGTCGGTCGGAGCGGTCGGGTCGCCCGGACGAGTCGGTCGGCGACTCGCATCGTACTCGCCGGCCGGACTCGCAGACGGTTCGGTCGGGAAACAGGCTTTCGCATGGCTTTTTTCCCGACCGAATGGTATTGGGTGCGCCTCCGACCGAGATCGGAATCGGCCCCTAAGTCAGGAGAATTTTTCTCATGAGCATGAATCTGGGGTGATAGTTGAGCGTAATTAACAGATTACTTACTGGTTACCCTCATTGCATCTAGTCCTACTTTTCGTGGGTAATTTTGCTAATTTTGCGTTATTCTTGAAATTCCCAAAATGATGCTATTATGCCACATCATGTAAGATTACGCTATTCAATGATAAAATGTACTGTGAATGTGACGCTCGCTGTAAATAATTACAGTAAATGCACAGGAACAACACGAATAACAGTGTTTGCACTACTTTTTAGTGTGAAATGCATCCTTGAATCCAAAGTGGACATGAGAATGTATTTCACGCAAAAAAAACAACGCCAAATGCCAGTTTCGCATTTTAGGTAATTACAAGTAATTTAACTGAAATTTCACATAATATGTGAAAGCACATTAGGTGAACACATACCTGGTTGCAGCATTTCTAGCAGACAAGCCTCCGCCTGTGGTTTCATAATTTGTGATTTCCCCTTCGAATTGGAAATCTTGTCCAAGACTGTTAAAAGGTGTGCCCTACAGAAAGGAAATGAGGAAACACCTGTTAGGTTACCCCAAAAAACAACTATGCTGCAAATTTTAATCTTGCTGGGATAAAACACAAGACTTGCAGAACAGAGACAAAGTGGAACTGGATTGCATCATATTCTACAAATCCATCTTTGCAATGAAATAATTGTTGTGATTTACTTGTTGGTAGATTCCCTTTCCCCCTCCTGTCTTAACCCATTTGGAATGTGTGGTTTAGAATTGTCACCTGAAGGTTCTACAGCTGATGTCAGCTGTAGAACCTTCAAGTGACAGTTCTAATCCGCACATTCCAGATGGGTTAGGACAGGAGGGGGGAAGAGAATGTACCAACAAGTAAATTATAACAATAATACTTCTTAGCAAACAGAAAAGGAGCCTGTAATGAGACGACCATGACCTTTAAAGGTTGCAAAGAGTTCATTGCCCACATTTCATCTTTTCCATCACCCTCCAAACACAGTAACTATGAACAACCATTGCCACCTTCTCCAAGAATTCCTCAGTTTAGACCTATCTGTTATACATGCAGTCAAAGAAAATGTGTAATACACTGCCGACAAGCTTGTCTCCCACCCACATGCATCCAGAGTTAATGAAGATGCTTATCTCAGTTTTATCCATAAGGAGAGAGACATGGTCCAATGTTTCTTAATTCATCTAAAACTCCAGAGCTCATGCTCAACTGACAGTCACCCAATGTAGGATCCTTGCTTGAGAATTTAGGGCAACCAGCCCAACATGGGGCTTCTTTTAGTCAAAAATTCGCTTCTGGTGGTACCCAGTGCCAGGAGCAAACATTTGGGGTAAAAGATGATGCCCTGAACTCACATTTCCTTAAAGGAGCACCTTACCCTGGAACTCTGCAAGGCTCTATCCTGATGTAAATTAGAGGAAGGGTAAAAACACCCCTATTCTATTTAGCCCCAGGCAAAATTGTAATTACACTTACAATATTTGCAAAAGGAGAACATTTATGTCACATTCAATTTGCTACATTTCATGACATTTTCCATTATGTAATGTTGCTAAATTGCCACCCGTGGGAGAGTGTTTTCAGCAGGGAATGTTTGGCTAAGCTACTTTTTCTACTCAAACCAGCCTCTTGCCGTTATCTCGCATGGCATTTTTTTGGTAAGACATCCTCTTCTGTGAAAAGTGCATGCAAGATACTAGCAAACCAGACTTTGCACCAGGGGCCGTATTCTACATAGTGGCCAGGGGTGCAAAGAACCTGTGTCTCTGCTATTTGTGCCCTGGGCCACAATGGAATTACAGAACGGGCCACAGACACTTGTGCATCCCCTTCTGTAATACTGATAGCGCTGGTGCACATGTAGTGCCAGCACTATTATGAGAGGGTGTCCCCATTTGAATTGTGGTGTGGCGCCATGCAAATGAGGGAATCTTTTTGCCTCTTTGCGATATTATAGACGTGAGGGCAGATGCAAACACGCCCTTAATAGGTGCACTCTAAGTGGGCAACAAAAAGTGGTACACTGTCAGTGTCCCCCCTGAAGGCAGCCCTCTGAAGAGGGTCCATGGACCCCACATCCTCCTGCAGGCGAGTGCTGTCACTCACTGCACCTGCTTGCAAAGCGGATATCTCTCCTCTCTTCAAAGTGCAGGTGGGTTGCTGCCTGAACAGAGAAACCTGGAGCAGCTTTGAAGGAGCATCTCAGTATTTCATTGAATGCACTGATCTGTGGGCGGCACAAGTTCCGGGCTACCTTGGAGGCAGCACATACATTGCAAAAGGACGCACTGTCTGATGCACTGTTTAAAGGTTTGCCATGGCCCAAACAAGGACAGTGCACCCATTCAATAATTCAGCCCCAAATGTTTTAATTGTATTGAGATTATATGCAATGAGTTAGACCTGTCAACCTTAGGGTGGTCTTCCCCCAAACTTTTTGCCTCTCCTCTTCCATTTTGCTCAACCTATTTTTGTTGGCATTAGGATTCTGAGCACTCTACCATTGCTAATCAGTGCTAAAGTGCTTGTGCTTTCTGCTTGAAATATTGTAACATTGGCTTGTACCCAATTGGCATATTTCATTTACCTGTAAGTCCCTAGTAAAGTGGTGGTACAGGTACCCAGGGCCTGTAGATTAAATGCTACTAATGGCCTTGCAGCACTGATTGTTCCACCCACTTAAGAAGCCCTTTACACATGTCTGATGCCTGCCATTGCAGAGCCTGTGTGTGCCATTTTAAACTGCCAATTCAAAATGGCAAAATGAACCTTTTGCCAGGCCTAAACCTTCCTTTTTAAGATATATATAAGTCACCCCTAAGGTAGGCCGCTGGACAGCCCCAAGGGCAGGGTGCAGTGTATTTAAAAAGTGGGACATGTACTTTTAAGTTTTATATGTCCTGGTAGTGAAAAACTCTTAAATTCATTTTTCACTCCTGCAAGGCTTATCTCTCCAATAGGATTACATTGGAGTTTCCTTATTACATTTTATAAGTGTAATTTTCAAATGGAAAGAGATAGCTAGTTCATGTTTGGTGTCTTTGGAATTGGGATGAAAAGCCCTATTGAGTCGTGAAGTCAGATTTTTTATTGCAATTTTAAAAATGCCACTTTTATTCAGTTGGAATTTTTCTGCCCTTAGCCCTTTTGTGCCTATAGCATGGCCTGGGTCACATGACTGGGTGTAACTGTCAGTTAAAATTTGTGAAGTCCTCCCAGACAGTCACACAATAGAGAGATTAGGTGTGGCTGAGTGGCCAACTGCTGGCAGGATGGGGGGGGCGGAGCTGAGCACAGCCCCACTTACACCTGAATAGCCTGTGCTCTGCTTTCACACAAAAGGGCTAACAACCCTACTTTGTCACTTCAGCCAGCTTGGAGACTGATCGAGGGAGGCATGAAATTACATGCACTTCAAAGCCACTGTCTAGAAGTTTCTCCCACCTTCCAGAACCAGAGCAGCAGTGTATAAAAGAAGGACCTCAGACACCAACTCTTCGGTACACTTCTGGACCTATGGATAATCTGCCAGATAGAAGGACTGCTGTACTGCTACAAGGAGTGCCGCTCTGCTGGACTGCTGCTCTCCAAGGAACTGCTGCCCTGCTGTGCTGACCTGCTGTCTGCTGCCCTCTTGCTTGGAGAAGAAGAACTGGACCTGCAACTCCATCTTGAACCCACGACCCCAGAGTAACTCAAAGGGCTAGTCTGCTGGCCTCCAAATCTGAGCCTCAGGGACATAAAAGGTTCCCCAACAGTTCCTGTACTTGCCTTTTGTGAGTTACTCACCCGCAAGTGGTGCCTCTCAGGTCCTGGTCCCTTGGTGTGACTCTTGAGCTCTTGAAATCAAGCTTTTGGGTTCAACATGGCCACGAACGGGTCCGTTCGCACCTGAACCGTGCCACTCGCACCGAAAATCGGCACAAGCCGCTGCCAGCCCGTCTTTTCACACAGTAGCATCGACAGCCTACAGGGGACTGCCAATGCGAAGCTCCAGCTCGTCCGTCCGCAATGCCTGGCCTGCTCTTCTTACCACACCAACTGCCGCCCACGATGCTCTCCTTGCTCCTCACAGTCCTCTCCAACACGAAAGGGCCACAAAACTTGAAAAGGTAAACCTTCAGCGGATCTAATCTGGGACTGTATCCGACCCACGCTCCATCGCGGTTAGCCTGAACTTTTGACTTTGACCTGGTCCAGCATAACCAGATAGCTGCGGTTCGCGCTTTATGCTTTTAGGCTCTATGTTGCAGTTTATTTTTTTAAAGTTCATAACTTCGGTTCTACTGATTGGATTTTTATCATTTTGGTCTTGTTTTATTTATAAGATTTTGCTCTATTTTTCTAACCTGGTGTAGGATCTTTTTGTGTGGTGTTTTGAATGTGTTACTTTTTGAAGTTTTGCACAAATGCTTTACACATTGCCTCTAAGTTAAGCCTGACTGCTCTGTGCCAAGCTACCAGGGTGTGAGTACAGGTTAATTTGGGGTTTGCTTGTCCCCTACCCTGACATAGGTTGTTGTTGCTGCTTCACCAGGGCTCACACCCTGTCAACCAGTAACCCAATCTCTAACACAATGTCACAAAAAACTACTCAATTTCCCACAACACTAATTTCTAACGCTTTGGGCCTTATTTATTGTTCGGCAAAATTAACTATGGTCCATCAGGGTGGTGCAGGACATTACCTACGACACGCTGATGGGCTACCATCTGCTAAATTTAGAGATGACCACTGGCCCAGCGGTCATATCTATACATTGAAAGGAAGTAGAGTCATGACATCTTTTGTTTTACGAAAATAAACTCCAAAGTGGGAGTTTGTTGTTGAAAAACAAAACACTAATGTCCTTCCTTCAACTGCTCCTACTCTATTAGGCCATCATAGGAAGCCTTCCATCAACAGAGCCAAAGGGTCCTCTAAATGAGGCGGGCAGATCGAAGATTTGGCGGGCAGGGTACCTCATCACATTTGCAACGTACTACTCTGTCTGCCAAAATTTATATCAGACACTCTAGTCTGTTCCTTCCCTAGCTGGTTCTTCTGTTTTTAGTGGACCATGTTTCTCCATCTAACAAAGCAACTCCAGCTTCACAGCACCTCAAGTTTGCACTTATTTTTGCCTGTCTGTAAACAGGTAAGGCTGGAGCTGAACTCTGCACTATTGTGTAAGCAAATGCCAGAGCAATGTCCCCCACACCTAGGCCGGAAATAATGCACATTTAGTACTCTCTAACTAAGATTATTACTATGATCTGTGCCAAGAGACAATGGGGCATATTCACAAGAACGTGTGATAACTACCGCAAGTGTAGCTCAACGCAACCCTTCACATCGCAGTCCATCGCGGGAAAACAACTCCGTGTGAACGTGGTATTCACAACACGGCGGCACCATGCGATAGACACAAGATAACGCGTCAAATGAACGTGTTAAAACTAACGCGACGCAGAAAAAACGCGAAACACGAACGCGAAAATAGTAGCGATGAGGCCAATCGTGATACAAAAATCAGCGATAACCAGTGAGAGGCCTGCAATACCCACGCGTCCTGCGTGGAAATGCACAATAAAAGCAGCGAAAAAAAACGGTGAGATGACAATGTACGAGCACAACCCCACATCTGTGACGTAGAACAAATGAGCATTGTCCCGCATCAAATAGGCATCTCCCCACAGTCACAATGTACATTGACATGCAGCCTGCATGTAAACTGCACAAATGCTGAAACATGCATGTAACACACAGTGAAACCCCATCTCCCCCTCACATTGCAGAGGGACAAGGAACCCCTCCTGCACACAGACGTGTCATGACCATGACCAACAAATCACGAGAACGTGGACGAATGTAGGGGCAGTGACTCCCGCTTACGTACATGTTGCCCATGTTGTGGGACCTGAGTCACAGGGGGCATCCCTGCATCATGGTGGTACATATCTGAGCCCAAAAGGAGCCCTGTTGTCACCTGCAGGACACAAATGGCAGCCAAAATGGAATGAATCTGGACACATGTGAAACGCCGAAGAGTGGGATTCCCTACTAACTGCGACACACAGAACTGGCAGTTCGAACATGTGACACCCTAAACAGCCTCTCTGCACAGAGGTGACACACCCACCACACATGAACAAATCACATAAATGTCAGCAATACATGTCGCACTCACACTTGTCTGAGTGATGTGCCTGTACAGATGAGAGACATGCACTCAGGGATAGTGTTCTTCCAATGCATTTATTTGCACATGCTTTGCCTGTGGTCATTATGTACTGTCCCAATACTGCCAAGGACTGCCACAATGTGACGTGCTCATGTGAAGAAATTGTCAATGAAGGTGTTCCTACGGGCTATTCCTGCTGCGGCTGCAGTGGGCTGTGGTCCACCTGCCTCATCCCCATCATCATCTTCCGGTGCATCTGGCACATGTATCCATGGTGCCCTCCTGCGTACACATATGTTGTGCAACACACAACATGCAAAGATCATCTTGCACACGATGTCTGGGCTGTACAGGAGCCTTCCACCTGTGACGTCCAGGCACCTGAAACGTGACTTCAACATGCCAAATGTGCGTTCCACGATGCCCCTGGTGCGTTTGTGGGCCGCATTGTACTGCCTCTGTGCCTGTGTGTTAGAGGCTCGGAGGGGTGTCATCATCCAAGCGCAGAGTGCATATCCTTGGTCACCTGTGACAGTGCAGAGAGACATGAGTCAATAGTTGGTTCGGCATGATGTGTTGGCAGGCTCACTGGTTCATTGGTGTGTGACATGTGTGAATTTGTGATTCCTGCATGACATGTACTGCGTGTTGCAAATGAGCGGCATCAATGTGGAATACGTAGCCTCAATACCGTTTCTCCCTCCCCCCGAGCATATTGATCAGTGTGCGCAGCACGGTTGCATCACTTGCACCCCTACGGCACACTATTGTCATGCCTGTCTGCGCATGTCCACAAGCCTGACGACGACACAGTGATGTCCTGCGCTGAAGGTGGACGGACACGTGGGTGTAAGGCAATGGTAAAGACAGGGCGGACACAGAAGTAGAGTTCATGCCTGGCTGAACCCGCCATGTGGCCGAGGGTAGACCTTTGGCTCATGCTGCGGAAATAGCGACACACACAACAGTTGGCATGTCTGATCCCTGACCCCCAGCGGGCCTGCGCACCCTCATCTACCCCTCGGCCGAGCCCGTACTCCGGGCGCATGCTACATGGCAACATTGAATTTTGCGTGACGTGTGGCGCCGACACTACACCTGAGACACACGTATTAGTTTCTTCCCTGGCAAGGCCTAACCTTAACCTCACCCAGAGCCACCTGTGGAATGACCACACCCCTACGCTGGCCTGGCGTACGCCGGGCAAGCCCACTCCGCACACGCTTGCAGGGGGGGACGTCACAGGCTACATTTCCGAGACCTTCCCCACTGGCTGGGGTGACATGGTTGCGTCCACTGTCCACAACACCACCACCACCAGCAGTATATGTCGACATGGATATGTCTGTGGTCTGCATACTGCAGTCTGTCCAGCACTTCCACGCCACACTTGGCATTGTGTGCTTACTCATTCATGGGTCACTTGCCTCCTTCGCACATGCCTGCTTCCCACCTCTCCCTGCATACTGCTGTTGTGTGGCTGAGGTGCCATGCCGGTGATGGCTCATGTACATGGCTAGCCCAGGTTTCCGCAGTACGTTGTGCAGTCGTGTCTGGTGGGTGGGCATGTTGTATGTGTGTTTGTAACATGTGCATTCCCAGGGTTGTGAGTTGCATGATTGTGGATTTGAGGTGTGTGGCATGTTCATTTGGTACTTACCAACGAGCACTGCATTTCCGTAAGTGCCATCCTGGAAGCACCGGTTGATGATGGACTGTCGGAAGATGTATGAATCATGCACTCTGCCTGGTTAGTTTGCGACGACATTGGTGAAGAGTCCCCGGTGGTCGACTATTGCCTGCACATTGATGGAATGCGTGTGCTTTCTGTTGTCGTAATTGTGTGCAGTGTCTGCAGGGGGCACAAGTAGTACATGTGTGCAGTCAATTGCCCCCAACACGTGCGGGAAGCCTGCTATGGCGTAGAAGCCTTACTTGGTCTCCAGTTGTTCCTGCGCAGTGTGGGGGAAGTATAGGTACTGGGGTACCAAGCTGGTGATGGCATCCAGGACAGGTGTGAGGAACTTGGATAGGGCTGGCTGTGAGACTCCTCCGACTCTGGCAGTTGTTGGTTGGAATGTCCTAGAGGCCAACAGGTGCAGCACGGCCAGCAGCTTTGTCTGAGGTGGGATGTTGGTTGTCCGCTGTGTTGGTACCGTCTGCCTGTGGGCAATGATGGTCAGGAGGCGGAGGATGGTTGACCTTTTGAGTCTGTAGTGGGCAATGACATTCTCTGGTGTCAAGTCTGTGAGGCTGGTGCGTTACCTGAAGGTCCTCTGACTTTGTCTGCGCTGCCTCTGTGGTGGTCCGGGGGGGGGGAGGGGTCCGGGGGGGGGTGGCAGACCTGGTTCGGCTGGCGGTGGGTGTTGTGGCCCTGTTGGGGCTCCGAGCTGCATGATGAGTAGCTCCATGGCATCTGTTGTTCTTCTGGTGTGGGTGTGGGCTGGGCTCCCTTTTCTGGTGAGGTTGTCGTCTGACTTTGCACCAGGTCAGAGCAGGTGTTAATTTCCTGCTGCTAACTCACCTTATCGCATGTTTTGTGGTCTTATCGTGGATCTGGCTGGTCGTTGAGAATGTTGTGGAGTGGTGTTGTCGCGGATTTTTGCACGGGAACGCCTACCCTGCATATCATTAGCGTTAGTTGCCGGGGTCGTCTGTGGCGATGTTTTTTGCGGCTGCTATCGCAGGTTAACTGGTGATATCGGCTGTTTGCACCAGCTTGTGAATCGGGCGATGAATTTATCACAACTTTGGCTGCGATAATGTGCCGATTACTCGGCGATAGCTCCTTGAGAATATGCCCCTCTGAGGTTTGCAGTGAGCACCATATGCATAGATAAGCATAGAGCACCAGCCTCACAAGCTGCATCCAGGAGCTTTGGGGGAGGGTTGAGGGATGGGGCATTGAGTTTTTATTGATGTAAATTTTAATTACAATAATCCATTAGTCTCTCCTCGGGTGCCCTGGCAGTAATTTATGGCCTGTCGATGGAATCCTGGTCTTCCTTCCTCTCCCTTTTCAGACTTCGTCTCCCAGCAGCATTGGTTGTTCCTAGATGCAAAACAAAGCTCCGGAAATAAGTCAAAGTCTGCGAAAATATGTTCCGATTTCTGTGAAAAAAGGCAAAACAGAGAGTGAAAAATAATGTGAAAATCTCATAAACCAGTGTCCAAAATACAATAAAAGTCCTCACTGTATCTGTCCGGAATGGTTAAAAACAGGCTAATGAAATAAGTAAGGTCTCTGTCGCTCTAGTGCACATATCTCTTCAGCTACAGTTTGTGAGCCCTGATGCCAAGGTCCTGCCCACCCCACACATCTCCCAGCAGGCTTTCTGCGTCTACATCCTCACATACTTTTTTCTAGGTCCCATCACATATCTCTGCACCTAACAGCGCACACATTTTGCTGCATTCAGCCAGGGTCAGAGGAATTAATCAAACATGAGTCACCAAGGGTTAATCAGAACTATCAATTTACTACACTTGCCACATAATTCACCAACTGCACAATTTACATCGTTTTTAACAAAAATGCATAGTGTATAGTGATAAAAATTTTGATAAAAATTTGAAAAATTCACAACACTTTACCATGTTGTGGCTGAACTTAAGCAAAAGGTAATTGGTAACTTTTCAGTTGTGGATTACGGTATCCGATGTTACTTTGGTACTAATGAGGTGAAACTTTTGCCAAGACAGTAATAATGTGTGTTTAATCACAAAAAAGCAATATAATACTGCCAAAGAATGTGCTGCATTGTGCCACATAATTTGGTATAAATATGCCCAAGCACCAAAATGAACGTGCCCCCCTTCAGTGAATTATATACCTAAAAAAGTGGCCCATGTTGCAAATTGGGGTAGTTATGAAGTTGTAAAGACACGCTGTATGAGTGTTTTATAAGGTATGAGGGACTGCATGGATTTGAGCTTGCGGCAGACAAGTTTGTTTTAATATCAGGGAAATCATCTTCTAAACCGGCCCACCAGACCATGAAACAGGCCCACAAACATCCCCAAAAAAATGGCCCACACACTGACCTGTCCGACCAGCCCCTTGGGCACTGCCTGATTTTTAGTGGCGGCTCCTCGAGGGAGTGCTGCGGGGCGGTGATGCGGGGTGGGGGGTAGTAAACTCCGGCATACGGCCGAAAGGAGTTAAGTACATAAATAAATAAATACAACGAATTACATTGCGCGCCGCATCGCCGATTTGGCGTTGCGCCACGCAATGTAATTCGTTGTATTTATTTCTAAGTCTGCTACAGAATGCAGAGGAAAAAACGAGGAGAAATAAAGATATTTCTCCTTATTGTGCCACCCCTGCACTAGCAGTTTTGATGCATTGTCAGGTCTAACACTTATGGTAAATATAGGAATGTGCCAAAATCCATGCGTGTTGCCTGAGAACACCCACGCACCACCTGTGGGACGCCTCCCTGGAGCAGAGTAACGCAACGCAGCGATTTGCGCTACGTTGCGTTACTCTAGATTTATCAAGCCACTCAGGGCCAAGCCAGGTGGCCTTGCGTGGCTTGATAAATCTAATTTAGTAGTTGCATCACCCTTGCACCCCTTTGCTTGGTGCATGTGTGATGCAACTACTTGATATATTTGCCCCTTAAGTTATCCTTAGTTACTGCACTGAAGCCTAGCAACACCAGATAGATACACCATGAAGGAAATGATGCTAGGGCCGCCGAGGAGGCAGAAGAGACTTGAATCAAGGCCTTTTCACAGCTTTGGATTCAGCATAACATTTTTTTCACCTAAAAGTAGGCCAGTATATCACGAATAAGGATAGGAAATAAAAACAAGATACCACGCCCGTTACACAAGCTCAGATATATTCCACAGTAGCGCTGATTTGAAAGTGATTGAGAAAACCAAACAATAACACCACTCAAAGATGGTTGGAGATCATGGAGACATTTTGAACTGTACGGGATTTGTGATTTAGTTAAGTGTGCGAATGGGGTGACCTACATGGACCAAACTGTCTGAAGGAATTGCACTTGTTGGTTTGTTTGTTTTTATTGTTTTTTGGACAGAGTTCGAGCCGAGTTTTAAAAAAAGCATTTATGTATAGAGCAACATACATTTTTTTAGATGAATTTAAAATTAAAATAAATTTATTAAGTCAAATAAAATTAAAATCGAAAAATACTATTTTTGTATTACAAATAATTGTGAAAAATATAGAACAATTATAAGCATTTAAAATTAATTTGCTTCCTTCCCCACTACCCAAAAAAACAAACATCAGTAAACAATATTAATTAATTTAACAAAATTATAAAAATAAAACATTTATTAACTGCATTAAATATTAACTAAAACAATTGAAATTAAAACAATCAATAAATATAAATCTCATTTAAACAATTGTATAATTACATTAATTAATCAACCAAATAACTATTGATTAAAAGACAAAAATGAAATAACATAATCAATTTACAAAATTCATTCTCAATTAATAAATTAGTTTACCTAAAAAAAATAATATCTGATATTATAGAGTAGCTGCATTTTTCCAGGGCATATTTTGCTCCAGATTTTCCTCTATATTTGCAATGCGGATGTAACAGCCAAGCGCAAGATATACTTAGAATCTCTTTTCAAAAGATTTGCATCAAATAAGCACCAACATTTTGCCAATACATTCACAGTTTGCAAACTGACCCATGTTCTATTAGATAGGTTTGCAAAATCTCTATTCACAATGGTTCCTTAATTTGACCTACATTAAAACTATTCATGAGAAACTGTGCAAATTGTAACTCACTCCAATTGGATGGTATCATAGGGCTCAGCAGACCACCAAGCTGTGATCACATTTAAATAAAGCATTTTTTAATGCTGCCCGTTTTCCTTAATATAAACGAGGCTGCATTTAAAAACAGTATTTTTTTTACAAATCTTTAACAAGTTTGTTTGTGTTGCCAGTGGTCCTCTGGTCCATTGCCCACTCTCAAACATTTTTTCATTAATTCACAGAGGGAAAGAGGTCCCAAGGAGTTAGTCACCTAGCAATGGTTCGCACCAAAGTTGCTATCGCAAATCACTGAAACATAGCATTCCAACTCACAATTTTGAAAGAGTGCCACCTCTAAATGGTGATTCAGTCTGCACTTTAAAAATTGCAAAATGGGTGTAGTACACATTAAAAAGCTATTTAGCAGTCACAATGCTGTGATTTAGCAAATTACAGGTTTGCAACCACTAAATGGCTTTGTGCCTCTGGCCTCAGATTCTCAGAGGTTTAGCAGGGTGGGAAAGTAAGCACATTTGCAAATTTTTCCAAGACAATATGAGAATGTGAATGGCGGGATGCACATACGCAAGCTGAGTTTCACATATGCAGATTCGCCAACAGAAATGTTGTAGTCCGAGGGGAAGTACCAGAGGGTGTCATAGTCACAGATTGCAGTATATCCTGTATTTGTAAACACATACACTGAATTCTGCCCCTGGTACCCCTAATATGACCCCATGACAGTCCCAAATAGGTAGAGGAGCTGCCACAGAGGAAGTCAAAATGCAGGCAGGATACATGGACCATATTTGCATTACAGACCTGGTAGATATTTACAAACCCTAGGGTGGCTATGCCAATGTCAGCTTTGACATGTATGACCTATTTAAGGCTGTTACATGTCAGTGTACTCCGTTCCTGGGTCTATGGTGGTGGGAATGAATTAAATCAGCAGCCCTCTGTCACCATGCCCAGTTGGTTTGCGGATATTAGTGCACAACAGACCAGTAGCAACCAGGGCCGGACTGGCAATTCCGGGCACCAGGCAATCCCCCGGTAGGCTGGATGGGGTGGGGGCCGGTTTTGTGACAGGGGACCGGTTTTGTTGCTGGGGCCGATTTGGACCCTGGCGTGACCGAGCAAACAACAAGCACACAACAACTATCTGCATAAAATGCAGCTGCTGCCTGGTGGTGCTGCACGCACCGTCCGTGACATGTCCGTGATGCATGCAAAAACAACAGTTGATGGACAGAATGCAGAACAATGTCATACATTCACCCCAGTACAGAGATCTGGGCCTAAATCCATCGTTTTTTTGCTCACCATGCCATTCCAGTTTAAACCCAGCCATATGCAAATCAGTCTTGACCCTGTGCCTCATGGGAACAGTCCAGCCCGAACTGCCAAGCCAGGTCCTCCCTGGACTGGAAACAAGCATCCTAGGACCGGTTTCGGGGTTTCACCCTCTTCAGCCAGGATAGCTTGATTCCAGTGGCATGGAGAGCACGGGACCCACGTCTGGGCATACCCGTCCCACTCGGGGTGACAAATGCAAAAACAACAGTTGATGGACAGAATGCAGAACAATGTCATACATTCACCCCAGTACAGAGATCTGGGCCTAAATCCATAGTTTTTTTGCTCACCATGCCATTCCAGTTTGAACCCAGCCATATGCAAATCAGTCTTGACCCTGTGCCTCATGGGAACAGTCCAGCCCGAACTGCCAAGCCAGATCCTCCCTGGACTGGAAACAAGCATCCTAGGACCGGTTTCGGGGTTTCACCCTCTTCAGCCAGGATAGCTTGATTCCAGTGGCATGGAGAGCACGGGACCCACGTCTGGGCATACCCGTCCCACTCGGGGTGACAAATGCAAAAACAACAGTTGATGGACAGAATGCAGAACAATGTCATACATTCACACCAGTACAGAGATCTGGGCCTAAATCCATCGTTTTTTGCTCACCATGCCAATCCAGTTTGAACCCAGCCATATGCAAATCAGTCTTGACCCTGTGCCTCATGGGAACAGTCCAGCCCGAACTGCCAAGCCAGGTCCTCCCTGGACTGGAAACAAGCATCCTAGGACCGGTTTCGGGGTTTCACCCCTCTTCAGCCAGGATCGCTTGATTCCATTGGCATGGAGAGCACGGGACCCACGTCTGGGCATACCCGTCCCACTCGGGGTGACAAATGCAAAAACAACAATTGATGGACAGAATGCAGAAGAATGTCATACATTCACCCCAGTACAGAGATCTGGGCCTAAATCCATCGTTTTTTTGCTCACCATGCCATTCCAGTTTGAACCCAGCCATATGCAAATCAGTCTTGACCCTGTGCCTCATGGGAACAGTCCAGCCCGAACTGCCAAGCCAGGTCCTCCCTGGACTGGAAACAAGCATCCTAGGACCGGTTTCGGGGTTTCACCCCTCTTCAGCCAGGATCGCTTGATTCCATTGGCATGGAGAGCACGGGACCCACGTCTGGGCATACCCGTCCCACTCGGGTGACAAATGCAAAAACAACAGTTGATGGACAGAATGCAGAACAATGTCATACATTCACCCCAGTACAGAGATCTGGGCCTAAATCCATCGTTGTTTTGCTCACCATGCCATTCCAGTTTGAACCCAGCCATATGCAAATCAGTCTTGACCCTGTGCCTCATGGGAACAGTCCAGCCCGAACTGCCAAGCCAGGTCCTCCCTGGACTGGAAACAAGCATCCTAGGACCGGTTTAGGGGTTTCACCCCTCTTCAGCCAGGATAGCTTGATTCCAGTGGCATGGAGAGCACGGGACCCACGTCTGGGCATACCCGTCCCACTCGGGTGACAAATGCAAAAACAACAGTTGATGGACAGAATGCAGAACAATGTCATACATTCACCCCAGTACAGAGATCTGGGCCTAAATCCATCGTTTTTTTGCTCACCATGCCATTTCAGTTTGAACCCAGCCATATGCAAATCAGTCTTGACCCTGTGCCTCATGGGAACAGTCCAGCCCGAACTGCCACGCCAGGTCCTCCCTGGACTGGAAACAAGCATCCTAGGACCGGTTTAGGGGTTTCACCCCTCTTCAGTCAGGATAGCTTGATTCCAGTGGCATGGAGAGCACGGGACCCACATCTGGGCATACCCGTCCCACTCGGGGGTGACAAATGCAAAAACAACAGTTGATGGATAGAATGCAGAACAATGTCATACATTCACCCCAGTACAGAGATCTGGGCCTAAATCCATCGTTTTTTTGCTCACCATGCCATTCCAGTTTGAACCCAGCCATATGCAAATCAGTCTTGACCCTGTGCCTCATGGGAACAGTCCAGCCCGAACTGCCAAGCCAGGTCCTCCCTGGACTGGAAACAAGCATCCTAGGACCGATTTCGGGGTTTCACCCCTCTTCAGCCAGGATAGCTTGATTCCAGTGGCATGGAGAGCACGGGACCCACGTCTGGGCATACCCGTCCCACTCGGGGTGACAAATGCAAAAACAACAGTTGATGGACAGAATGCAGAACAATGTCATACATTCACCCCAGTACAGAGATCTGGGCCTAAATCCATAGTTTTTTGCTCACCATGCCATTCCAGTTTGAACCCAGCCATATGCAAATCAGTCTTGACCCTGTGCCTCATGGGAACAGTCCAGCCCGAACTGCCAAGCCAGGTCCTCCCTGGACTGGAAACAAGCATCCTAGGTCCGGTTTCGGGGTTTCACCCTCTTCAGCCAGGATAGCTTGATTCCAGTGGCATGGAGAGCACGGGACCCACGTCTGGGCATATCCGTCCCACTCGGGGTGACAAATGCAAAAACAACAGTTGATGGACAGAATGCAGAACAATGTCATACATTCACCCCAGTACAGAGATCTGGGCCTAAATCCATAGTTTTTTTGCTCACCATGCCATTCCAGTTTGAACCCAGCCATATGCAAATCAGTCTTGACCCTGTGCCTCATGGGAACAGTCCAGCCCGAACTGCCAAGCCAGGTCCTCCCTGGACTGGAAACAAGCATCCTAGGACCGGTTTCGGGTTTCACCCTCTTCAGCCAGGATAGCTTGATTCCAGTGGCATGGAGAGCACGGGACCCACGTCTGGGCATACCCGTCCCACTCGGGTGACAAATGCAAAAACAACAGTTGATGGACAGAATGCAGAACAATGTCATACATTCACCCCAGTACAGAGATCTGGGCCTAAATCCATCGTTTTTTGCTCACCATGCCATTCCAGTTTGAACCCAGCCATATGCAAATCAGTCTTGACCCGGTGCCTCATGGGAACAGTCCAGCCCGAACTGCCAAGCCAGGTCCTCCCTGGACTGGAAACAAGCATCCTAGGACCGGTTTCGGGGTTTCACCCTCTTCAGCCAGGATAGCTTTATTCCAGTGGCATGGAGAGCACGGGACCCACGTCTGGGCATACCCGTCCCACTCGGGGTGACAAATGCAAAAACAACAGTTGATGGACAGAATGCAGAACAATGTCATACATTCACCCCAGTACAGAGATCTGGGCCTAAATCCATCGTTTTTTTGCTCACCATGCCATTCCTTTTGAACCCAGCCATATGCAAATCAGTCTTGACCCTGTGCCTCATGGGAACAGTCCAGCCCGAACTGCCAAGCCAGGTCCTCCCTGGACTGGAAACAAGCATCCTAGGACCGGTTTCGGGGTTTCACCCCTCTTCAGCCAGGATAGCTTGATTCCAGTGGCATGGAGAGCACGGGACCCACGTCTGGGCATACCCGTCCCACTCGGGGTGACAAATGCAAAAACAACAGTTGATGGTCAGAATGCAGAACAATGTCTGGTGGTGCTGCACGCACCGTCCGTGACATGTCCGTGATGCATGTCATGTCATCACCCAATTTTATTTCATTTAGGCTAGCAGCATATTATTTATTAAAAATCCACTGGGTGGTGGCTGCACGGCACCATGCGCCTCTTCAGTCTCCGCCTTTGCGTCTGTTCTACTTAGAGGCCGCGATGGTTCTGGTCAGGTACTAACTAATCTATTAAACAACAGAGGCCAAAGGAGGCCTCGGCAGGCAGGCGCCGCCAGCCCTGCGCCTACCCGGGCGTCTGGGCGCCGCCGGCACTACAGCCCACTCAGCTGTCCAAGGGGGGGCTGTAAGTTCACACTCAGGGGGGCCTCTGGGGAGCAGCCTCCTTGTAAAATTAAATCTGGTGCCACAGAGGTGCGCAATAATAAATCACTTCCGAACGAGGGGGCAGATTTACGAGCCCCCTGCGCCACCAGTACGTCACTTTTCGTGATGTACTGGTGGCGCAGGGGGCTGCTCCATATTTATAAGGAGAGGAAAAGCCACCCTGCGTGGCTTTTCCTGTCTTTGTAAATATGGCCCCTTTACACGCAGCACTTTACGGTGAAGGGGTGTTCCATGGGTGTTGCTGTGGGTGTTCCCACGCAACACTCATGGAACAAGACACATCTCCAGAATTACGAGAAATCGTAACTCTGGAGATGCGTCTGAGCTACGCCACCCTAGAGGTGGCGTAGCGAGGCGCACCGAGGAGAAATGTTTTCATTTCTCCTCGTTTTCTCTTTCAATGCGTGCTGCATTCTGCAGCACGCATTGAAAGAGGAAAATGGTTGTAGTGATTGTTTTTGTGCAGGAAGGTGCCCCTTCCTGCACAAAAACAATCTCCCACGACGCAGGCATCCTTGCACCATGGTGCAAGGGTGCCTGCGCCGGCGCATGGCTGCAGTTTGTGCGCCAGCGCAGGGGGAAGCACAAGGATGCGACATATTCTTGTAAATATGTCGCATCCCTGTGCTTCAAAACTAACGCAGTGCGGCACAGCAAAATGACTTGCTGTACCCCGCTGCGTTAGTTCAACGTAAATCTGCGCCCACGTGCCCCCACGGCGCCAAGACTCCCCAGGGGTGGGCGCTGAGGGTACATCTGCCCTCTCTGTAGAAATGACTCCTAGAAGCCCATTGGGTTTAAATGAGGAGCTAGAATGCGGCACGGGAGACAGGAGTGGGGTAAAGATGGACGTAAAATGACAGAATTCACTTCCACACTACTTGCCAAGCGCGTCAGATGTAATAAACAGATTTTAAAGTGCCTTCTATGGGGAGGGTTCTGTCCCTCGAAGCTTCTCGGATTACCAGGTTACCTTTTCACCAAAAGAGATCTTCTGTGTGAAGAACCATGAATCACTCGCCCCGCCCCCCGCCCTTGTACCAGTGATGCTGCTTCACGACGCATTGCTTTTTATTGGTAAAGCACACCTCCAGAGTTTCTAAGATCTCATTGAGTCAGGCTAATAAAACATTTATATAAACACTTTACTATGAAACTGCTGCGTAGAATAAGCATCTGTTCTATCAGCGCCAAGAGGCCCAACCTGTGGGTGGACGAGCGCTTTAGGCTATAGGAGCATCAAACGAGGACGCCAGAACAACAGGCTCCCCATAAACGCCAGCCCCCCTAAAGTCACAAGAGACCCATGCAGCAGCTGGACGGACAGGGGCGTCTGTGGGCAGGGGGGAATATTTTTACAGACCCTTCTGTGCCCCCCCCAACTGAAGACAGCACGTGTTTCAGGTTAATTTGCACCACTGCGGCGCATCTTGGGCACAGGTTGTTCTTACACACCAGCCAGCACCAGGGTGCGTGTGAACAGGGCAGGATGACCCAGTGCAAGGGCCCTGTGCACACAGACCGTGGGGCCTGGTGACCGCGTGCAAGGGTTCTGTGTACACACACACACCGTGGGGCTGAATGACCCCGTGAAAGGGCCCTGTTCGCACACACCGTGGGGCCTGGTGCATAGCTGCCAAGGTTTCAGATTGCCATGTGTGACATTTTCATAATTTCAGTGAAATTATGAGTGACATTTCAGCGACTATGAGTGACACTTTCTCGCGAGCAAAAATCATGCAATGTGTAGTCAGTCCTACATACCTGCACGTGTTTGATAATACTTTCTCAAAGGCTGTGCGTTTGTGATAGATATCACTGTACTTTTTACACTGTCTGATGCGCACAAAGCCTGCATTTAACAACACACAGTTCTCATTTTCGAAAGTGCTCGGGGGTCCAGTTCTGGTGTCACTGTCAGGGATTTTGAATTTGGTATTTTTGTTTTGCTTAGTGTATCAGTATTCAGACTTCACTGCACGACTGCCGACCTGCCATTCACTCTCTCATATCATGACCCGTGGCGCGACAAAAGGTGGTTTTACCTAACCCGGCCGCGGCCCGCCGACGACATACAGTCTCACACACGACTCACAGTCTCACACACACTGCCTGCCAGCTGAGCGACGACGTGATGACCACCACACCAGACTGTGAGCAGGCTGACTGTCACTGTGCCTCTCAGTCTGGAAATTAAAGTCAAGACACACAGTCTCCAGTCGACGAGCGTAGAACTAGTACTTAAGTACTTACTCAGAGTTGTGAGTTGTTTGTTCTACGTGTGCCTCGGCCTCCTGCCTCTCGTCGGCCGGCGGCGCCCGCCACCGCACGACATGATGCCTGTGCTGCAGCACTGGTGTGCAGCGCCACTACTGTCCCCGCACGACACGCTGCCGCGCAGCTGCGCACCCGATGAATTATTATGCAGCCAGCACAGGAGTCTCGAATGCGGTGCTGCTATCATGGTGATCTGGATGAGTGACACTCTGCGAGGAGTCGCGAGTCAGAGAGAGTCGAGACTCGTCCACCGCCCCAGGCAGCCCGCTTGGCTCAGCTTCTCACTCCGGCCGCGGCGGGAGCCTCACTTCCTGCTTCCTTGTTCCAGCCTGAGCCAGCCAGGGCGTGAGGTAATCATGGGGGCGCCAGAGGCGAGCCAGTAATAACGCACGACTTCACTAGGGCAGCGCCCCCCCCACACAGGTCAGAGCCGCACCACCCCAGCCGCAACGCGCGCTAGCAGCTCTGCACCCTGGTTTATTAGCCAACTTTCAGCGCGTCAGGCAGAGTGCGCAAATGCGTGACAAATGCATTTCAGTGCGGTGATGCGGAACACCACACTGAAATGCGTTAGCGTCACGCCTGATGCGTGACACTTGGCAGGACTGCTGGTGACCCCGTGCAAGGGCTCTGTGCACACACACCGTGGGGCTGAATGACACCTTGCAAGGGCTCTGTGCACACACACCGTGGGGCTGAGTGACACCTTGCAAGGGCCCTGTGCACACACACCGTGGGGCTGAATGACCCCGTGCAAGGGCTCTGCGCACACACACCGCGGGGCTGAATGACACCTTTCAAGGGCTCTGTGCACACACACCGTGGGGCTGAATGACACCTTTCAAGAGCTCTGTGCACACACACCGTGGGGCTGAATGACACCTTTCAAGGGCTCTGTGCACACACACTGGTGCTTGGTGACCCCATGCCAGGGTTCTGTGCACAGTGACAGACACCGTGGGGCTGAATGACCCCGTGCAAGGGCTCTGTGCGCACACACTGTGGGGCCAGGTGACCCTGTGCAAGGGCTCTGTGCACACACACCCTGGCACAATGCAGGTGTCACGCACTACAGTGCAAGGCCACACAATGCTGCTAGAGTGCACAACCCAAGCGAACATGGGTGGAGTGTTGGGAGGGCACTGCCACCCTAAACTCTCTTGGTAGCAGTCAGGGTGTGAAAGGTCACGTGGGTCACTGGCTATCAAATGAAAGACCTCATTTCAAAATAACCTCTAGTGAAAGTTTTAGAGTTAAACCAAGAGTTATCTCTGTGAATGAATGCAAACTATTCTGAAGAAACAGATGGGTCCAACCCTTCATAAGAATCAGTAAACAATAAACATTGCAAAATCTAAAGTAACAAGGCGCTTCCTGCATGTAAGAGATTTGCTGGTCTCCCTTTCTTCCAGTTCTGATGCTTGTTATTAACGTAGAACTATCTCTTCTTTTAATAAAAAAATTAATTTACATTTTATTTCTCAAAACCCTTCCATCCTTCAATGTCCAAGACTTCCATATCAACACTAGCAGCTTCCAGTTTCTCTAGTGATTCTAAGCGCTATAAACATTGCGTCTGCGCGGCGCGTCATTCACCCTTAGGGTGGGACCTGGTGGTGATCATGCGCAAGCGCATTGGGGGTCGCCGGGTCGCGCAATAAAAAGTGCGCGTGACTTCGAGGCAGAGGAGGCCAGAGAGTGAGACGGCTGGAGCGGAGCCGGGAGGCCCTGACCCCATAATTTAATTATTTGTAGCTGCCTGCCCCGGGCTGTGTCTGCCGGCTGCCGCCCGGTGCCCGCAGGTGCGTGATGATCGTTTGCATTGCATGCAAATGCAATCCTTATCCCACCCTGATCAATTAATTAATGGCCAGGCACTGTCTCTGGGGCAGGGGCGGTGCGTCCATTGGGGCGCTGGGGCATTGCCCCACTAATGCACATGGCCCCAAAGTGTCGCGGCGTATAATTAATAAGCAGCAGATGACTCAAGTAATACTCCTGTACATCTGGCAGACGTACAGGAGTATTACTTGAAGTCCGTGCCGGTCACTGCCGATCACCGGGCGACGCCCGAGCATTCATCAGGACAAGGGGGTGGTGGTGACGTCGGGTCTAGCGCACTTAGTGCGCATGTTCAGTTCTGGGCTGGTCATTTTTCTGACCAGCCCGAACATGCGCATTAGCCTGCACATCAGAAGAGCCGGGGTTGCTTCATGGCGCAGCCCCCGGTCTCCTAATGGGCGGGTGTGTACCCCTGCCCAAGCCAATCCTGGCGCTGCTGGAGCAGCGTCTGGATTGGCTTAGTCAGAGCGAGGCACGGGATTTGGGAAGCGTTAACTGTAGTCGGACACTCGGACTGCTGCGCCACACACACGACGACAAGACGATGACACACCTCGTGTTCTGGTGCGAGGGCCGAGGCTGCTACTACTGCTCGTCGTGGGTGGCTCCGGTAAAGAAGAGACTGGAGTGGACAAGACTTCACGACGTAAAGTAAGTATTTAAAGAGTGAGCTGATGCCCATAAATATACTATTTTCCTTTCACCCACGCCACCAAGCTGATTGTTGTAAGTAATAGTACATTTTAAATTACTTACAGCAATCAGCTTGGTGGCACGGGTGAAAGGAAATGCTCATGTTAAGGTTGCTCTGCGCTCGTAGACTCTGTAAGATTTTCTGTGTGTTTTTGTGGATCTGGGTATGGTGCACAGGGAGAGGTGATGGCTCACATGGATTTCGAGTGACAGTAAAGTGTTTTCTCCAATATAATCGGTGCGAGAGATACCAGAACATTGAAAGAGTCATTGTAACCGTAAAATGGGCGTTTGTGATACAATGTACGTATTTTGCACCCTATATAATGCTCTAAAATGTATTATATTGTCGGCGAGATATAAATAGTATTTCCTTTCGGTCACTGAGTGCAGGGTATCCTTTTCTACAAGGAGCCGTTTTATTATAAAATGTGAGTTGAGGCATTCTTCCCGCGCGTGGCTGATTTGCAAGATATCTGTGTGGGTTGGGAAAATGCTGCGGAGATTGGCGCGCAACCCATTCAGAGTAGTGTGTGTTCTTTCAACGCTGGCTCAGCATATCCTTTACGGATGTTGATAAAAGGAGTACCATCGTACTAGGCTATCCTAGCACATTGCGCTTAAAATATATATGTATATTTGTGGTGTGTTCTTTATAGATTGACAGTGACGCAACGCAAGGTGGGGCATCAAAGAAACATATCAATCTGGGTTTAAACCCCTTAGCTCCAGACGTCGGTCAGGTCAGACATTCGTCGCTCATTCCAAACGTGCCGTTTACAAAGGTGTGCCTGCTAACATAAGATGCAGAAACACCCCGTTGTTGCAAAAATCTAGGGCCCCCGGGGCACGCGCCATTTTCCTCAGTCGCTCCATGCACCCAAGAGGCAATCGATCCACTTGGGATGGTGATCAGAGATACAGACCTTCCATTGGACCGAAAGCCAGCCTCCACATGCATTAATATGTGTGCCTGGAAGTCTCGTCCCCTTTATACCTCAACTTACTGCACCCCCCCCCCCCACCGTGCTTGAGGGGCTTCATGTTCAGCTCGTTTACCAGGGTCCCGGAGAGGAAACTGGGGAATCAGGTGGTCATTGGGGGCCCCCCATCACTCCCCCAATCCCTTGAACGCATTTTAAAGAAAACAGGCATCATTCTGCTTAGTGCACACTGGTGTCCTAAAGGATCACGCACCGTCCGAAGTAATATGTTTGCGATTCTAAATATATGTAAATAAAATGTGGCCCCCCAACGATACAGGTTGCTGTTCGCTGTAATCTGGTTTTAACTGCAAGATCCCCCCAACCCCCGCCCCAGACACCATACCGTTGAGCTATTTTTACTTTGCATCAAAATGTACCCCCAAAATAACACAAGTCTGGTGGGTGTAATAATAATAATGGGGATATTTTATGTAGTGACACCACATGCACAATTGCCCGTGCGTGCTTCACTAGTGCGCGTTGTTAATACACAACTGAATGTTGTTAGTTGTATCAAACACTGGAAGGGTGGCCGGCTCAGTCGTGACACGGGGTGCAGTCAGTAGATCTGTGCAGCAAGTGCGCAACCGACCGTGCTATCTGTTCGTCGTGTGGTTTTGTACAATAATCTAACAGGGAACCCAGCCTGCAGGACGTTATTTAACAGGAACGAATTGCTTTATTGTGTTTACTTATGGTAGCGCTTCGCATAATGGTGTGATAATCTAAGCGCTTCAAAGTATGATCCGTGATTATTAACGTTTACAATCAGTATAAAAAGTTTGCAGGAGCCAATGTGCAGTTACTCCAGAACGGGAATTTACCTTTATTTTGCAGGGCTAATTTTACTCCCAACCATGCATGGCTTACTCCGTTAAAATATCTCGAAAAGCGAGCCATAATTTAAATACAATTGTATATGAAACAGAAGCCTTCCCTGATACTGGAGAGAAACAACAATATTCACACATGAAACAGGAAGGGGTGGGGGCTGAGAGAGCGGGAGAGGAGAGAGAGAGAGAACGAGAGACATGGTAGAGATCAAAACCAGGGAAGAGAGAGAGTCCATGCAGAGACAGTATATGAGAGAGAGGGAGGGAGAGACTGAGAAAGAGAGGGCACGAAGGTAGTGGAAAGAAAAGAGGGAACATTAGAAAGAAAATCAGAGAGAGGAGAGTGTCAAAGGAAGATGAAGCATCCCACATACAGTCGTAAACAGCTAGTTTTCCTCCTCTAATTAGAGAACAGAGCAGCTCAGGCAGGGGCGGTGCGTCCATTGGGGCGCTGGGGCGTTGCCCCACTAATGCACATGGCCCCAAAGTGTCAATGAGTCACTGCTTTTGTCAGAGAGATCCTTTTGTTACTTGCAGTTTGTAAGTTAAAATGCTAACATAGAACAGTGAGCTATTAACTGTCATCTAAGAGCTGCATGCAAACAGCAAGGTAAAAATTAGAGCGTTATGGTTTTGTACCCCAGTCTTTGCTTGATTATCCTAATGTTTCAAAAATAATTTGTTATATTTTAATTTGCAGCACTTGGTAAAGCCTGGCAACAGCATTACCTAATTTTTGGCCCATTTTTGGCGAAGAACAAGAGGCCCCAACCTCCTTTGCTGCTCTTTCACCTCAGCTACAACCCAGCAAACACCGGTGTTAAAGGTAAGGGAACAGATGCTATATTTGTTTACACTGGAGTTAGGGCTATGTATGTGGTCACTCTACATGGTGGTTGGGGTGGGGGCACATTTTGAACATTGTACCCTCAGTGGATGGAATTTACTAATAGCCTTAGCCCTGTGCTTTGTGCAATAACGGTTGTTAAAGGCACTATCTATTCCTTGTTTAACCACAAAGACCCCAGATAAGACCTAGGGAAGGGAACTAGAGGCACGGGGCACTAGGAGCAGGCAGCCTCCAATGAATAATGTTTAACACAAAAAGAGCCGCTCCCAGTATGGTGACCTGAGTGCTACAGTGTTATTTTGTGAGTGCGGCTAATTAATTCAAGCCCTATCAAATGGGACCTACTAGCCCCATAGGAGGACCCCTTTGGTCAAGCGTGTTTGAGGGAAATCTCCTGCCTCTGCACCAACGTCTGCCTCACTGGAGGAGGTGAGGAACACGGACTTCATCTGTAATGGCTTTTTAAACCTCACACTTTTTTTTAAAAGGGCCCCCACTTAGCTTTAGAGGTGTATGCCCGCCCTCTATCAAACCAAGTTTTTAGAGGGCGAGGACTGGCCAATGATGAAGCATGACACCAGGTGGTGTGTGAGGCCAGTCTTTTACTTTTTGTGAGATGCCTGCACTCACAAAATAACACTGTAGCACTCAGGTCACCATACTGGGAGCGGCTCTTTTTGTGTTAAACACTATCTATCACTTCAAGCAGAGTCTGTTTCAGTGCCTTCAGCAACCAGTATGGCACACAGAGGCAGCAGGCAGTAAGGATGTATTTTTAGCAGTCATGTTGTGCGAAGGAGAGCTGTTGGAGATCTATTGCGATAATGCACAAGATATATGTATTTATACTGAAATTTGATATAATTGCACCAAACCTTATACGTTGCACTTTGATTATTGACAGGTTTCTTTAATATTGGTAAGGCCAGCATCGGCATGAATACAGTAGAACAGCTACTTGCAAGGTCATTCTTTGGACGGACGCGTGAAGAGAAACTACAGATAAAGCAATTAGGACCTGATCGGCCTGACCTGAAACTACAACAAACTACCCAGGACAGAGGAAAGACTTACACACGTACATTCTCAAACACCTGGTACACAAAAGCTGATTGGCTTACAGGGTGTGTGTCAAAAATTCTCGGTTCTGCTTCCCTGCATGCTGTTTGGTGGTGAATTGCCTTGGACAAAACAAGGAGTAATAGACTTGAAGCATTTGTCTGACAAAATCAAGAAGCATGCACACACAAGAAGCCATATGGAATGCCTGACGAGACTGGGAATGTTGGGAGACACACCGATTGAACACCACATAAACGACGCATACCGGAAAACAATACAGAAACACAATGAAGCAGTTGATAGGAATAGACACATACTAGCAAAAATAGTTGATTGTATTAGTTTCTGTGGTGCTTTCGAACTGGCATTGCGAGGCCATGATGAATCGGAAAGTTCCTCAAAACCTGGAATATTCAGAGGCCTTGTGGATTTAATAGCAAGCATAGACCATGACATGGAAGCACATTTAGCAAGTGCTACAGTCTTTAAGGGCACCTCTAAAACAATACAAAATGAACTCCTTGAGTGTATGCTAGAAATATTGAGAAGCCATATTGTGCAAGAGTTGCAAAACACAGACTTTGTGGCTATTCAGGCTGATGACACCACTGATGTGGCCACAAAAACACAGTCCGTATTAGTCTTTCGGTACCTTGACAATGACAGTCAAGTTGTGGAGAGGTTCTATGGTTTCACACATTTAAGAGACTCTAGTGCAGAAACCATTACTTCAGCTATACTGCGTCAACTTAACCTCATTTTTCCAGAGCTGCCTCAAAAAAAAAACTTATTGCACAAAGCTATGATGGTGCGTCCGTAATGAGTGGAAGCCTTGGTGGAGTACAGAAAAAAATTAGAGATGTGTACCCTAATGCTCATTATGTGCACTGTTACGCCCACCAACTTAATCTTATTATGCAACAGGCAGTATCAAGGATCTCAGAGACACAAATTTTCTTTCAGGATGTAGGAGGCATGGCAGCATTCTTCTCACGTTCCCCCAAAAGAACGGAAGCACTTCAGGAGATTGTGGACAAAAGGCTTCCAAGGGGATCGTCAACTCGTTGGAACTTTAACATACGTACAGTCAACCTAATATATAAACATAGGGAGGACCTTGAGAAATGTTTTGATGCCATTGAAGCCAATGAAGGCTTTGATTACAGAAGTCAGAATGAAGCCCGTGGCTTTGCTAGAACAATACAAGACAGAGAGTTTCAGTTCTTTCTGCTTTTATTTCATGACATAATGTTTTATGTCGAGATATTATACAACCAGTTGCAAACACGAGCCATAGATACTGTCTCTGTGCAAAGAGATACCAGTATGTTTGTTACCAACATCAGCAAAGTGAGAGATGGGGTTGACAATTTAGACAGCAGACTGCCAGAGAGTTCTACTTTTTCAAACCGCAGGAAAAACATCAGCAGTCTGGTCTGAATTGCAAAGGAGATATGTGACATTGTAATTGTGCATGCACAAAAACGTTTTTCTTTCACAAAACATTTGGTAAGTGCCGCATTATTGCAAAGTGAACAATTTGCAACATATGATCAATCCTTTCCTGAGCAAGCTCTGAATGAGGCTGTGGAAGCTTATCCTATGCTCAACAAAGAGGACCTGAAAACTGAGTTGACTGTACTGTACTGAATGAGTGTATACCGGAAGGCCAAAGGTGCCATTTCTTTGCTGGCTTTAATTTATAAACTTAATATGGAAAAGTCACTTACAGAGACAGTGGCTTTACTAAAAATTGTCATTACCACTCCTATGACAACAGCAGAGTCTGAACAATGTTTTTCCACCTTAAAGAGGATTAAGACATTCCTGAGGAACACCATGCTTGAGGAAAGACTGAATGCTTTAGCAATGCTCTCTATAGAGAGCGACCTAGTTAAAAGAATCCCAGACTTTAACGTTCGAGTTGTTGAAAAGTTTGCTGCTCTTAAAGACAGACGTGCTGATTTTATCTACAAAAAGTGAACAATATATTGAATGCTGCTAGTTTGCGACCTGTTTAGTTGTTTGTTAAATAAAAAACATCTGTGAGGTACTCAGAAATGCATTGTATCTCGAAGTCTTTTATGAAGCTCTGTGGTTATACTGAATAAGCACCTACCTATGTTATATGACTTCTCTTTATTAATATAATAACTGCACTTTCACAATTGCTTTATTAACCTTCCTGCTTTCTCAAATTTGCTTGAAAATGCACCATTTGTCCACTCTTTTTCAAAATTTTCTCGGGGGAGAACCCCCAAACCCCTTTGGTTGTTCGGGCTCGCTCGCTACGCTCGCTCGCTGCGGTGCTCTATGAAATTAATTTTCCGCCTCACCACTTACAAATGTCACCAGCCGCCACTGCTCTGGGGGCATCGCGACCGGGCCGGAATTAAAAGCAAAAGCCTGGTTAGGCCCCGGCCTGGCCCAGTTCCGCAACCGCAGCGCAGTGGATTTATTCAACGTCACATTAACAGTTACAGAACGCTTCCCTCTATTACTCAAACCTCGGGTGAATGCACAAAGTTCTGCCGTATGCCTCCCTGCTCTTCCTCCCCAGGGCTTTAGACAACCTGACAGAGTTTGCCCTCGAACAGTGTGAAATCCCCTGTAGTTCTACAACAACTCGTGAATTATCCACCAGCCAGCACCTGGACAGGGAGAGTGTGATCATCAGGGTCAGATGAAGGCGATTTCCGCGCCAGTATTCCATTTTAATTTCAGCGCCAGTATGTTATTTTAATTTCAGTGCAAGTATGCCATTTTAATTTCAGTGCTATTATGTCAATTTTGCATATTTCCTTCCTGCGTATCAGCAAGAGATTACAGCAGTATGCAAGTCCTGTGCTATTTTACCATATTGTACAAAAATGCCGACATGTAAGTACCGCCGACATGGCGTTAAGGCAGCCAACTTTCTGCTCTTCTGATTAAGATGCTCTGCATAAATTATGCAGATAAGCCAGAATGACAGTCCATGCCTCTAAGAATAGCAGTCAGACCTCTTAAGCAGCCCTTATCAGAAGCCTTTATGGGCCCCGGCTCAAAAACGTTATACGGGTCCACAATCTGTTTTTTTTATGTTTAAGGAGCACCTCTTTCTGAGAAGCAAAAATGTTTAAACTACCACGCCGGACTCTGCTCCAGGATTTGTCGCCCCCTACTGGTGCGGCCCCACCCCAGTGCTGCCTGATCTAAAATGAAAAGGCCAGGCCTGCATTTTCGTTTTATAAGTACATTTTATAATCCCCCCCTCCCTCCCTCAGTGATGGCCGGGCCCTGCGCTTAACTCACTGAGCCTCAAGGAAGGACGAGGTTTAAATGTAAGTGATTTAATCAAAACCAGCAGAAGAGACCATTTGAAAGGGGAATAAAGTCTGCAGGGTGGGCGATCTATATGAAATCCGTGGCGAACCTCTGCCATAGTGTCAGGTTGAAATGTTTTCCAAGGTCAGCTCTCAAGCTGAGGGAAGAGATATTAATGTCGCTCTGTTGCAATTATATACCTACGTATCTGCTCATTTTTTTTTTTTTTATATTTTGTTTATTGACATTTCATAAACATAATACAACAACAAGAGTGCCTCGTTCATGCCACAACAGTGCATGTGTAATACTGATTTCATGACAGTACAATATGATCTGGTGTATTTTGGCATTAAAACAAAACAAGCAGAAGGAGAGAAAAAAACAAGGAATCAGGCCAAATACGTTAAGTGCCCCGGTGCCTCCCTCCCATAAGAAATGACCCTTCATGTACGACAGTTCGCTCGATTTTAGCTCAGGGATAGTAGACACAGCTGAATGAACCCCTCAAGACATCTCTAGCACAGGGACACCTAGCCTACCAAGGTCATTCATCACCCCATACTTGAACATATCCCACTACTAGGGTCGGCCCAATACCCTGTCCATTCTAATTACCCCGGGCCACCTCACATGGCTAACCATCAGCTGGGCTACTATGCTCGCGTATCCACTCTATAAATGGCATCCAGATATCTTTCGGTCGCGAGGCAAAGGGCATCAACTCCCAATAGGTGGACAGCTGGGTCTGACCAAACACCACATCCCTAATCCAATCTTCCTTAGATGGGAGCCTTCTGCTGCCCCAGTGCAGGGCTATGCGGCGCTTCGCAAATAGTAATAGCATAGCATGTAGCTTCCTATGTTCTACAGGTGTGTTCTTGACATTTCCGAGCAACCCCTGCAGAGGAGTGAGAGTGTCAACTACGCCTATGATCTGCGGTATGATTTCTCCCACATTAAACCAGTACGTCCCCAGTCTTGGGCAGTCCCACGCTACATGAAGAAACCCAGCCGGAGCAATACCACAAAGCCAGCAACTATCCTCGTCTTTCAGACCCATCCTGTGTAGGCTTAGTGGTGTTCTATAAATCCTGTGTAGGAACTTAAAATGTATGAGGCGAAGCCTGTAGTTCGGGGACAGAGCCGTGAGCTGGCCACAACAATACAGCCATTGTTCCTCCGACAGTGGGGTCGCGAGTTCAGAGTTCCACGCCGTCCATGCATGTGGTTGCGTAATGGGGGCTGGTGCCTGTGTGTGATTGTAAATTCTAGTGATAAGTCTCCGTGAGGACGCCTGTGCAAACACATTTTCCAAAGCCGCTATCGTGGGTGGGGCACTCGGGAATGTGTCATGCAGCGACCTGCACGCCTCTTTGAGTTTGTGGTATGCGAAAGTCTCAGCAAACGGCACAAGGCCGGTTTCCCCAGCTACCGGGGGTGTTCTAAACTGTCCGCCCGGGTACAAATCCTCAAATGTGTCCAGACCCATCGTTTTTGTCAGTTTTCCTCCTAGCCCAGCATCGGAGGGGAAAAGCATCGGATTTTGAACCAGGGGGATGGATGGCGCATACAGGGTTTGTGCACCTGATAACTCCCGCAAACCATGCCAGGCCCAATGCAGCGTCTCGACCGTATCTATTCCCTCACGCGGGCGTGTGTACTTCCCGAATAGTGCGACTCCCAACAGCAAAGGGCGAACCATAGCCTCCTCCACAGCCACATGTGGCTGAAATGGGGTGGGGTGTATCCAAAAATGTAAAAACTGGGCTTGTGCGCTCCAGGCGTATAGTTGCATATCTGGTGCTCCCAGTCCCCCCTGTCGCAGAGGCAGTGTGAGCAACTCCCAGGAAATCCGGGCCTGTCCGCCCGCCCAGGTTAAGGAGATTAATAAAGAGCGCAGGGTGGTGAAGAAAGCCTTTGTGAGCACGAGAGGAATATTTACAAAGAGGTATAAAAATGTGGGCAAGACCACCATTTTTGCCAGCATATCCTACCGGCCAGTGAGAGCGGCAATCTCGCCCAGGCTATAACCTTCCCCTCTAGCCAGGATATAGCGCGACCATGATTCATCCTCCATAGTTCCTGCATAGCCCTACTGATCCAAATGCCCAGATATTTCACTGGCCCCGTTGCCCATTGCAACGGAAATTCCGACGGCACCTGCGCAGTATCATCAGTCAGTGGGAAAACTACCGACTTCGACCAGTTTATAGCTACACCTGAGAGGCCGCCAAACCTTATAAATTCCCTCAGGATTGGATCGAGGTTATGTGCCGGATTTAGTATGTACAACGTGACGTCATCAGCGTAAAGGGATATCAATAAGCTCCTGGCACTAAATCCAATCCCCCTCGCGGTGTGGTGCTGCCGGACACGAGCCGCAAGTGGCTCCATCGCTATGGCAAAGAGCAATGGGGATAGCGGGCATCCCTGTCTCGTGCCGCGAGAGATAGGAAACGGGTCAGAGAGGAGGCCATTCACCCTCACACGCGCCACTGGCTGTGTATATAGGAGTTTTATCAGGTCGAGGAATAATGGACTGAACCCCATACGCTCCAAAATGGCGAAGAGATAACGCCACTCCAAGGTGTCAAATGCCTTTGTAGCATCCAAGAACACTGCTGCTGCTTGTACGTCCGGATGTAAGTAATGCAATACTGAAAATAGGGTTCTGAGGTTATGTGCTGTGGACCGGCCCGGTATAAATCCTGACTGATCGGGGCGGGCAACTAACGGGAGCAGGGGCTGTAGCCTATTAGCGATCAGTTTCGCAAATATTTTTACATCAACATTAATCAAGGAGAGCGGCCTGTAAGAGTCTAGTTCATCCTCCGGTTTGCCCGGCTTTATCATAGTGACTATGATCGCTTCTCGCAGCGACAGCAGCAGCACTCCCGCCTCCAATGCTTCCACATAGAGTTCATGCAGTTTGGGGGCTAGTTCCTCAACATAGGCTTTATAGAACGCGGTGGTCAGACCATCGGATCCAGGGGCCTTATTGAGGGGGAGACTCTTTATGACCTTCACTATATCCTCAACCTTGAAAGGGGAGTCCAGATAGTCCCTATGTCCTTTGCTCAACCACTGCAACTGTAGAGAGTCGAGGAAAGGAATCAGACCCTCTGGGGGTGATCGTTGGGTGGTAGTATAGAGCCCCTGGTAAAAGTCTGAAAACGCCTCCAATATGTCCTTCTGTCCCCTTATCTGTGTCCCATCCTCTTTATTTATTGTAGTGACAAATGTGGCATTGCGTGGTGGGCGGAGCATGGCGGCCAAAGTCCTCCTGTGGCGATCCCCCTCCCCATATCGTCGCGCCTGAGCATGTTTTCCCAGGAATTTTACTTCCCTATCTGCCTTCTCTTCGAACTCGAGTAAAGCCTCTTTCAACTATGCCAGAACCATAGGAGCACCAGTAGAGTAGAACTGCGCCTCCAACTCCTTTATTCGCTTTTCTATCCTTTCTAAGGATCCTCTAATTGACTTCAACACCCCCGCCCGGCTGGCAATGCAGTTCCCCCTCACCACTGTTTTAAACGCTTCCCAGAGAGTAGCCATTGAAGTCACAGACCCAGTGTTGAGCTCAAAATAGTTAGCAATATCTTTCCTAATTTCTTCTTTGAACACTTCATCTAGTAGGGCATTAGGCGGTAAACGCCATGTGTATACTCGCTGTGCCTGGTTGGGTAAAGCCAGTCGCAAGAGGCAAGGTGCATGATCTGATAAAGACCTAGGAACATGTGAAGCTTCCTTAACCCAAGTAGTCACATCCCTGGATACAATCCAGTAATCAAGTCGGGACCATGCCTTGTGGTGATCTGTGATACAGCTGCCCTCCTTGATCCCTGGGTGCAGACATCTCCATATATCCACCAAATTCCCATCCTCCAATATAGCCCTCAATGTCTCACTGGCCAGTGGGTGTAGCGTTCTAGCAATCCCCTTCCTATCCAACGCATCGTCTAGGACAGCATTAAAGTCTCCTCCCCACACTATGGTATCACAGCCTGTAGCTTTTATCCTGGCCCAAATATTTTGAAAAAATTCAGGGGTGTCAGCATTTGGGCCATAGATCGCAACCAATACCATCTCATGTCCTTGCAGTGTGCCCTGTAGTATAACATATCGTCCCTCAAGATCCAACTGTGCCTGTCTCTCCCTCCAGTCGAGCCCCCTACGAATCAAAACTGCCACCCCCCTAGCGTAGTTAGAATATACTGAGGAATATGCAGGTCCCCACCGGCCATTTTTTAACCGCGGGGAGGGGTTAGTATGTATATGCGTCTCCTGTAGGAGACATATATCAATGTGATGTCTCGTCAGGTACGCGTGTATCAGTCGAGCTTTTCTGCCATCATTAATCCCTCGGATATTCCAAGTAAGGAAATTCAGAGTGGTCATAGGGAATAGAGTACATTATAGTGGGATAGTTCAGGTAAAGAACAGCACAGGCATCCAGAAATGTGTACAAATAAAAGCAATGGCACTGTCAGAAGTATGAATCCAGCAAACAAAAAAACAACCCCTACTCTCCACCCCCCACCCACTCCAACCCCCCAATCAGGTTGAAGAAAACCCATCCCCAACACAGAAACAATTCCAATAACGCAAGGGAGCTTTCCCTTGGGGTGCAGTAGCGCCGGCACTCTCCCCTGATTTCTCAGGGTGGCCGGAGTCAAAGGAACATTGTGCTATAGTCCATAAAAATTGCGCTGGGAATTGGGTATCAAAGCATGTTGAAACACAGCTGCCCGCGGCATGTCGCCGTCTATTGGTGCAAGCAGGGAGACATTAGAATAGCATACTCGCCACATGCCAATCGCCCCCGTCCACTCATAACATTCCCGGTGTCGCTAGCAGTAACACCCAGAACTTCAGCTTAAAGAGATACATAGCAATATAGTCTCAATAACAGCCCAATCTCAGGTAAGGCAAACCTTAAAAACAATGACTAGTGTAACGGACAACATATCCTAAACGAGCCCAACAGGCATTCAGTCATTGTCACTCAAACTTGCGTGATCCGGGGTTACTTCTCTGGGGGTTCGTCTTGCCGCCTTCCCACCCACATGCTTGGCAAACTTCAGTGCTGACTTCGCGTCTGTAAAAAAGTGCGTGGTCCCCTCATAGCTGACTTTTAGCTTTGCTGGGTATAGGAGTGCATAAGGTATCTGCGCCTGGAGAAGCAATTTCTTTGCCGGCACGAATTCCCTCCGTGCACTCTGCACCGCTGGGGTGAAATCGGGGTAGAAGGAGATGGTGTTTCCCCCATACACGATAGTGCCTTTGCCTCGGGCCAAGCGTAACACTGTGTCTCTGTCCTGGTCGTTTAGGATTCTGGCCAATATCGGGCGGGGGGTGCCTCCCACTGGGGGCCTAGGGCCCAGTGCACGGTGTGCCCTCTCCACCGCGAATACCGCGGACAGGTGGGGATCATAAAGTTCATGAAGCATCTCCGCCACATATCTCTCCATTTTCTCGATGGCTGTCGTCTCCGGGACCCCAGTAATACGAAGATTATTGCGGTGGGACCGGGCCTCCAAATCTTCATTCTTTGCCCGGATGACTCCGAGGAGTTTGTCCATGTGCAGAAGTTGCTCCTTCGTCTCCGCCTGAAATTCGCTGAATACCGAGGCCCGGTTTTCCAACACTTCGAGCCGAGTATCATGCGCCTCCACCTTTGACTTCACCGCATTTAGCTGGGAGGACATCGTGTTCAGTTTAGTGTCGATGGTGCGAAGGCTAGACCGCATCTCCAGCATGAGTGTGCGGAGGTCTTCCCCCTGGTCTTCTGCCGTAAGCTCCTGTTGTCGCTCCGCGCCCGTCTCTGTATCTTGTTCCGTATTCCTCGTGGTGCGCCATTGCTCGAAGTTCAACTTGGGCTGTTTGGCATCCTGCTTGCCCATTGTGGGACTGTGTGGTAACGAGGCAGCCAGGCCCGTATCCAAGTAGTGCAGCCGTCCTGTGAGCGCCCAGAGTCGGCCAGCACCCAACGGCGCTCCAAGGCTTCAGCGCACTGTCTCACCAATTCCAGGAGTATATATCACACACCCCTCCAGGTATCCTCACGCGGTATACAACACAGCGCGACAGTCCTGAGCCACTAGTTACGGGCTCAATAGTACGATCTTGCCGTCAGGAAAGGCAGTTACCCAGCCTGCGTAGAGTCGTCTTTCCGGCTCAATAGGCGCAGCAGACAAAGGCCAGCTCCCCCCGGAGATATAAGGGCTGCAGACACCACCACTCACTGGGTTCCACTATCGCCGCCCACCAGCCCCACAGGAGTATAATCAATGCATCCTGCGGTCATCACGGTCTCCTCTTGGGGGAATCGGATGCAGTCTCACCCCCGAACTAGTGGATATTGAGGCAACTTCACTGGGCACTGCAGGTCATCGGCCACTGGAGACATATAATGCCCCCCCACCGGACTTCCCGGCGGCGTCGCGTCTCCTTGCAGTAATCTTCAGGCAGCCTCCGGTGGAATGTATCATCACCAGCACCCCGCAGCTCACGCCGCGCTGTGGGGCTTTCCCAGGCCTTGCTCCCACCGGGGTTATTGTGGACCTCTCTGAGGCGCTAGCGGGACTCGTCTGTGGAGTTTCGGCACCCGGGGGCACTTACCGCTTTAGTCCGGCGGTCTCCGATAGTTTGCCCTCACCTCTAGGGCCCGCTTAGATCACCGCTCGCGCACCCTCACCAGCGCGACCCGCACTGTCTCGGGAGCTGCGGTCTCGAGTTTGGAGTCAGGCCGCCGCCTACCTCCACCGCTGCCCAGGCTCCTCCCGTCGCCGCACCACGGAGCTCTCTGCTCCTCTCGTCGGGCTCCAATATGAGCCTGCAGGGTATCGCTGGCCTCCTGGCAGTTCACCCTTCTCAGCGCGCTAGCTATTTGGGGAAGATGCACCTTCTTAGCAATTATAAATGCAGGATTCTGTCTCCGACCGGCGGAGCACACTTAACAAGCGGCCATTTCGCGGCACGGCCAGCCACGCCCCCCCACGTATCTGCTCATTAATGCCATTCAAACATGAATCTTGCAGGCACCAAAGACAAAGAGGTGTTCTTAGGGGTCAATGTCAAAAGTGATATGTGTTCCAATGAATGGAGTTTGTGATGTGACTGTAGAGCAGGCAGCATGAGTCTCCTATTATAGCTGCATGGTATGGACAGCAAATGAGCAGATGTCTGCTCAGGGTCAGCAGTGTGCTAAAATACCCTGATACACCATCATAGCAGGGTGCTTAATTTATGCCGGTGCTTTCCGGTGCGCTGCACTGGTGCTAAATTGTCAACACCGGCACTTATGGTAGTCTGCCAGTGCTCACAAATCCACTGCGCTGCGGTCGCGGAACTGGGCCAGGCCGGGGCCTACCAGGCTTAGGGCGGAGCGAGGTGGTGGGTGGTGGCTGGCCTTTACATTTTCCACTATAATGCTGACACACATTGCCTCCTGCCAGCTTGAAGAAAAGGGGAATAGGAGCCCTTTGCTGTCACAGCACAGTGGGTTGAGTGCCTGTTCTGGAAAAAGAGATACGTGCTGCTGGAATGCGCCGGGTTGAAAGCGTTGGGGGCAGAAACGGCTTATATAACGTGTAGGTTACACGCCTGTTTCATGGATATGCAGAAACTGCTTTTTATTTACAACTGAAATGATTACCTATTTGCTCGGTGATAATACCATGGTCTTGTTCCCCCCCCCCACCTTTCACCCCCTCTCGTCCTCACACTCTCTTTCGGGAGCATATTGTTCATACTCACTGCTGAGACACTGCTGAGACATGGTTAGATAAGTCCTTGTCGGCCTCAGATTCCTCCAAATTAAATTCAGGTTTGATCTGCTTTATTACATCAAAAAAGGCCATTTTTGTTGGCTCTTAGGGCTCAGTGCACTTTACCAACGCTAACCAGTGCTAAAGTGCTTGCGCTCTTTCCTTTAAACATGGTAAAATTGGCTTACACCGAATTGGCAAATTTAATTTACTTGTAAGTCCCTAGAAATGTGGTTCTACAGGTACCCAGGGAATGTAAATTAAATGCTGCTAGTGGGCCTGCAACACTTATTGTGCCACCCACGTAAGTAGCCTATTTAAACATGTGTTAAGGCCAGGGCCTGTCATTGCAGTCTGCCTGTGCAGTTATAAAACTGCCATTTTGACCTGGCAAAAGGAACCTTTTGCCAGGCCTAAAAATATTCCCTTTTACTACATATGTCACCAGGATGTCACCACTAGCGCAAGCCCTTTCCATAAGGCAGGGTGCAGTATGCAGAGTGCGGTGTATTTAAATGGTTTGGCATACACTTTTAAGTTTTATATGTCCAGGAATAGGCAAGGCTGAATTGCTACCCTTGTTCTTTGTGTGATTCTTGAATTTTTCACAATCCCATGACTTGAGTGATGTACAGGCAACATTGATGGCAGCACCCACACTCTGAAAAGTGTTCCAGTGCCACTGGCCTGGGTGCCTTTGTGTGAATTTTTCATGCTTTCTGGCTAGGGTGCCATGTGAGACATTTCCATGCCTTCTGGCAGCCTGGGTGCTTATGTGTGACGTTTCCATGCTTTCTGGCCTGGGTGCTTATGTGTGATATTTCCATGCTTTCTGGCCTGGGTGCTTATGTGTGATATTTCCATGCTTTCTGGCCTGGGTGCTTATGTGTGCTATTTCCATAGTTTCTGGCCTCAGTGACCTGGAGGCTCATGTGTCACATTTCCATGCTTACTGGCCTGTGTTTATGTGTGACGTTTCTGTGCTTTCTGGCCTGGTGTGACCAGGCCTGGGTCAGTGCCTAGGTGCTTATGTGTGACATTTCCACAGTTTCTGGCCTCACTGTTTACAATGTCAAAATGCCCACAATCATAATGTTGTGCACTGTTGCACTTTACATAAGATGCTTTATTTTAGCACTGTTTACAAAACTCAGAATCTAAAAATCCTTTAATGTTTGCACATTGTCTTGTACATTTTTTACTCTGAACCTTTGCACAATTGTTTGAAGTTAAGTGCGTTTTTAAATGTCTTTATGCTATTTTATATGAAGAATAAATTGGTTATATTTAAATTCATGTTTCGTGCTCGACATTTCATTTTTTAGTGTTCTCTGTAGGAATGTCTGTGATTTATGACTAGGTATCCTGGTGCTCCATAAGGTAATCATTTACTATGCTTTAAAAGTTAATACAATCTAATATGTAATGAAAAATGTGTTGAAAAATGCTTTGTTTTGGCCTTTCTGTCTCTAAACTTTTCTTGGGGGGACAACCCCCCAAACTCCCCCTAGTAGTGGTTGCTCACTGCGCTTGCTCGCTACACACTATGTGGGGGCTAGTCTCACTTTTACTTTGTTCTCTCTGATTCACTACTTGTGTCTATTTTTGGTGCTCTCTGAAAGAATGTCTATGGGTACATATGACTGGGTGGGTAACCTGGTGCTCTTTAAGGTCATCATCTACTATTTACTGTGCTTTGAAAGTTGATACAATTGAATATGTAATGAAAAATGTGCTGTAAAATTCACCATTTTGGTCTGTCTTTTTCCAAAATGTTCTTGGGGGGAGGAGCCCCCCAAACCCCCCTAGTGGTCGGGCTCGCTTGCTGCGCTCGCTCGCTATGCGCCAGACAGGGGCTGGTCTGGCAAAATTTGCCAGGGCTGCTTTCAGTTCCCAGTCCGGCCCTGGTAGCAACTAGCCGTGCTGTCCAAGGCTAATGTTGGAAAATCTTGCTAGGCCCTTGTTGGCTGCTTAAAGTTGGCGTGCCTCCATTATTTACTGAATTGGTTCCTATAGTTACAGAAACATATATGGTTCATAAACACCACAGCCAGTAAAGCAAAGGTGGGTTTGCACTCGCCTAGAGCCCCTGGTAATCTAGGGGCTGACGTCAAGCACTTTTACTGTTTTGGTGCCAAACACATCTTTTGTCGAACTCCGGGGCCGACCGGAAGTGACGCAGCTTTTATTGTGGCGCTCTTACATTTAACGTTGAATCGTATTTTGAGAAATGCACAGTTTTTTTATGAATTCATTAACGTTTATTGATGACATCTTAATTAGTGAAACCGAATTCATTTGGAGGCTTTGGGAAGCGTGCGTGAAATGATAAATAACACATGAGAAGGGTTAGAGTAAAGAGAGTGACGTAAACAGAAAATAGGGAGCCATCGGTGGGAAATGTATGAGGGTGCAGGAAAAGACATAATGAAACAAGCACACAAGGGATTAAAGTGGCAAAGAATATAGGCGAGGGTTAGAGAGTCAGGGTGGGAGAGATGAAATAGAGAATCGGAGATGGTCTGTATGACGTAGGCTACGTCTTAAAAGTAGACGCGGATCGATTGGTGCTGACAGGCGACCTTTGCACACACTGTATGTATCCTTTCTCTTAGTAGGCCAATTAGTTGTGATTCAGTATAAGTTTAAATCACTGTAGCTACACAGAAATTGGGAAAACATGCCACAGGCGCCAGCAAGAACTGTGCGTTGATAAACTGAACATAAACATGAGCATGGCACTCTCCTTATGAAAATCGGTCTTGGTCCAACTCACAAAAATAACTTAAATAAATGCATCCCAGCCTCAGGCCTGCAGTTTGCAAACATTTATGCATTTACAGTAATTTACGGAATTCAAGTTTGGCGCGGAAGTCTACGAGCGTTTCACTGTGTGTGCACTCCAGGGGATTGTTCACTCATCAAAATGTGAAAACTCCCTCGTTTTTTACTTCTTCCCAAGTAACTATTGCTTTCACATCCTGATAAAGGGACTCACTTCTACTCATCATCTCAGCAGTAACTCGCCCTGGTGGGAAAGTACCTGCAAACCGCTTTAAAATCTCACACAAACGTGATTTGTAGATGTTTAACTCTTTTTGTTTGACAGCCACACGGGTTCACGCCCCTTTCCTAACCCTTTTAGAAGATTTTCTTATGGTTTAATTTAAGCCGGTGGTTGCAGGTGCGATGATTCCAGGCAGGGCCAGACTGGCCATAGAGGGTATCGGGCATTTTCCCAGTAGGGTGGAAGGGTGGGGCCGGCTTTGCAGCGGTGAGAGGGCGGTTTTGTTACTCGGGGCTGGTTTTGCAGCAGTGCAATATCGGTCCCCAGTAACAAAAGCAGCAAGCAAGCATTTCCCAGCCTTCCGGGGCCAGGCAGTGCTTCCCCAGGGGTTGGTCCCAGACAATGCCAGGGCTGCTGTGGGTTCCCAGTTCCTGGTTGCAGGTTGCAGGTGCGGCCCTCCACCCTCATTTTTGGGGACCAGCACTTATTTTTCCTCGTCAGACTTTGACCAAGAGCACAAGAGTTAACACAAAAACACACGAGAGGGCAAACAGTAGGAAGAAAAAGAGAGAAAAATGTGACAAAGGGGAGCAAGCGGGGATGAAAAAGAACCTGCAAGTGTGAGATGAAGAGGCAGGACATGTCTGATGGTGGATTAAAGAGGCATGAGGTGGAATCAAGACTATGCATCATTGGGATTCGGCACGCCAACATACAATAGCATTGATTGCAGGCTTTTGAGCAAAGCTTTGAGCCACAGCACTTATTCTTTTGCAAACTAAGCACAGGATTTACTCCAGTAGCCATTTTCTGCAAGAATAAAATGTGGTTTGATCTTTTGATCTTATTCTGTGAAGCAAAATCATGTCAGTTTCACTTACGTTCACAAAAAAACACTGGACCCCAACAGCATCTCTTGATGACATAACGAAATAATAATAGAGGTCTTCTGTTGGGAGCTAATACAATAATACGTTTCATTGTAATGAATACTGTAGTGTTAACACTTAACTGTCTTACATATGAAGTTATGGAGACAAAGAACTCTCATTATGAGATAATCAATGTGCAATTGAAAAACAAAAAAACATGATGTAGGAACTCAGTGCTTTTCTTAAGAGCTGCGGCTGGTGTTGCCACATGCCGAGGTTCCCCAATATTGAAGCTGCTTGGCCGCTTATCCACCTCATGCCTCTTTCTTCCTCCACCCTACGCTTTCTTTTTCTTTATCTGACATCATCAGGTTTTTAGCCCTGTTTTCTCCCCTTGTCACTGTTTTCCTATCTGTCTCATCCTCTTTCTTTCTCCCTTTTTCTTCTCTTTCTGTATCTTGCTTTGGCTCAAAGTCTGATGCAGAAAAATAAGTCCCAGTCTGAGAAACAAGTGCCGGGTGCTCTCCACCTGCAGCCACCTGCACAAATTAAGCAATGGATATTCTGTAATAATGACACCGACTGTTCATTGTGAGATAACCTGAGGCAGTGAACATTGTCCTGTCCATTGTGCCGAGGACCTGTAGAATAATCAGTGACACCACAGTTTCGAGGATATGACTTTATGTTCAAAAGATAATCTATGCAGTAGACGCAGAGATGGATAGTGGTTCGAATACAGAAAATGTAAGTTTTCAGATCTATTCTTAAAGCTGGTTTTTCATGGATATTGAAGAGGCAGTCAAAATGGAGAAGGGAGGCCTGCTGGCACAGGGTAGTTTTACGCTGGAAAAGTTTATGAGTAGGACATTGGCAGATCCCAGTATTCCCAGAGTGACATGAATTAATGGCTTTCTTTCTGATGGAAGATAGGTCCTATATTGAAAACAGTGAGCTGAAATCCATATGCAGTGTAACTTGGAGCAAGTGATGAGAAACCAAGGCCCAGAAGACATGCCACTTAGGCCTCAGTCCAGCATGAAGGCTTGTGAACATATTCTGCAGCTATTGAATCCGATATTGTAGCCGGCTCAGGGTCACCTTCATGACATTCTATTCTATTCTGTAGTTTTTATATAGCGCATGGCTACCCGGAGGCCTCCCAGCACTGTCATGATCGTGGTGTGACAGGGCTGAGGCCGACACAGCCCTGACCTCTAGGGGTATTTTGGAGCAGCCAGAGGTATAAGTAGCCTGTTTTCATCCATGGCTCCATGGACAGCTGTTCATCAAAGAAAATTCCATGATGGTGGGCGTAGTAGCTGCATTTGGAACATTGATGAGATCTACAGGCCACAGAAATGGATGCCTAAGATTCAGCTGCGAACCTAACTCACTTCTGTTTTTGCTAGATTGAGGGTAAACTTAATCTTGTTTAAATGTGCCGAACAATGGCAGCAAAGTCCTAAGCTCCATTTTGACCAGGCATCAGCTCTGGTCAAAAGCTTGCACCAGTAGCCAGACTTGAATCAAGCACGCCAGCTGTCCTTCCCCCAGGGTCTCTTGTCCAGCTTTGAGGAAGGAGTGCTGGCATGTTTGAATCACTGCTGGCTACCGGTGCGAGTTCTTCCACACTATACGATAGCTGATGCATGGCCAAAATACACCTTAGGACTCTGCCATTATTTGGCATATTTAACCAGTGTTAATTAAGAGATCTTAGGGGACCTCAGATTTCACAAATGCAGTTAGTCCTGAAGATGGTCTCATGTACTTAACACTATAGAGACCAAAACGTCGTCAGAGTTCCACTACTCTTCTGAAATTTTCTACAATTTACGGATATTTTATTCTGATTGTCTTTTGAGAGCGGAGTTAACACAGATTTGTCCTAAATATGATTATTGTAATGACATGGACAAACTACACACTGGCCATATTTGTATTTGGTTGCTTTTCTCTGTACCCCCACTAATGCGTGTTATTCTGTAATATACATAAAGTGAATGCAATAGCTTTATTTTTGTACACATTTTTTCATTCATTTTGTTACCCATGATTCATTTTGTTTATCTGATTCAATTGATTTGTGTATTTGATTTAATTCAGTTAAAAACGTTTAATTCTTCTGATTTGATTCAATGCGTCATATATCATAGATGCCTAAATGTCTGGACTAAGTATACTCTGTTTTATGAATGACCCCCTTGTTGGCCATTGACTTCAGTTGATTCTGTTACCCAAGCTCGCAAAGTGTTATTGGGTTGCCCTTCCTTTGTAACTTAATTACACAGGCCATGACCCTTTTAGCAATCCACCACTTTTTTTTAATCCCATTAAAGCTCTTGTCACCACATATGTCAAAGGGGTGAAAGTGATGTTGTATGATCATACAACAAGCATGGCATCACTGTATGAGATGCTCTGCATGTATAAAATGCACGTATCAATTTGAGGTACACTGTAGTAAGACAGGGAACCTCTGAGGCAGACAAGTTTATTCAACACAATTCGACCACTGGCTGTCAGTGGATAAGGATTTTACATGAAAACATGACACAAAAGTGCTGAAACTGACATATGTATTAACATTAAAAAATTATTAAAACACTGTAGGAGCATGGAACCTGTAAATACGGGAAGGGGCAACTACTTGTAACAAGCACTGTAAATGCATTAGGTTTCGCCTATGTGATTAATAATATGCTGTTTTTTGTTGTAACTTGTAGCTTGCTGAGTAGTTGTACAATATAAGTTACAGAAAGTCTGTTAATGTGTTATGACCTGTTTATGTACAAAAAGGCAATATATTGTGCTGTTATTAATGGTATAGTGCGGGTAAGTAATAGCAACATTTTGTAAAAATGAAATGAAAGAGGGAAATAATAGAATTAATTGATGTAATAGCAATATTATGTGTTTAGAGGAGTTCTGACAACTTTTGGGCCCGGTGCCACTGCACCTGCTACACCATTCAAATCATGACCCTAAGGCGTGTAAGGTAAGTGCACTTGTGACTGCCTGTTTAGTAGCAGAACATAGCAATATTAGGTGTTTAGTGGGATACCTAGAGCTTTTGGTCCTGGTGCTACTGCACCTGCTGCACCATTCAAATCATGACCCTTTTGCCTGTAAGTTAACAGCACTTGTGACTGCCTGTTTAGTAGTAAAACATTGCAATATTTGGTGTTTAGAGGGGTTCCTAGAGCTTTGGACCCCGTGTAACTGCACCTGCTGCACCACTGAAATCAGGCCCCTAGTGTCTGCAATGTAACTGCACTTGTGACTGCTTATTTAGTAGTTAAATATAACAATATTTGGTGTTTAAAAGGAGTTCTGACAAATTTTGGCCCCGGTGCCACTGCACCTGCAGCACCATTTAAATCATGGCCCTAGTGCCTGCTAGATAACTGCACTTGTGACTGCCTGTTTAGTAGTAACATTTAGCAATATTCTGCGTTTAGTGGGGTTCCTAGAGCTTTTCTCCCTGGTGCCACTGTTCCTGCTGCACTATTCAAATCAAGTATCTTTTAACTGCAAGGTAACTTCAATTGTGGCTGACTGTTTAGTAGTCAAATATAGCAATATTATGTGTTTAGAGGAGTTCTGACAACTTTCGGGCCAGTTGCTACTGCACCTGCTGAACCATTCAAATCATGACCTTGTTGTCTGCAAGGTAACTGCACTTGTGGCTGCCTGTTTAGAAGTAAAATATAGCATAGCTCTTGTATTTGAACTTTATTTTTAACGCACAATGTTTATTACAACATTCAGAATCTGATCATAATGATCAAATAGATTAAGTTGAAAAAATCAATCCGATAATGCCTACAAAGTGCAAAGAAAGGTACTGAGGCAGGAATATGAAATGCCACAAACGTTCTAAGGCTAAAGCATCTGCTTTACACATCTAAGTAATACAAACATTGGTAAACGCATTAGGTTTCGCCTATTAATAATATGCTGTTTTTGTTGTAAGTTGTAGCTTGCTGAGTAGTTGTACAATATAAGTGAAAGAAAGTCTGTTAAAGTGTTATGACTTGTTTATGTACAAAAAGGCATTATATTGTGCTGTCACTAGTGGTATAGTGCAGGTCAATAATAGCAAGATTTTGAAAAATGAAATGAAAGTGGGAATAATAGAACTGATGTAATAACAATATTATGTGTTCAGAGGGGTTCTGACAACTTTTGGGCCTGGTGCCACTGCACCTGCTGCACCATTCAAATCATGCCCTGCCCTAGTGCCTGCAAGATAACTGCATTTGTTACTGCTAGTTTAGTAGTAAAATATAGCAATATTTGGTGTTTAGAGGAGTTATGACAACTTTTGGCCCCAGTCTTACTGCACCTGCTGCACTATTCAAATCATGACACTTTTAGCTGAAAGATAACTGCAATTGTGTCAGCCTCTATAGTAGTAAAATATAGCCGTATTAGGTGTTTAGAGGAGTTTTTGACAACTTTTTGGCCCTGTGCCACTGCACCTGCTGTACTATTCAAATCATGACCTTGTTGTCTACAAGGTAACTGCACTAGTGACTGACTGTTTAGTAGTAAAATATAGCGATATTAGGAGTTTAGTGGGGTGCCTAGAGCTTTTAGTCCTGGTGCTACTGCACCTGCTGCACCAGTCAAATCATGACTCTATTGCCTGTAGTGTAACTGCACTTGTGACTGCCTCTTTAGTAGTAAAATATTGCAATATTTGGTGTTTAGAGGGGTTCCTAGAGCTTTGGGCCTTGGTGTCACTGCACCTGGTGCACCATTTAAATCATAACCCTAGTGCCTGCAAGGTAACTGCACTTGTGATTGCTTGTTGAGTAGTTAAATATAGCAATATTTGGTGATTAGAGGAGTGCTGACAACTTTTGGCCCCAGTGCCACTGCACCTGAAGCAACATTGAAATCATGGCCCTAGCGCCTTCTAGATAACTGCACGTGTGACTGCCTGTTTAGTAGTAATATTTTGCAATAATCTGGGTATAGTGGGGTCCCTAGAGCTTTTTCCCACAGTGCCACTGCACCTGCTGCACCATTCAAACCAAGTCCCTGTTAACTGCAAGGTAACTGCAATTGTGACTGCCTGTTTAGTAGTCAAATATAGCAATAGTATGTGTTTAGAGGAGTTCTGACAACTTTTGGGCCAGTTGCTACTGCTCCTGCTGCACCATTCAAATCATGATCCTGTTGTTTGCAAGATAACTGCACTTCTGGTTGCCTGTTTAGTAGTAAAATATAGCAATATTCGGTGTTTACAGGAGTTCTGACAACTTTTGGGCCCAGTGCCACTGCACCTGCTGCACCATTCAAATAATGACCCTGTTGCCTGCAAGATAACTGCACTTGTGACTGCCTGTTTAGTAGTAAAATATAGCAATATTTGGTGTCTAGTGGAGCTATGACAACTTTTGGACTCTGTGCCACTGCACCTGCTGCACCATTTAAATCAAGCCCCTACCAAATGCAAGGTCACTGCAATTGTGACGGCCTATTTAGTAGTAAAATACAGCAATACTAGGCGTTTAGAGGAGTTCCGACAACATTTTGGCCCGGTGCCACTGCACCTGCTGCACTAGTGAAATCATGACACTAGCGCTTGCTAGATAACTGCACTTGTGACTGCCTGTTTAGAAGTAAAATATAGCAATATTTGGTGTTTAGCGGAGCTATGACAACTTTTGGCCTCCGTGCCACTGCACCTGCTGCACAATTTAAATTAAGCCCCTTCCAACTGCAAGGTAACTGCAACTGTGACTGCCCGTTTAGTAGTAAAATATGCAATATTTGGTGTTTAGAGGGGTTCTGACAACTTTTGGGCCCGGTGCAACTGCACCTGCTCCACCATTCAAATCATGAGCCTGTTGTCTGCAAGGTAAGGGCACTTGCGACTGCCTGTTTAGTAGTAAAATATAGCAATTTTAGGTGTTTAGTGGGGTGCCTAGAGATTTTGGTCATGGTGTCACTGCACCTGCTGCACCATTGTGATTATGACCCTTTTGTCTGCAAATAACTTCACTTGTGACTGCCTGCTTAGTTTTAAATTTTAGCAATAATCTGGGTTTATTGGGGTCCCTAGAGCTTTTGGCCCCGTTGCCACTGCACCTGCGGCTCCATTCAAATCAAGTCCCTTTTAACTGCAAGGTAACTGCAATTGTGACTGCCTGTTTAGTAGTCAAATATAGCAACATTAAGGGGCATATTAGCAAGAAGAGGCGATAATCATCGCTAACCCTGCTTAGCGTGATTTTTTTTATCGCCGGCTATCGCTGGAATATATCGCCACGCTAACGCTGTATTAGCAACGATTAGCGCTATGGCGATGAATATTCCAGCGATAGCGGGGGAAATGGGCCAACATCGCTGAAAAACCAGCGATGTTGCATGGAGAAGGGAGAACACCTTGCTGATACGACCCTGTGGTCGTATCAGCATAATCCACCCCCATGTTAGGTATGGCTAACACCTGCTAATTGCAGGTGTTAAATAAATGGCGATGACCCCGGTTAGCGCAACTTTTCACGTCGCTAACTGGGGCCATGGCCACCTTGCTAATAGGCGATAGGCCTGTTAGCGAGTGTTTCCCAGGTTTGTTCGTCGGGAACGCCCACTTTGCATGTCATTAGCGATAAATATCGCTGACATGCAAAGCGGTAAAAAAACGGGCGCTAATGCCCGCAAACTGTCTCTAACTGCTGTTAGAGACAGTTTGCTGATAGGGCGATAAGAATATCGCCGCTTTAGCGGCAAAAAGTGCCGCTAAAGCGGCGATAGTGCCCTTGCTAATATGCCCCTATGTGTTTAGAGGAGTTCTGACAGCTTTTGGGCCCGGTGCTACTGCACTTGCTGCACCATTCAAATCATGACACTGCTGTCTGCAAGGTAACTGCAATTGTGGCTGCCTGTTTAGTAGTAAAATATAGCATAGCTCTTGCATATGAACTTTAATTTTACCGTCAATGCTTATTACAATATTTAGAATTTGATCATAATGACCAAATAGATTAAGGTGAACAAAAGAATCCGATAATGCCTACAAAATGCAAAGAAAGGTATTGAAGCATGAATAGGAAATGCCACAAACGTTCTAAGGCTAAAGCATCTGCGTTGCACAATTAAGTAATAAAAAGCAAGCATTCCAGCATACTGTTAAACGCTGTCTGCCTTTTGTGTGGGAATAGAGCTTATCTTGACATTGAATGGGATTAAACAGTTTGAACAGCTTTTGTAGAAATATCGTAAATGCGTGCAGCCAGGGGTAGCTAACAAAAATAAAAGTTCGACACAAAAGCAAATGAACACAATAATTTGGCTGTGAGAACTTATAAGAGCCCCCTTTTAATATATATTAAATACAAGAGATTTACCAAGCACAGCACAATCGCTGTGCAGGTGAAACCTAAAAACCAAAGTATGTTAAGTCTAATTATGGAACCTGTAGCTGCCGACTTTTTCTAATCCTCACTGATTTGGCAGTGAAACTATGGTTGTACTTGGCACCTGAGATACGAAATTTCAAAAATTGCTGCAGGTGTAGAATGAAGAGCGAAGCTCCATTTTTAGATGCAATTGAAGATAACTTTCTCTGAGTTTCTTGAACTAAGTCTAACATCTGCCTACTAGAGTATCAAAACCTATAACCACGTGAGCCTATACTAGAACATTCTAATGTTTGCTATAAATGTGTGTACTGCTTTACCTCTGGGAGCTGCCTATTGGATTTTTCTGTGATCACAGGTTTTTTGATAAATACAAATTTTAATCAAATTTTTAGGCACATTAGCTCCTTGGGCCATGATTATGAACCGGTGTTTAAATTCTGATCCCTGTGCAACTAAAGGTTTGCCCAGGAATGGGAATTCTGATCTGTGTGAGAAGTATCACATCACCATTTTTTTCCTGACACAGTTCGGCAGATCATAGTAGATGAAAATTACTAGGTGGCATAGAATGACGTCTTTGCCCACCCTGCCTTGCAGGTATAGTTATCATTTTGAGAGACTTTATTTACTCTGTGAGAAGCACGTACCTCATCGATTGAAACACTGATAGCTACACTGTAATAATACCAGAGGCCTTGAAATGAGAAATGACCTGTAAAATAAGAGTGGATCTTTCGTACAAGAACCATGTAAGAAAAGCACAGGCATCTCAGTGAGAGATGTAGCACGGTGCAAGGGCACTGTAGCACTTTACAACAAATGGAGACCACATTACACTTTTTTATCTTCTTTTTAGGTACAGGGAGATTAAGTGATTTGCTCAGAATCACAGGATGTTAGGCTGAGGTTGGGATTCAAACCTGCTTTCCCATGCTCCAAAGTCAGTAGCTCTAGCCACTAGGACACATCTCCGAAGTAAAACCACAAGCTTCCAACTGAGAGATATACTGCAACGAGAACAATTCTTTCAGTGAGTGATACAATGAAATACAAGTAGGACAAGGTATGGGATGCATTGTAATAAGAGGTTTCTGAGCACGTAGTACACTCCTAACAGTAGCAGAGGCATCTTTGTGTTGGATGCCCTAAAAGCAGTGCTTCATTTGTGCTTGTGCTTGCAGGTGGTGGGACAGGTAATAAGGTCTGGGGTAAGAAATGTATTTTTCATCTTAAACTTGTATTGGAGCGAAAATGGCAAAATGAAAATCAGGGATGAAAAGCAACCCACAAGAGTGAGATAAAGAGACAGGAAGTATGGAGTGGTGGGAGAAAGAGGCATGAGGTGGAACCATGAGTCATGAAGAGTAGGGTGGTGCAAGAAAGAGACATGAGGTGGAACCATGAGCCATGAACCATAGGGTGGTGGAAGAAATAGGCATGAGGTAAAACCATGAGTCATGAAGCATAGGGTGGTGGAAGAAAGAGGCATGAGGTGGAAACAGGAGTCATGAAGCGTAGGGTGGTGGAAGATAGAGGCATGAGGTAGAACCATGAGTCATAAAGCATAGGGTGGTGGAAGATAGAGGCATGAGGTGGAACCATGAGTCATGAAGCATAGGGTGGTGGAAGAAAGAGGCATGAGGAGGAACCATGAATGTAGGATGGTGGAAGAAAGAGGCATGAGGAGGAACCAAAGTCATGAAGCGTGGGGTAGTGGAAGAAAGAGAACCATGAGTCATGAAGCGTAGGGTGATGGAAGAAAGAGGCAAGAGGAGGAACCAAAGTCATGAAGTGTAGGGTGGTGGAAGAAAGAGGCAAGAGGTGGAACCATGAATCATGAAGTATAGGGTGGTGGAAGAAAGAGGCAAGAGGAGGAACCAAAGTCGTGTAGGGTGGTGGAAGAAAGAGGCATGAGGAGGAACCAAAGTCATGAAGCGTAGAGTGGTGGAAGAAAGAGGCATGAGGTGGAACCATTAGCCGTGAAGCATAGGGTGGTGGAAGAAAGAGGCAAGAGGAGGAGCCAAAGTCATGAAGCGTAGGGTGGTGGAAGAAAGAGTCATGAGGAGGAACCAAAGTCTTGAAGCGTAGGCTGGTGGAAGAAAGAGGGGCATGAGGTAGAACCATTAGTCATGAAGCATAGGGTGGTGGAAGATAGAGGCATGAGGTAGAACCATGAGTCATGAAGCATAGGGTGGTGGAAGATAGAGGCATGAGGTGGAACCATGAGTCATGAAGCATAGGGTGGTGGAAGAAAGAGGTATGAGGAGGAACCATGAACGTAGGGTGGTGGAAGAAAGAGGCATGAGGAGGAACCAAAGTCATGAAGCGTGGGGTAGTGGAAGAAAGAGGCATGAGGTGGAACCATGAGTCATGAAGCGTAGGGTGGTGGAAGAAAGAGGCAAGAGGTGGAACCATGAGTCATGAAGTATAGGGTGGTGGAAGAAAGAGGCAAGAGGAGGAACCAAAGTCATGAAGTGTAGGGTGGTGGAAGAAAGAGGCATGAGGAGGAACCAAAGTCATGAAGCGTAGAGTGGTGGAAGAAAGAGGCATGAAGTGGAACCATTAGCCGTGAAGCATAGGGTGGTGGAAGAAAGAGGCAAGAGGAGGAGCCCAAGTCATGAAGCGTAGGGTGGTGGAAGAAAGAGTCATGAGGAGGAACCAAAGTCTTGAAGCGTAGGCTGGTGGAAGAAAGAGGGGCATGAGGTAGAACCATTAGTCATGAAGCATAGGGTGGTGGAAGAAAGAGGCATGAGGTGGAATCAAAGTCATGAAGCGTAGGGCGGTGGAAGAAAGAGGCATGAGGAGGAACCAAAGTCTTGAAGCGTAGGGTGGTGGAAGAAAGAGGGGCATGAGGTGGAATCAAAGTCATGAAGCGCAGGGCGGTGGAAGAAAGAGGCATGAGAAGGAACCAAATTCATGAAGCGTAGGGTGGTGGAAGAAAGAGGCATGAGGTGGAAACATGAATCATGAAGCGTAGGGTGGTGGAAGAAAGAGGCATGAGCAGGAACCAATGTCATGAAGCGTAGGGTGTGGAAGAAAGAGACATGAGGTGGAACCATTAGTCATGAAGCATACGGTGATGGAAGAAAGAGGCAAAAGGTGGAACCATGAGCCATGAAGCATAGGGTGGTGGAACAAAAAGGCATGAGGTGGAACCATAAGCGTAGGGTGGTGGAAGAAAGAGAGATGAGGTGGAACCATGATTCATGAAGCGTAGGATGGTGGAACAAAGAGACATGAGGAGGAACCACGAGTCATGAAGGGTAGGGTGGTGGAAGAAAGAGGCATGAGGTGGAACCATTAGTCATGAAGCGTAGGGTGGTGGAAAAAAAGGTAAGAGGTGGAACCATGAGTCATGAAGTATAGGGTGGTGAAAGAAAGAGGCATGAAGTGGAATCAAGACCAGTCATTTTAGTCGACAATGTTGGCATCTGGCAGCGCTGACTGCAGGCTCCTCCGGAACACTTTGGTCCTTGAACTTTTGTATTTTACAAATTATGCTCTTATCACATGTCTAACCGTGAGGAAAACACCCCCTTGAAAGGTTTCTATGTAAGACACAGAATGATAAAAACACAGCCTTGTTGTAAGAACAAAAGACGCCTTTCAGAGCGACAAGTACAACATCTTCCCAGCGTTGACACCTTCATCACAGATTCAAGATCTGAAAGGCACAGATTTAATTCAAGAAGTCCCAGTGGAGAGTCAGATCAAATACAAATCAAATTGCATTCTTCCCAAACCCCAGCCATCAATTCCCAATTCCCAGCATGAGATTTGATGGTTTTGTAATATATGCTTGCAAAGTTTTAGCTGAAAAAAGATTAAAACAGCATTGTAAACGTGCAGGCATGTTTAAAACCCCAGCTGCACTCGAGAGAGTAAAAAATGAGCACTTTGAATACATGGGTCCCAATTGACAATAACTATTTGTGCAAGTAAATATGGCTTGCAAACGCAAGTAGACTTTTTTTTAGAAGTGTAAAACCACATATAGAATTTCCAGAAATTGGTTTTACACTCTCGAATGAATTTATTTGACACAAAGATTTTTGGGTGAGTAAATCTACTCGAGTTTGAGAGAAAGCTTTCTGAAGCTGGAATTCACTGAAGGTTTGGACACTCACACAAACTTACACGTGTGGGGTATTCACAAGGTTAGAATGATGAGGAAACAAACCCCAAAATGTATGTGTGTATGTGTGTGTGTGAAAGAAGTGGATTTTCTACTGGGCAAGATATTTTAGCTGCAAAGCTGTGTCACATTATCAGAGCGATACCAAAGGGGATGATGGACGGAGCGTTAGAGCAAATCAAACACTCACCCCCAGTCAACTGATCTGGGTTTAATCCATCATCATTCTTTAGCTCACTCCACCACCCCAGTTCAGACATGGCCATATGCAAATCAGTCTGACCCTGTGCCTCATGGGAACAGTCCAGCCCGAACTGCCAAGCCATGTCTTCCCTGGACCGGAAACAAGCATCCTGGGACCGGTTTCGGGTTCATAACCCTCATCAGCCAGGCTATCTTGAATCCAGTGGCAAAGTGAGCAAGGGACCCACGTCTGGGCATACCCTGCCAACTTAGGGCAAACAAAGCGATACCAAAGGGGATGATGGACGGAGCGTTAGAGCAAATCAAACACTCACCCCCAGTCAACTGATCTGGGATTAATCCATCATCATTCTTTAGCTCACTCCACCACCCCAGTTCAGACATGGCCATATGCAAATCAGTCTGACCCTGTGCCTCATGGGAACAGTCCAGCCCGAACTGCCAAGCCTTGTCTTCCCTGGACCGGAAACAAGCATCCTGGGACCGGTTTCGGGTTCATAACCCTCATCAGCCAGGCTATCTTGAATCCAGTGGCAAAGTGAGCAAGGGACCCACGTCTGGGCATACCCTGCCAACTTAGGGCAAACAAAGCGATACCAAAGGGGATGATGGACGGAGCGTTAGAGCAAATCAAACACTCACCCCCAGTCAACTGATCTGGGTTTAATCCATCATCATTCTTTAGCTCACTCCACCACCCCAGTTCAGACATGGCCATATGCAAATCAGTCTGACCCTGTGCCTCATGGGAACAGTCCAGCCCGAACTGCCAAGCCATGTCTTCCCTGGACCGGAAACAAGCATCCTGGGACCGGTTTCGGGTTCGTAACCCTCATCAGCCAGGCTATCTTGAATCCAGTGGCAAAGTGAGCAAGGGACCCACGTCTGGGCATACCCTGCCAACTTAGGGCAAACAAAGCGATACCAAAGGGGATGATGGACGGAGCGTTAGAGCAAATCAAACACTCACCCCCAGTCAACTGATCTGGGTTTAATCCATCATCATTCTTTAGCTCACTCCACCGCCCCAGTTCAGACATGGCCATATGCAAATCAGTCTGACCCTGTGCCTCATGGGAACAGTCCAGCCCGAACTGCCAAGCCATGTCTTCCCTGGACCGGAAACAAGCATCCTGGGACCGGTTTCGGGTTCATAACCCTCATCAGCCAGGCTATCTTGAATCCAGTGGCAAAGTGAGCAAGGGACCCACGTCTGGGCATACCCTGCCAACTTAGGGCAAACAAAGCGATACCAAAGGGGATGATGGACGGAGCGTTAGAGCAAATCAAACACTCACCCCCAGTCAACTGATCTGGGTTTAATCCATCATCATTCTTTAGCTCACTCCACCACCCCAGTTCAGACATGGCCATATGCAAATCAGTCTGACCCTGTGCCTCATGGGAACAGTCCAGCCCGAACTGCCAAGCCATGTCTTCCCTGGACCGGAAACAAGCATCCTGGGACCGGTTTCGGGTTCATAACCCTCATCAGCCAGGCTATCTTGAATCCAGTGGCAAAGTGAGCAAGGGAACCACGTCCGGGCATACCCTGCCAACTTAGGGCAAACAAAGCGATACCAAAGGGGATGATGGACGGAGCGTTAGAGCAAATCAAACACTCACCCCCATTCAACTGAGCTGGGTTTAATCCATCATCATTCTTTAGCTCACTCCACCACCCCAGTTCAGACATGGCCATATGCAAATCAGTCTGACCCTGTGCCTCATGGGAACAGTCCAGCCCGAACTGCCAAGCCATGTCTTCCCTGGACCGGAAACAAGCATCCTGGGACCGGTTTCGGGTTCATAACCCTCATCAGCCAGGCTATCTTGAATCCAGTGGCAAAGTGAGCAAGGGACCCACGTCTGGGCATACCCTGCCAACTTAGGGCAAACAAAGCGATACCAAAGGGGATGATGGACGGAGCGTTAGAGCAAATCAAACACTCACCCCCAGTCAACTGATCTGGGTTTAATCCATCATCATTCTTTAGCTCACTCCACCACCCCAGTTCAGACATGGCCATATGCAAATCAGTCTGACCCTGTGCCTCATGGGAACAGTCCAGCCCGAACTGCCAAGCCATGTCTTCCCTGGACCGGAAACAAGCATCCTGGGACCGGTTTCGGGTTCATAACCCTCATCAGCCAGGCTATCTTGAATCCAGTGGCAAAGTGAGCAAGGGACCCACGTCTGGGCATACCCTGCCAACTTAGGGCAAACAAAGCGATACCAAGGGGGGGGGATGATGGACGGAGCGTTAGAGCAAATCAAACACTCACCCCCAGTCAACTGATCTGGGTTTAATCCATCATCATTCTTTAGCTCACTCCACCACCCCAGTTCAGACATGGCCATATGCAAATCAGTCTGACCCTGTGCCTCATGGGAACAGTCCAGCCCGAACTGCCAAGCCATGTCTTCCCTGGACCGGAAACAAGCATCCTGGGACCGGTTTCAGGTTCATAACCCTCATCAGCCAGGCTATCTTGAATCCAGTGGCAAAGTGAGCAAGGGACCCACGTCTGGGCATACCCTGCCAACTTAGGGCAAACAAAGTGATACCAAGGGGGGATGATGGACGGAGCGTTAGAAGCAAATCAAACACTCACCCCAGTCAACTGATCTGGGTTTAATCCATCATCATTCTTTAGCTCACTCCACCACCCCAGTTCAGACATGGCCATATGCAAATCAGTCTGACCCTGTGCCTCATGGGAACAGTCCAGCCCGAACTGCCAAGCCATGTCTTCCCTGGACCGGAAACAAGCATCCTGGGACCGGTTTCGGGTTCATAACCCTCATCAGCCAGGCTATCTTGAATCCAGTGGCAAAGTGAGCAAGGGACCCACGTCTGGGCATATCCTGCCAACTTAGGGCAAACAAAGCGATACCAAAGGGGATGATGGACGGAGCGTTAGAGCAAATCAAACACTCACCCCCAGTCAACTGATCTGGGTTTAATCCATCATCATTCTTTAGCTCACTCCACCACCCCAGTTCAGACATGGCCATATGCAAATCAGTCTGACCCTGTGCCTCATGGGAACAGTCCAGCCCGAACTGCCAAGCCATGTCTTCCCTGGACCGGAAACAAGCATCCTGGGACCGGTTTCGGGTTCATAACCCTCATCAGCCAGGCTATCTTGAATCCAGTGGCAAAGTGAGCAAGGGACCCACGTCTGGGCATACCCTGCCAACTTAGGGCAAACAAAGCGATACCAAAGGGGATGATGGACGGAGCGTTAGAGCAAATCAAACACTCACCCCAGTCAACTGATCTGGGTTTAATCCATCATCATTCTTTAGCTCACTCCACCACCCCAGTTCAGACATGGCCATATGCAAATCAGTCTGACCCTGTGCCTCATGGGAACAGTCCAGCCCGAACTGCCAAGCCATGTCTTCCCTGGACCGGAAACAAGCATCCTGGGACCGGTTTCGGGTTCATAACCCTCATCAGCCAGGCTATCTTGAATCCAGTGGCAAAGTGAGCAAGGGACCCACGTCTGGGCATACCCTGCCAACTTAGGGCAAACAAAGCGATACCAAAGGGGATGATGGACGGAGCGTTAGAGCAAATCAAACACTCACCCCAGTCAACTGATCTGGGTTTAATCCATCATCATTCTTTAGCTCACTCCACCACCCCAGTTCAGACATGGCCATATGCAAATCAGTCTGACCCTGTGCCTCATGGGAACAGTCCAGCCCGAACTGCCAAGCCATGTCTTCCCTGGACCGGAAACAAGCATCCTGGGACCGGTTTCGGGTTCATAACCCTCATCAGCCAGGCTATCTTGAATCCAGTGGCAAAGTGAGCAAGGGACCCACGTCTGGGCATACCCTGCCAACTTAGGGCAAACAAAGCGATACCAAAGGGGATGATGGACGGAGCGTTAGAGCAAATCAAACACTCACCCCCAGTCAACTGATCTGGGTTTAATCCATCATCATTCTTTAGCTCACTCCACCACCCCAGTTCAGACATGGCCATATGCAAATCAGTCTGACCCTGTGCCTCATGGGAACAGTCCAGCCCGAACTGCCAAGCCATGTCTTCCCTGGACCGGAAACAAGCATCCTGGGACTGGTTTCGGGTTCATAACCCTCATCAGCCAGGCTATCTTGAATCCAGTGGCAAAGTGAGCAAGGGACCCACGTCTGGGCATACCCTGCCAACTTAGGGCAAACAAGCGATACCAAAGGGGATGATGGACGGAGCGTTAGAGCAAATCAAACACTCACCCCCAGTCAACTGATCTGGGTTTAATCCATCATCATTCTTTAGCTCACTCCACCACCCCAGTTCAGACATGGCCATATGCAAATCAGTCTGACCCTGTGCCTCATGGGAACAGTCAGCCCGAACTGCCAAGCCATGTCTTCCCTGGACCGGAAACAAGCATCCTGAGATCGGTTTCTGGCATTTCAGCCGTCATCAGCCAGGCTTGCTTGAATCCAGTGGCAAAGTGAGCAAGGGACCCACGTCTGGGCATACCCTGCCAACTTAGGGCAAACAAGCGATACCAAAGGGGATGATGGACGGAGCGTTAGAGCAAATCAAACACTCACCCCAGTCAACTGATCTGGGTTTAATCCATCATCATTCTTTAGCTCACTCCACCACCCCAGTTCAGACATGGCCATATGCAAATCAGTCTGACCCTGTGCCTCATGGGAACAGTCCAGCCCGAACTGCCAAGCCATGTCTTCCCTGGACCGGAAACAAGCATCCTGGGACCGGTTTCGGGTTCATAACCCTCATCAGCCAGGCTATCTTGAATCCAGTGGCAAAGTGAGCAAGGGACCCACGTCTGGGCATACCCTGCCAACTTAGGGCAAACAAAGCGATACCAAAGGGATGATGGACGGAGCGTTAGAGCAAATCAAACACTCACCCCCAGTCAACTGATCTGGGTTTAATCCATCATCATTCTTTAGCTCACTCCACCACCCCAGTTCAGACATGGCCATATGCAAATCAGTCTGACCCTGTGCCTCATGGGAACAGTCCAGCCCGAACTGCCAAGCCATGTCTTCCCTGGACCGGAAACAAGCATCCTGGGACCGGTCTCGGGTTCATAACCCTCATCAGCCAGGCTATCTTGAATCCAGTGGCAAAGTGAGCAAGGGACCCACGTCTGGGCATACCCTGCCAACTTAGGGCAAACAAAGCGATACCAAAGGGGATGATGGACGGAGCGTTAGAGCAAATCAAACACTCACCCCCAGTCAACTGATCTGGGTTTAATCCATCATCATTCTTTAGCTCACTCCACCACCCCAGTTCAGACATGGCCATATGCAAATCAGTCTGACCCTGTGCCTCATGGGAACAGTCCAGCCCGAACTGCCAAGCCATGTCTTCCCTGGACCGGAAACAAGCATCCTGGGACCGGTTTCGGGTTCATAACCCTCATCAGCCAGGCTATCTTGAATCCAGTGGCAAAGAATGATGATGGATTAAACCCAGATCAGTTGACTGGGGTTGAGTGTTTGATTGGCTCAAGCTGTTCCGTCCATCATCCCCTTTTGTATCGCTTTGTTCACCCTAAGTTGGCGGGGTATGCCCAGACGTGGGTCCCTTGCTCACTTTGCCACTGGATTCAAGCAAGCCTGGCTGATGACAGCTGAAATGCCAGAAACCGGTCCTAGGATGCTTGTTTCCGGTCCAGGGAAGACATGGCTTGGCAGTTCGGACTGGACTGTTCCCATGAGGCACAGGGTCAGACTGATTTGCATATGGCCATGTCTGAACTGGGGTGGTGGAGTGAGCTAAAGAATGATGATGGATTAAACCCAGATCAGTTGACTGGGGGTGAGTGTTTGATTGGCTCAAGCGTTCCGTCCATCATCCCCTTTTGTATCGCTTTGTTCACCCTAAGTTGGCGGGGTATGCCCAGACGTGGGTCCCTTGCTCACTTTGCCACTGGATTCAAGCAAGCCTGGCTGATGACGGCTGAAATGCCAGAAACCGGTCCTAGGATGCTTGTTTCCGGTCCAGGGAAGACATGGCTTGGCAGTTCGGGCTGGACTGTTCCCATGAGGCACAGGGTCAGACTGATTTGCATATGGCCATGTCTGAACTGGGGTGGTGGAGTGAGCTAAAGAATGATGATGGATTAAACCCAGATCAGTTGACTGGGGGTGAGTGTTTGATTGGCTCAAGCGTTCCGTCCATCATCCCCTTTTGTATTGCTTTGTTCACCCTAAGTTGGCGGGGGTATGCCCAGACGTGGGTCCCTTGCTCACTTTGCCACTGGATTCAAGCAAGCCTGGCTGATGACGGCTGAAATGCCAGAAACCGGTCCTAGGATGCTTGTTTCCGGTCCAGGGAAGACATGGCTTGGCAGTTCGGGCTGGACTGTTCCCATGAGGCACAGGGTCAGACTGATTTGCATATGGCCATGTCTGAACTGGGGTGGTGGAGTGAGCTAAAGAATGATGATGGATTAAACCCAGATCAGTTGACTGGGGGTGAGTGTTTGATTGGCTCAAGCGTTCCGTCCATCATCCCCTTTGTATCGCTTTGTTCACCCTAAGTTGGCGGGGTATGCCCAGACGTGGGTCCCTTGCTCACTTTGCCACTGGATTCAAGCAAGCCTGGCTGATGACGGCTGAAATGCCAGAAACCGGTCCTAGGATGCTTGTTTCCGGTCCAGGGAAGACATGGCTTGGCAGTTCGGGCTGGGCTGTTCCCATGAGGCACAGGGTCAGACTGATTTGCATATGGCCATGTCTGAACTGGGGTGGTGGAGTGAGCTAAAGAATGATGATGGATTAAACCCAGATCAGTTGACTGGGGGTGAGTGTTTGATTGGCTCAAGCGTTCCGTCCATCATCCCCTTTTGTATCGCTTTGTTCACCCTAAGTTGGCGGGGGTATGCCCAGACGTGGGTCCCTTGCTCACTTTGCCACTGGATTCAAGCAAGCCTGGCTGATGACGGCTGAAATGCCAGAAACCGGTCCTAGGATGCTTGTTTCCGGTCCAGGGAAGACATGGCTTGGCAGTTCGGGCTGGACTGTTCCCATGAGGCACAGGGTCAGACTGATTTGCATATGGCCATGTCTGAACTGGGGTGGTGGAGTGAGCTAAAGAATGATGATGGATTAAACCCAGATCAGTTGACTGGGGGTGAGTGTTTGATTGGCTCAAGCGTTCCGTCCATCATCCCCTTTTGTATCGCTTTGTTCACCCTAAGTTGGCGGGGGTATGCCCAGACGTGGGTCCCTTGCTCACTTTGCCACTGGATTCAAGCAAGCCTGGCTGATGACGGCTGAAATGCCAGAAACCGGTCCTAGGATGCTTGTTTCCGGTCCAGGGAAGACATGGCTTGGCAGTTCGGGCTGGACTGTTCCCATGAGGCACAGGGTCAGACTTTATTTGCATATGGCCATGTCTGAACTGGGGTGGTGGAGTGAGCTAAAGAATGATGATGGATTAAACCCAGATCAGTTGACTGGGGGTGAGTGTTTGATTGGCTCTAGCGTTCCGTCCATCATCCCCTTTTGTATCGCTTTGTTCACCCTAAGTTGGCGGGGGTATGCCCAGACGTGGGTCCCTTGCTCACTTTGCCACTGGATTCAAGCAAGCCTGGCTGATGACGGCTGAAATGCCAGAAACCGGTCCTAGGATGCTTGTTTCCGGTCCAGGGAAGACATGGCTTGGCAGTTCGGGCTGGACTGTTCCCATGAGGCACAGGGTCAGACTGATTTGCATATGGCCATGTCTGAACTGGGGTGGTGGAGTGAGCTAAAGAATGATGATGGATTAAACCCAGATCAGTTGACTGGGGGTGAGTGTTTGATTGGCTCAAGCGTTCCGTCCATCATCCCCTTTTGTATCGCTTTGTTCACCCTAAGTTGGCGGGGTATGCCCAGACGTGGGTCCCTTGCTCACTTTGCCACTGGATTCAAGCAAGCCTGGCTGATGACGGCTGAAATGCCAGAAACCGGTCCTAGGATGCTTGTTTCCGGTCCAGGGAAGACATGGCTTGGCAGTTCGGGCTGGACTGTTCCCATGAGGCACAGGGTCAGACTGATTTGCATATGGCCATGTCTGAACTGGGGTGGTGGAGTGAGCTAAAGAATGATGATGGATTAAACCCAGATCAGTTGACTGGGGGTGAGTGTTTGATTGGCTCAAGCGTTCCGTCCATCATCCCCTTTATTATCAGATGTAACATGGAAAGCTACTGCATGCTGCCCCCCTTTTTTGTGCCAAGGGAGCCCTCTGCCCTAGTGCTAGCAAGAAAAATGAACCCCCATGCCCACTTTCTATTGTAAAACATTCATAATTGTGATGCAGTGGGCCCCTCCGCAAAAGTGTCACTGCACCTGTTTCAATAATGATAGGTACTGCCTTGCTGTCGCCTCTGACGTTTGTTCACAACATGGGGTCCCATCTCACACCATCCCTCTCTCTCCCATCTCTCATCATCCCTCTCCCTCTCATCTCTCAGAGTCCCTCTCCCTCTCCCTCTCTGATGCCCAAATCAAGGTGTCTCATCTGCTTTATTTTTCCCCTCCCTTGGGCCTTTGCTCCAAGGCTCAAAGAAACACTGGCACAGCAAGTATGCACTGCAACTGCAGCACTAATGATACCTGCAGCTCTGCGAAGCAGGCTGTCGGTTCTGCCCACTCAACATGGCCATTACTTCTAGGCCAGATGCCCAAAGCAGGCTGTCTGCTGCGTGGTGTAAAAAACAGCAACAAAAAAGCACATTTAGCCTCCCCCCCATCACCTGTTTCTTGGGCCCTATTCTGGGCACAACAATTAGACCTGGGCCCTAATGCTTTCATAGGAAGACTGCCATAACTGGGGTCCAGTGCAGTAGCGGCCCGTGGTGGGAGTGCTGCTGGGCGGTGACGTGGGGCGGGGGAGGGGCAGGGTGGGGTGGGGGGTAGTAAAGTACGGAATACTGCCGTATAGAGGTAAGTAGACATATAAATAAATTAAACGAATTTCGTTGCGCGCGCTGCATCGCATTTGGCAATGCAGCGCGCGCAACGAAATTAGATTTATTTATTTATATGTCTACTTACTTCTATACGGCCGTATTCCGTACTTTACTACCCCCCACCCTGCCCCTCCCCGCCCCACGTCACCGCCCGGCAGCACTCCCACCACAGGCCGCTACTGGTCCAGTGCCCACTCACAGAGGGTGGGACAGGGGTATGGGGGGATCCTGCGCTGTGAAACAGATAGTAGAGAACTAAAGAAGAAACATGCTTCCTCTCCATTGTACCTGCTACCTGAAAGAAATGTAAATGTGTGCAATGGTTAATCACCAAATATAAAGGCTGCTTTGGAGCCAGTGTAGCTTATAATGAATGGAGTCACTCAACTTCATGGTGACAAATATGTATTCTTTTTAAGAGGTAAGATATGTGTCCATTAAAAGAGTTCACCCTTTTAATGGACACATATACAAATATTTACACTAGATGCAGTCTGAATGCTTATCACTAAAATGTGTATTTTTGAAGTACTTGTTTTTTTAGGTCTCGCCCTGAAAGCCAGAGCTTCAGCGCTGGCTCTGGGTGAGACATTTTGTAGTGGGCTTGCAGAAATGCGACCACAACTTTTGGCTGGCCTAGAGCATGCGAGTACGCGCACAGTAACGCGCATTCCTCGCATGCTCCAGGCGCCATATGTCTTTCCTCTCACTTGCTCCTCCCCCTCCCCCACCACAGAGCGCTTCTCGGGGCCGCGCGGCCGTGTCACTTTCACGGCCGCGCGTCACTTGCTCTCCCGCTCCTCCCCCTCCCCCACCACAGAGCGCGTCTCGCACGGCCGCACGGCCAATGCTTGTTTTATATTTGTTTCATCCCGGCATGCTTGGCTGTATTTTCAGCGATGGTGGCTGCTACTTTATTTTGTTTTGCACGACGCACACATCTCGATTTCTCCCCACTCCATTTGTTCCAACAAATCCTGCCAGCAAAAATTACATAGTGTTGTTTAAAAATCATGAAATTAAAACAAAGTAGCGGAAAAGATGTGCACGGAAGGTAACTTTTCCTGGACGCTCTTTCTTAACCTTTACCTAGTCCCACTTCCAATTTCACTGGCAATCCCACTTCCGGGGGCACATGCCTTCCTCCAGTAGTGCTCCGGCTGCACTCGATCAGCTGTTTAAAGGGAGCATTCTTCCGTTTCAGAGAGCTACAGAATAAAGCCTGTCTGAGAAGGTTGCAGCCCGGACCAGCAAGCTCCGAGCCCGCCCCCTTTGCTCGTGTTGGCTTCGCTGTTTAAAATGGTAAAAATGCTTCTGTTCTGCAATCATGACACTGTGAAAGAACTATACGGAGTCTCTTTCACGTTACCGCAAAGGCAATGAAGGGTGGCACTGCTGAAGAATTAAGATTTGTTTTCACCCTCTGAGAAGGTTGGAGCCCGGACCCAGCAAGCTCCGAGCCCACCCCCTTTGCTCGTGTTGTTGGCAGGAGCTTTTGGCTCCTTCACCTCGAAGGGGTTCCACTCTGGCCTTCCATTTATTTTTTTTAAAACCTCTTATATGTCGCACCAATTAATGTCTGCGTATATTGGGATTGTCTAATTGGGGTCTATTTACTTTAGCTCCATATATACACCAGGTCCTGTCCTCAGATGCCTTCGATAAAAACGCTGCGCGCTGGCATGTCGAGAAGGCAAATGTAATTAAGGGCGTGGCTTAAAAGCACCCAAGCTATGAACCTGTGCTTAGCCTAGTGTGCCGCCTGCCTGGTATAGCAACACCTTTGGCAACGCTCCCCCCCCCTCCGACAAAGTTATGCATGCTGACAATAAACACACAACACGTTACTTGTTTGGGTAAAATTGCTGCAGGTTTATTACATACACCGTTATGTAATAAGGTGGGTTATCTTACGGGCGATCCAAGGGCAGGCAGCCATCTGGGCCGCCTGCCCGCCTGATGAGCCAAGCAGCACTGGACGAACCCCATCTGTGCTGCCATTTCTGGTGATCCTTCTCCCTGATCACCTGACACATGGTCCCCTTCCTACTCACGCCCCCTTTCAGGGCGGAGCGTAGCATAGCAAACCCCCAGTTGTTCAGGCCCACAACCGCCCGAAGGACTAACGGGGCGCCGACATGGTTTTCCAGTCACCTCCCATGAGGCTCTTAGGATTTGGCTCTAGCACCCCTTTGGTGCTGCGCAGGGAGGGGTACCCTTCTGTCCCCCTTTGCTTCCAGATCGCCCTGTAACTCCGCCTGCAACGAAAAAGACAACATTACAACATTCTCTGCCTCCCGTCAGCCCATGACCACGCCGGGTAAGCGGTAGGGTGGGAGACGGCGTGTCCGGCGCGAGAAGAGGAAGAACAGTGGTGGGGGGGAGGCTATATACCCTCCCCCTATCCTCGCGCTCCCCGGAAGTGACGCTGCCTCGCGCGTCACCACCGGGCTGGGGGGACTCCTCCCCCGAGTCCCTGCCCCCCGAGAAGGGGGGGGGGGTGCCCCGATGTTACTAGAGGGCTGCCCTCCTTAGTGGCCCCCTGCGGGGGCCTCGGACAGCCGCATTTTGCTGTCTTTGTCGTTGCATCCAGATAGATGATACAAGTGACATTACATCTACAACAAGCCAGGACGATTGATTTGACAGTGGTTGTTTGCTGCATAAACAACTACGGCTTCGTTGTTTACAATGGTTTATAACTCGACCCCACTGTGTACGCAAAGCGAGGTAAGTTTTTCATTCGTGTAATTAGGGAGGAGCCTCTTTAAACGTGTGCACAACATTGATTGTCCTAAATAAAAAATAAGAGCCTGCAGCTCTGCCAAGTAGCACGCACGCATTAGTCCAACGCATTTCAGTGTGGTGGTGCGCATCAGCGCACTGAAATGCATGGTCACGCATTATAGCGCCTCCTGAGATGTCGCATGGAGCCCCGCTATAATGCACATGATCCACGAGCTGCAGTGGCTGTGAGCGCAGTGCATGCATGCAGAGGCTAAGAAGAGGTGCTCACAGCGCTGCGAGTACTGCTATAATGCAGCCAAGTGCTGTAGAGGCACACTCCCGGGCCGACACACGTGGAGCCTAACTTAAACTGACGTCACAGTCAGTGCTCAATGGTGAAGTAGAGCGACAGTGAGGTCATTCTTTTGGGACGGCGCGCGCCCGAAAGGCATTATGTAAATGCATGGTGTTGGGTTCCATCGCTGGAGGCATGTGTTTTGAAAAATGTTGTAAGGTTTATCACCCTGTGCAGCAATGGTAATTAATTTGTGCTTTCTGTGTCGTAAAACGGAAGGCTGTTGTCCTCCTGGGATGTAAATCATGACAGCTGACTCGGGGAGGTGGAGCCGCGTTTGCAAAGGTCGGAGTTCATTGTGGTGCTTTGCTTTGAGGCTATTATGAAGATGCTTTTCGCTCCCCCGCATGAAAGCGTGTTTAACAATGTCATTTTTTATCGCTTCCCTGCTTACAATGCTGCTGTTTTGCGAGCATGTGTTTAAAAAAAAAATCATGTTTCTAAGCCATTCTGCTCATCGAGCCAAACACTTTAAAATATGTATGTTTGAATAATTAATATATTACTAACGTTGGTTGTACGCACTGCTCAAAGATAAACAGACATAATACTATGATTTTTAACTTGAAAGGCACTCTGGCCCTTCAGGAAAGTGCATTCTGCATTCAGGGCTCCTCACCAGCGTCGTGACTGGGGACAGACTAACTTTGCTACTGAACAGCAGCACAGAGTGTATGCAGCCGGCTGAGCTATTGGCATGGTAAATGACACTGCTTTTTATTTCTTTGTTTTGAAAACTTGCAAGCGGTGCGTAAAACACACTTTGTACTTATGTTGTTGCGTACGAGAAGGAAGGCTGGCAGCAACTGTGCTTCTTTTACTGCCAGCCTTGCTTTTTGAAAGCAAGGACTGTAAGTACAAAGTGCGTGTTTATGCACCGCTTGCAGGCTTTCAAAACACATAAATCGAAGACATTGTGATTTACAATGCCAATAGCTCAAACTCTCGCAAATGCAAGACCTATTGCATTGCAAATGCTTGTCTTAAACAATACTTTGCAGCAGCCTGTTTTATACAGTGTAATACAGTTTTAAAATAATAACATTCACAGTGCTTTCTGTCACAGACTGGGACCTTGTAGCACTATAAGCAAGTCACTATTCCTCACTGCATCAATCAAGATTTAATTTTGTGACTCTCAGGTCACACACGAAGACATCTGCAGTGACCGCATTAGCCAACTGAGGTTTCATAAGGTAAAAGAGTATATTTCTCTTTGATTAGTTTAATTTGCATTTATTTTTCATTTGAGGTGAGTGCATGTTTTTATATGCAATTACCTGAAGGTGAACAAAACACAATGAAATGCTGAATTTTTTCTTCTTTTTAGCCATGTCTTTGACTTTAACTTCACACACACTGACCCTTGACCATGCCACTCAGTAGTACAATCCTCACACTTTTTTATGGGCTTTAACTACTGACTGTAAATGAAGACAGCCTGTGCCTTTCTTGCTTCCAGGCTATCTTCATTTACATGTATTTGCAGACCCATTTGCACCCTGCAGGGAACACATACACAACTCCCCAAGAGGGCGCATCCCACAGTTTGAAGATCTCTGCACTACAGTGTTTTTTCCCTCTGCCGCTATATAGTTTGGCAGAAATAAGACTTTTGCCACCAACTTGCCTTGCAGATCACATACCGTCTTGCTTTGCATGCCTACGTTGCATTGTTTTTCCTACCCTATTATTAGTCAAGGAAGCATTTTTTTTTTTTTTTCTTTCTTTATTTCTCAAAAGTTTTACAGAACAAACAAGAAGCAAAAAGCGACATCATAATCACTGTAAGACGCACATGTACAATATTGTTGAAACAATCAGTTTTTATACAACCAGATCCATTACATTCCAGCACCATATTGTGGATAAAAACCATTAAATATGCAAACAACCCAATACTACCAATGTTAGCCACTTCTATGCAAGCCCCTAGGGGCCGCTACACAGGGACGGTCCCAGCTCTGCGGTCTTTGATCATGTTCGAAGAATGATACAGGGGGGGGGGGCAGGCCTCTGGTATGTCGTGGGCATGAGGGGATTGGCCGCTAGCATTCTCAGACTGATCTGGTCCCTTGGCAGCAATGTATGTCACATATAGTCCCCAGAAGTTTTTTGGACGGCTCCTGGGAGGTAATAACTCACTAAAATTCCCCGTCTGTGTGCAACAGTAAAGCATGTCATGTGACCACTGTGCCATAGTGGGGGTAGGACCCTGAAGCCAATGGATCGCTACTCTACGCTTCGCCAGTAGCAAAGCCATATCAACCAGTTTGCGCTGCTCTCGCGGAATTGTTTTAGAGTAACCCAGCAGAGCCATAGCAGGGTCCGGGGGAAGCTCCGAGTCTGTGATTTTCGCCAACTCGTTAAAAACCAGTTCCCAGAATTTGTATATCCTTGGGCAACCCCAGGCCAAGTGCATAAAGTCGGTCCTAGTTTCCGTGCATCTTTCACAGGCAGAGGTGTCCCTCAACCCGTACCTGTGCAATCTCTCCGGGGTGTGATACACCCTTTGGAGGTACTTAAAATGGACGAGTCTGTGCCTACCGTTTAGCGATATTCGCCGCGTACTAGTACAACAATATGTCCACATGGCATCGTCGATCGGTTGCTGTAGATCACGCTGCCACTCTAGCCGAGCCCTAGAGTACTGATTAGCCTTGTGGGACATAGCCATCCTATACACATTGGAGACTATCTTGCGTGGCATCTGAGCTTTAATAACATAGGTTAATTCCACAACCTCGGGGGGGTTCTAGCAGATCGCCACCCAGCAGGCCTCGCAATGCATGCCTGGTTCTGTGAAACTGAAAGTGCTGTAGCAAGGTAGGAGGAGGTTCCTGCCGCCCCAAATCTTCCCACCGCTTAACCGGGCCATTGTGAAACAGGTCCCCAGCCGTCTGCAAGTTCAAGGAGTTTAGCGCTTGTACTACCCCTTGGTCTCTGCAGGGGCGTAACCAGCGAGCCCAGTCTAGTGGCATAACTGGGGAATATAACAGGGCGCCCGCCTGAAGCTGCAGCAGAAAACGCCAGGCATGCTGCATAGCATTTATAGAATCCAGTATGCCTGTACTGCGGTCAGCTTCCTCACAGAGCAAGGCCGGGAGAGGCAACGGCTCCGCCACAAGCGTCTCCAGACGGAGGTGGGGGGCATCCAGGGGGCCATGAATTCAGTAATAAGTGTGAGCGCACTGCGCAGCTCTGTAATATAGATTTAAATCTGGGGCTCCCAATCCCCCCATATGATACAGCAAAGTTAACGTTTGCCACTTTATTCGGGCTTGTTTGCCCGCCCAGACTAATTTTATCAGTAACGTCGTGACCCGGCTAAAAAACGTAGTGGGCAACACCAAGGGGATATTCAGAAATAAAAACAAAAACCGCGGTAGCACCACCATCTTCATAATGGAGATTCTGCCTATGAGGGACAGTGGCAGCCTGATCCAGTTTTCCACGTCGTCCTCCAGCCTGCTGACCGCCACCCCATAGTTTTCCCTGAATACTACCTCCGAATCAGGGTGTACTTGAATACCCAGGTACCTGATCGGGTCCGTGGACCAGTGCAAAGGGTACTCCAGGTCGTGTTGCTTAGTAGCAGGCGTGAGCGGGACAACAACTGACTTAGGCCAGTTAACTCGCAGTCCAGAGAGCGCGCCAAAGTGCACCACTTCGCGCAAGACCGAGGATAGGTTATTTTCGGGATCGCGGACATACAATAATGTATCGTCAGCGTAGGTGGAGAATATGAGCTCAAGCTTCGACAATCTTAGGCCCTTGTGACTATGGTATTCACGTAGTGCACACGCCAGCGGCTCCGCCACTAGGGCGTAGAGCAGCGGGGACAACGGGCATCCCTGCCATTGAAAGGCTCCGTCACCAGGTTACCGATTCGGACTCTGGCCGAGGGGCGATAAGCCAGCACCGCGATCAGTTGCAGAAAAACCGGACCCAGACCCATCCTAGTCAAAACGTGCCGTAGGAATGGCCACTCGACAGAGTCGAAGGCCTTTTCCTTATCTAAAAAGACCGCAACTGCTGTGGTGTCTTGTCTAGTATGCTGTAAGGCCCCAAATACCGTGCGCAAATTATAAGTAAGATTCCGCTCTGGGATGAACCCGGCTTGCTCTGGGGCAACTAGGATCTGCGTGAGGGGAACCGGTTGGCAAGAATTTTGGCAAAGATTTTGATGTCAACATTCAACAATGAGAGCGGGCGATATGACCCGCACTCCTCAGGCGGCTTCCCCGGCTTGGGTATAGCCACAATCACTGCCTCTCTCATTGTAGGCGGCAACGTGCCTGTTTGGCACATGTCATCAAAGAGCGCAGACAGATGAGGCAAGAGAATGTCGAGAAATGTTCTATAAAAGGGCACAGTGAGGCCATCCATCCCGGGTGCACTACCGGATCTCATCCCCGTTAGGGCTAGAATAATCTCATCTTTTTCTACAGGCCGCATCAGAAATTCACGGTGTGCGTTCGTGAGGGAGGGCATTTTAATATAGGAGAGATAATCCATAATTTCCTCCTCAGTCCCGGAAGAGCGCGCAGAATATAAATCTGCATAATAGCTCCTAAAACGCACCGCGATGTCTGCCTCTTCTGTTAGAACCTCACTGTCTGCTGATTTAAGTTCCGCTACTTGAACCTTACTGCGGCGCCTCCGCAGCAACTGCGCCTGAACCACTCCCGGTCGTTTCCCCTCCCCGTATGCCCGCGCCGTGGCGTATTTACCCAAGTGTTTAAGTTCAGCATCCGCTGCGTCTTGATATTCCACCAATAGAGTCTTGAGTTCAGAAGCCACAGCGTCATCCGATTGCAGCAACAGGCGCCATTCCAGCACACCCAATTTCTTTTCAAGATCTGCCAGGCGTCGGCATATGTCCCGGAGGACACCCGAGTGCTTGGACATAGCAATGCCCCGGATATACACCTTAAACGTTTCCCAGATTACTTGAAAACTGTCCACGGACCCCACGTTTGTCTCAAAGAACGTCTCAATCGCCTCCGCGAGTTTAGCCTGAAAAACCGTGTCCAGCAGCGAGTATGGAGGAAAGCGCCATGTGAACGGTGGCATGCCTCCCCTGGGGGTAGTGATCGCTATCATCAAGGGCGAGTGGTCTGACAGCGTGCAAGGGAGGACCCTGCACTCCCGGACTTCTACGTAAAGAGGAGAGGATGCCAACCAGTAATCAATCCTAGTGTGAAGGTTATAATAAGCAGAATAGTGCGTGTACCCCCCCTGTAGTGGAAATCTAGTGCGCCATACGTCCTGTAAGTCCAGGCGCAACATAGCGCTTTCCAACGCCCCTGCGGCCGCTGTGGGACGTCTCTCTGGGCCCCCCGATCTGTCCACCCCTGGGTTCCTGACCACATTGAAATCACCTCCCCAGAGGAACCAACAGCCCGAGTATTTGGCGACTACCGTCACCAGCGTATCAAAGAATTCAGGGCAGTCGTAGTTTGGGCCATAAGCATTCACAAGGACCAAGTCATGGCCGTTCCCCTGACATCTGGAGACAATGTACCTACCATCCCTGTCAGTGTCTAACGGTGTAATAGTATAGGAGGATTTAGGGTTAACCCATGTAATCACCCCTCTAGCATGTGCGGTGAAACCTGAGGCATGTATGTTGTCCTTCAGACCTCTACTGCGTAAAAGGGGACTGTCGATCGGAAGGTGCGTCTCCTGCAGCAGAGCCACGTCTATAGTATGATTTTGCAAATAGTTTAACACCTTACGGAGTTTCCTATGGTCATTTAGACCCCTAACATTCCACGTAAGTGCTCTGAGCATGGCAACCGGTGCATTTGTGTAGGCTGTATCAGGCGTCCCCATCACAATCGTGTGTTCTCATCTCATATCTGGATCTGCGCATTGGACAACATTTTCCCGCGCTGTGCATGTACTGGGAAAAACCATCGCTCTGTAAGGACATCCGCTTGCTTTTCAACACCCAACCACGCCCCACCCACATCAGACCTCCCCCAACATGGTCGCGTGCGTTACCCGTACCCTCCCCGTGCCTCCCCTACCCTATCCCTCCCCCAAAAACAAAGAACATGCCCAGGTGTATTTCACATGTGGGCGGAGGTTGCTCCTCAGGCAAGGAATATTCCCAAACTAGTTATTAAGCCCTCGCCAAAAACCGTCTAGCGCATCTAATGCAACTGTATGGTATGTGATGATCCCCCCTCCCTCACCCCAATAGCAATCATGAGTCCATAGACATGTGCTTCAAACAAGGCCCCGCCAGCGCGCCGGGGGCGCCAGACCACAATCCCCCAATCAGGTGCAGAATAAACCGTACATGGCTAGTGCTTGTTATCTGTCCACAAACCCATAGTCTCATTGTTGGCTGCTGCTCTCCCAACATGGGTCCCGGGCAAATCCATGGGACAAGAAAAGGTTCCCAGGCAACTGGCCCCTCCATGGACAGTGACCTAAACAGGATACCTAAGCCCCCCCCCCACCCAACCACCAGCCCCCCCGCCCACCAAACAACAGTGTCTACCATGTCCCAATGCCGAAGACCATACTTATCACTCCGGACCACCAGCCACGATTCAGTCTTGTTCCGCCAGTTGTCCTCCTGCCGCTTCATCCAGGAGCTGCCGTCCCGGACTGGAGCGCATTTCTCTTGACCAATCTTTTAGCGCCTTCTGCAGCGCCTTCGGATCCGTGAAGATATGGGATCGGCCCTGTCTGTTGACCTGCAGCTTTGCTGGATAAAGCATGGCGTAGTCCACTACTAGCTCGCGCAGCTGTTTCTTCATTGGTGCAAACTGGCGACGCGCCTCCTGGACGTGGGCGGTAAAGTCCGGGAAGAGCGAAAGAGTAGCTCCCTCAAATTCCAACGGCTGCTTCTCCCTGGCTAGCTTCAGCGCTACGTCGCGGTCACAATAGTTAAGTAGCTTTGCTATGACTGGGCGAGGGGGCGCCCCCGGAGGCGGGCGAGGCCCCAATGTGCGGTGCGCCCTCTCCACCACAAACATGGTCGAGAACGAGTCTTCTCCCAACAAGGTCCTCAGCAGCCGCTCCGTGAATTGCTCCATATTACCAGTTGGCGTGGTCTCCGGTAGACCCGTGATTCTGAGGTTGCCGCGCCGAGAGCGCGTTTCAAGATCTTCGGTCTTGTCTTGCAGGACTCGAAGCACTCTGCCTAGTTGTTTGTGTTCTGAGTCCAGGGTGGTGTGAGCCTCCTCCACCTCCGTCAGCCTCCGCTCGGACATATCCAGCTGCTCGGAGTGTTTGTCTAGTCTCTCAGCCATGCGGTCCATTCTGTATGATAAAGCATCCATTTTCGTGCCAAGGGATGAAATACCACCCTGCAGGCTCTTCTCCATGGCCACAAGCATGCTTCGTATGTCCGGGCATGAGTCATCTGCAGTCTGCTCCTGCATTCCGGAGGCGCCCTCCGTGGACGTGTCGCTGGACTTGGACCTTTTCTGTTCAAACGAAAGCTTCGTTTGCGACCTATCCACTCTGCCCATCTTAGCCTCGTGCAGAACACACCACCGGCACCTCCGCCAGGACCAGGGGGGTCAGTGTATCGGGAGGAGAGGCCACACCCCAAGCGCCCCACGCTCCACAGGTCTGCGTCGCAGGTATCTCCTCGGACTAAAGACGACCCATGACTGTGTCCAGCCTGAAGCACTCACTCCCAGAGGGGGGCCAGAGAACCACACCAGGCCCCGGGACAACACTACTACCCGTGAACGTTGGTGTTTGTCTTCAGGGCAGTCTCATCAAAGTTGGGGGAGGACACTCTGACCACCAGCCAGGTCCGCACGTGGCCTCCCTTGCGCGCCAGCAGCTTCAGGTGTGTCGCTACGGACCCAGCCACTACAAGCATCACAGTGGGGCCCGGCGCCCTCAGTTGCCAAATACAATGTTCACTCCGCAATGCCAACCAGGGCCAAGACCTTCGGTCGGGGCGAACACCGCGGCCCTTAGGTTCAAATGGGGGCCCGCTAGAGGTGCCTCAGTGTCCCGCCGCACTCCTCACATGCAGCTCAGCTCGCTCCCACAGCCCACCAGTGCACTACCTGTGTCCCGGTACGGGCGGCCTCCCACGTGGATCCGATGCCCCAGGCGCCGAAAATGGCGGACTCGCTATGGCCACAGAGCCTGACTCCCAGGTTCCCGTCCACTCAGAGCTGGGGGGGAGTAAGCCGCACCGCAAATGCCTGCCGAGATCCCGGCAGGCCGATACCGGGTAGATAATGCGCACTTATTCCAGCGCCTCCAGTGATCGCTCGCAGGGCTCTCTGTACCAGCGCAAAGGCCACGAGGGACCGCAGGGCTCCTCCCCCGGCCCGCTCGAATCTGGTACAGCCTCACAAAGGGGGAAGGCACTCACCCCCCTGTCTCGCACGCACTTTCCTGGCTGCAGTGCCACCTCCGGTGTTCGCAGCAATTCTGCGTACGGGCCGCACGCCTCCAATCTGCCGCAGTCACGGACGTGCCCCGCCCGCAGCAGGCACGCAAGTCCGATGCTCAGGGCCCTGCTCAGCCGGGTCTGGGACGCCTGTAGTTAGTGGCCCAGCGCTCCAGCGCGACAGACGGGAACGCGGCAGTACGTTGCCACCAGGTTCCGGAGATCGGGGGGCGCGTGGGGCAGTCTTCAGATCGGCTCAGTTGCAGGATAATTTGTCGGATAGCAGACGGTGTAGCGGAGCGCTCGGCTCAAGCGGCCATCTTGGTCGCGAGCAAGTTCCGCCCCCCAGGAAGCATTTATTTAATGTTTTGGAAGAATGGAATGACTGACTCGGGCCAGATTATAAGGCGGAAAGTAGTTGAGTGCAAATTTGTTCTAACAGATCAACAATTACACTGTCCTACCAGTCGATAGGTGCAAATGTATTTTTTTCAATGCTAGACACAGTAAAATATTCCCTGTGTCAGTGATTGCGGCAAATGATGGGTGCCCTATGTAATTTGGCCCAAAGTGGATTCACTTCAGACAATGTAGGAATTTTGCTTATACCATATAACAGGAACTTGGGCTTTTTATGATGATATAAAATGCAAGTGTGTGAACTTTGCGTCCATTGTTTCAAGAAATAGTCTGAATGTGCTTCTGCAGAGTGCGTAGCTAGGAAACAGGTTCCTTGAGTGACAAAATATGGTCCTGCTCTTATTTTATGCCCAGAAAATTGATTACCACAATATTGTGATGGTAAGTATCCTATCTTTGCACCATGAATATATTTATGTCATCAAGATACATAGGGCCCAATTAACCAACTGCATTTTGTAGTACCTAAAGTGGTACTATGAGTGTAAATTTCCATCTCTCCTGTTGTTTCTATAGGGAGATCCTCACACATGAAAGTTTACTCCTTAGGGCTTCCTTACGATGAAACTCAGAAAGCCGCCTTCCTCAGTTCGGAGGCTTTCCGAGTCTCATTGCGGGTTTCACTTTCGACCGACGCATTACGATGCAGGCGGTCGAAAGTGAAACTGGCCGGTCATTCCGGCTGGATTCCGACAGGCTCAAGGAGCCCGTCGGCCAGTTGGAGGCCTGCCCGTAATCCCTATGGACGGCATTTCCGCCATAGGAATTACAATGTCGGTTTCCGACACACTTTCCATGTCGGGCTTTCTGACATGAAAAGCCTGTCGGAAAGTGCCTTTGGGGGCCCCTAGCAGGGCCCCCTTAACCCTGCAGCCTCCGGTTGGGGGCCGAGGGGGCACCTATGGTACCCAGCTGCTAATCCCTGAATCGTGTGGCAGGCACCTTGAGTTGCCTGCCACACGGTGCAGGGATGAACAGATTCTCTCATTTCCCAATGGGAGCTTGTGCTACGGCCGCAGCACAAGCTCCCGTAGAGAAATGGGAGTATGCAACTGCACCATGTGAGGTCACATTGTAATGCTGCGGTCCCGATTCCACACGGGTGACATCGTAATAAGGCCCTTAGTTGTAAATGTTGGAGGGATGAGGGTACTTGATCTGGGACTCCTGTCTGGGGCTGTCGGTCGAACATCAGTGGTGTGATGTGGAAAATGGTTGATTGACTCTGCACCAGTGCGGTCGAGATTCTTTGACATGATGAAGAACGATAAGCTAAATCCAGGACAGCCAAGAAAGCCTTTTTTTGCCTCAAGTCCACTACCAGAAGTGGTGAGGAGAGCAACAGAATGGGAGCAGCTGTTCTCACTCTTGCGTGGCTAGGCCTTTCTAGTGGCTTCAATGAAGGATCTACAGTTTAGCTCCTACAGCATAGATGTTAAGGTGACTTCAAGGGATGGTCAGCTTGCGATTTTCCAGAGCAGGCAAGGGGGCAAATGAGTGACTGGTGTAGGAGATTTCTCAGCAAACAGGGGTCTCGCTGCAGGAGGGGCCATACCACAGCTCTTTGTGTCCTGTCGCCAGCCCACGGGGCCCCCATCACCACAACTGGTGACTATGCATGAAGGCCATGGTGAACAAAGTGCTAGCCGAAACATGTCCTATTCTGTTGCTGTACTAAATAACAAAGTAAATTAAAACAGCACTCTGTGTGCGGTCTTTAATTCTGGAGAAAGTGGGAATGTTGTTACACATGCGTGCTCACACATTCTTTACAATTGCCCTTTGCAGGTGGGCCCACCAGTTTTCTTTGTCGCCCAGTGTGTGCCCCCACTACGTAATAATCACTGTTAGAGATGCCATTGCCAACAAATAGAAGAGGGTACTTCTAAGCTGATTGTTCTGCATAATCACTGGAAGTTTAACCGGAGTTAAAAGACCACAGTGCAGCATGAGGTTAAATTTGACAGGCTGAAGGACATTACAAGGGTGTGTTACTAGAGGATTCTGGGGTTCTCAGTGGTAAGGGAAGAAGAGGATCTGAATATGAATGCTGTAAGAGTTCCTGGACTCTGAGGTGCTGAATGATGGTCAGGCAGACAGGGATGGTGTGATCAGGGTGAAACGTCTTTCCACAGGTGGTCCTTCTGGGGGCCCCAAGAGAGCAGCTACCCTTCTTGTAGAATTGAGGAAAGCTTTGGCACTGCCCGTTGCTTTGATGGCACCCATTAGAAAGAAAAGATGGTGTGCCAAGGAAGCAGAGTCTAAATTTCCAGGATCTTTTTTGGGGTACTCAATGTAAAGAGAGAAGCTTCCAATGGTTTAATGGAGGGAGCGTCCACCTGTTTACAGATCCTGGGTCGGCAAAGGGGCCATGTTAAAGAAGTGCCCCGGGGGGCACAACTGGTGTTTGTGCCCGCTTTGCGTGCCCCGGGGCACTTTGGTATTACAGAAGGGGCCACAGATGCTTGTGCGTCCCGTTTTGTAATACTGAAAGCACTGGTGCACATACAACGCCAGCGCTTCTTCAAGAGGGAGTTCCCTAATTTGCTGGCGGGCATGGCCCCATGCAAATGAGGGAATACCTTTGCCTCTGCGCCCGTGCAGTATTACAGACGTGGGAGCAGAGGCAAAGAAGCTCTCAGGAGGCACACTGACAGTGCAGCACCTTTTGCGCCCCCTTAATTGCAGCCCTCTGAAGGGAGGAAAGGGGGTCCCATGGACCCCCCAGACATCCCTTTGCAGGCAGGTGCAGTCACTCACTGCACCCGCCTGCAAGGGGATCTCTATTTCCCCTTCAAAATGTAGGCAGATCCCGCCTGCACTGTGAAAACACGGAGCGGCTTCAAAGCAGCCGCTCTGTTTTTCACATGAATGTGCGAGTCACGGCTGCCCTGGGGGCAGCGCATTCACCCTAATACAGCACATTTTCCTTGATTGTTCCAGGTGCACCTTTTAAAAGATGCACCCGGCGCAATCAAGGAAAATGCGCTGTATGTATAATATGGCCCCAGGTCTACTTGGCAACCACATAGATAGATAACATGTGTAACCTTGATTCTGGTGCCTAGTGAGTCAGTGGGTCATTTATGTGTTTGGCTGGTTGGTGTAAACTGATTCTTCAGTGCCCACTTACTTAGGGGTGGTCTGTGTCTTGAGTTTGGGGCTTTTACCCATTGAGAAGGCTAAAAAACACCCCTCTTCTCTGCACCTCCATTTAATCTTGTTCCACATGTTGGCCAGGACCTTGTGGAGATTCATTTTATGTCTGTTACATTTAGAGTGCCTACTTCAAATGTAATTGATGGTGAATTGGATACCGCAGTTTAGAAGTTTTTGGAGGGATCTTGGCCCTGATCTGGGAGCGTATCGTGTTTAGTTTTATCTAAGGCTTGGCTTAGTAAAAATGGTTTTTCCCAAAAAACAAAGAAATTGAGGAGTATAAAATCATATGTGATTAAGAATGTGTGGATGCTGTATAAGTCAGGAGGATCATGAGGGGAGTAGTTAATCTTGGTAAATAATGGATGTTAATAAACGTTAGGAATATGAACTAGAGTATTTTTACTACTGGCGCCATTTTGTGGTAAAGTCAAGACATTACAAATGTGCAAGACAATCGAACGTGCAGTTTAACTGTTCTCAGTAGAGCAAACGTCGAGAATTTTGCATTTGGGCCAAACCAATAAAAATCAAGGCAAAATATGATGTCCCAACATAGTGCAGGCACTGGCTGCTCATCTTACCCAATGGGGGGAAGAAGATTTATGCTAAGATGACTGCTCTTGCTTCAGCCGGCACTCTTTGTGACTCCTTCCCATGGCAGAATATAGGTTCATGAAATGGAACTGAATAAAGAACTTTCCATATGGTACCTGAGCACAATATGCAGTGTGGCTGGCTAGAGGCAGCTCCAGTTATGTTCCTGGCAGAAGGTGGAGGCATGGCCCAGGCATTTACCACAATTTCAGACACCTCATCATCTATAGAACTTAAGTTACAAAGTGCTCAATGGATATGTGTCAGCTACAGCCTGCTGGATGATACTAATTTTATCTTCCTCATCGGATGAGAGGCATATTTGACTTGCTGATTATAGATACATTTCTGCAGTACTCAGAAGGCTCCAGCTCGATTTTAGCCCATGGTAGATTACAGGCAGTAGAAAAGAAGCTGGAGTCTCGTCAGGTCCCCAAACCCAGGATGCACTGCGAAAATGAAAATTCACTGACAAATTGGTTCAGAAGACTTTATCGTTCTTGATCCGTTTTATTTAGTTCCAATGTAATCCGCAATCCATTATAATCCACTCATGTTCATGCTGAATATTTCAACAAAGAGTTCAACACATGCCTATCCAGGCTTTTTCTCTCAAACATATGGGGATTCCCTGTGCCTCAAAGCGTGACGTGAGTAGTATAACCCATGCATTTCGGGCAACAAACTGCCCTTCCTCAGGAGTAACTGCGATAAAACAAATCACGTTTAAAATTTAGACCAACAATACCTATCACAGAAACATATACACTGTTGTTCCTGGGTGTGAGACTACACTAATATGGTGCATATGGTACATACAAGGAGTGCCATCACAGAGGCTGATCTTTGGTCCTCTTACTCTATGGTGGAATGTTGGAGACCTGCCCTCTGGATCTCCAATAGTTGATTAGCTGGAACCTCCTGCTCCATGACTTGCTGTGGGTTTAGACCCTGGAAGTCTAGACTGGCCACATCTCCCTTGTAGCCCATGGCAGATTATGGCGTTAGTCCATGACCTCACTCCATGACCGTTCTGAAGGTTACACACGTGGAGGTAGCACTGGCTGGTGCAACTCCTCTTACTCCATGACACATCATTGGGTTATATTTTGAAGATTAGGATCGCCCGCAACCGGCTCCTCACTGCCTTATTACTGGATGTTGGCTGATGCCCTTGAGTTCATCCCTGACTGATGAAGCCTTCACCCAGCATTGGCCATGGATACATTTCAGTGGATGCTTTCAAACCCTGGTAATGCAGCCTGGAGGTTTTATTATTATGCTTAGGAAACTCTTTTGATCAATAAACTATTGTCATTATGTGGGTTGAATGAAATCAAAAGTCTATACACAAAAATAGAGAACACTAGTTAGACCTAAAGAACAGGGTCAGACAGGCCTTTATTCCATTAGGCCTGTTTTGCTACCGGCCATTTCTCCAGGTAGCTGGAACCCTTGGAGGCTGGATTTAAAAGCCCGGGCCACTCCTGGTGTCTCTGTCATTTTCCCCAGTTCCCAGAGGTTAATTGCAGTAAGCTGATGGAGGCTTCAAAGGAGAGTAAAAGAGAGGGGAGAGAGGGGGAAGGTAGAGAGAAAGCGATCAGAGAGAGAGAAGAGAGATAAGAGAGAGGAGAGATAGAAGAGATGGATGGTTGAGAGACATTGTGCGAGGATGCAAAGGGCGTGGGGCTGTCTGGGGCATTTCTACCAGGGTTGCTTTGGTTCGGTCCCTGCTAAAGAAAGATAAACCTGAAGATGACAGAAGAAAAGATTAATAGAAAGTAAATTACAAGTGATGTGGGGAAATAATGTTTCAAAGAATGATAGAAGCAGGGCTTTAAGTGACCCTGGTCCTTCTGGGTCTTAGTTAAAAACTAACTTCCAAACAGGTCCCTATTGGGCCCTGTACTGATGTCCTTAACTTTACGGGCAAAAAACGCTGATGTATTTCTCAACAATAACTGTAAAAACCATTCAGTTAATCCATGTCAGTGATGCGGTCACTATGTAAAATTCTCATGTTTTACTTCTGTGGTAAATGAAGATGCAGGGTAGGCAGTAGTTAGGTGATACCAGGATAGGTTTGTTCTTTAGGTTAAGAGTCTCAGGTTACAGGTAGAAGATGGTAAGAAGGTATCAGGATAGTCCCACCGGGAGCAGCATCCTTGCTGCTCAGCCCACGTGCTCCAACTGACATTCGCTCCACCAGGCACACATCAGCACGCTATCACCTCACACTCACATTGGCTGAGCAGCAGGGGACATAAAACTAAGGAGAGAATGCATTCACTCTTGCATTCCCTAAAAATATTTTTTTTCCAGATGTTGTGTTTCTGTAGTTTTTTTCCATGCAGCAATTGACTCTTGTTAGAGTTTACTTTGAGTTTGAACCTCTAAGGTCCCGATTACGAGTCTGGCAGTCGATGGACTCCCGACCGCCCTATTATAAAGTCGGGAGGTCAGACCGCTACAGCCCGCTGCAGTCGCCAGGGAACCGTCGTTCCCTGGCGGTTTTGCGGCAGTGTAAAGTCATAAATATGCTTGGCGGGACCGCCGCGGTCCCACCAAGCATATCAGGAGTTTGCTCTCTGCCAGGGTTTCATGGCGGTTCCTCTTCCATGAAAACCCTGGCGGAGAGGAAATAAAGGGGGCCCTACAGGGCACCCTGGTGCCTCTGCGCCATGTGGATGCACACAAATGTGCCCCCCCTATGTGCATGCAGAAAGATGTGAGGCAAAAAAAGGGCTTAAGTGAGAGAGGAACTGCAGCGCAAAGTGGTGTGATGCGGAGAACAGGAGTAATTGAGATGTTCCAAAGACTACTTACCATCCCTTACACAGACCTTGATAATGTTTAATTCACAGTCTTATATTTTCAGAATTGAAACATTTTCAATTCTAATTATTCACACCAAAATCATTGTTACTCCTCATCTATTTGAACATGTTAACAAGCATTGGAAAAGCCAAAAAGTTGGGCGTATATCCTTTCTTCTGTTGCATGTGTGGATGCAATAACAGAAAACTCACAGAAATATTGGTCAGGTGGCACGCTGGGATTTTAGTTTACATGTTTTAAGTCTTGTTACTAATTACGTATATGATATATATGTAATTGATAACATATATACGCCTACAATATATATAATACATATAATGTATATGTAATTAATAATATATATACTCCTCTTGGAAAGGATTCCTAGTTAAATGTGCCCATGCTCCTTTTAGAGTCCCCCAACCTTTTTCATCTCACTTCATGCACTGCACAAGAGGATATTAAGTGGTGCAGAACAAAGAGGGTTAGAGGAGTGAGTCTGAAGGGAGAGAAAGTGAACAAGCTGAGAGAGTGTGTAGGCCGCGGCCATGTCTGAGGTAGGAGCGGAATCGATTGGTGCTGATGACAAATCTCTGCATCCCTCCTTTCTCCACAGAGGTCCCAATTAGTTGTGATTGGTTGCATTATCTGTTCTTTGCAGCTACAGAGAGGACCCTGGGGCGCCCAATTAGAGAAGTGTCTCGCAGGAGCCAAGTACTGCAGGTCGCGCATTGTCCCATTAGTTGAAGTATGGCTGGTTCAGAAAGCTTTTTCCAGATGCGACTGTAACTTGGTCTTGGAAATTGTGTAAACCCTGCATGCAAAAAACTAGGACTGGTTCAGAAGGCCCAGCTAAGATTTGTGTGTGGGCGATGACACTGGTGATTGGGAATATTACAATAAGCTGGCAGAGTTTTCTTTAATTCGATAGTGGCAACTCGGACCCTTTTACAAGTGGACCAGTAATAAGGCGGGTGATACCGCACACTGTATTTATGGCAATGGGAAGTACTAGGGACCCATTGAGACATCCGAAGTTTTGACATCTGGAATGGGGAATAACATGTCCGAATTGGTGTTCCCTTACCAATTTCCACACATGCTCTCCAAATTCTAGGCCATTTCAAGTGTTTTATGCAGCTGGATATGTGGCAGGAAATGCAGCACCATCTGTAACGCGGTTCCAGCTGGAAGTCTAAGAATAACCAAGGTGGTGTCAGAAAAGTGCTCCAAGAAAGACTTTACAAATGAGGTCAGCACCCACACTCACGTTTGCAGGTGATCACAAACATGTAGAATGCATGTTCCACTCTTCTCTGCACTTGTAAACGTACAATGGAGTGACCCACGTTTGAGTGATACACAAAACGTACGAACATCCCCATTTTACAGGGTGGAGAAGAGAGAAGAATAAACATTGAAAAGTTTGCTTTCAAAGGCTCTCTTTTCAATAATGGGCACATTGGAATCGAATGCCAGTAGAAAAAAGTAAAATGTTGATGCAAACTGCAGTGCATTAAGAGAGCTGCTGCCACCACTCTATTGCGATGCTGGGGAGGGCCAGGAACAGTGGGAGGACGTTGGGCAATGTGTCCCGACAAGTGGCCTCCCACGTGTGATGCCCCACTGCACAGACAGCTCGCGCTGAACTGTGAGGCAGAAACAACATCACTGCAATATACTTTTCCACAGTCCCTGATTGCAGGCACAGAGCTGCGGTGGTCCCTCTTCCATGCGGCTTACAGCGCAAACCAGTGGTGTAACGCAAAATGATGCCCCCCCCCCCTGCAGATTGTGAAGAGGGGGTACATGAGTCTTCTATAGCTTGCAGATATTACTTGGTCTTGGGCTGAATGGGGGGAGAGCGCTTGAAAGGTAGAGGGGCCACTTTAAGGGTTGTGGCACCCACTATACCACAGGAGCTGCAGGGGCCTTTGTTACACCCCTGGCACAAACTTCATTCAAAATGGCCACCAGAAGTAGCTACACTGTAGCAATAGCTGCCTCTCCGGTATAGAGGGTGACTACACCTATTAAAAGCCAGGTACAGCTGGAACACGTAGAAGAGGCGAACCAGAAGTACCCGAAGAAGTGTTTTTTTGGTTTTTTTAGAAGGCTAGGAGGACGGCGGACTTCTTGAATGGTGGCCTCTGATACAGTCTTGGAGTCTACATGGAAGCTGAGCGAGAAGCTGATGGGCAAGATCAGAAAACATGAGCGGCCTATTGTGTTATAAGGTTTGGCAGACATATTGAGCTACTGCGGTGTAAGTAAGCGGAGACATGGGTAGGCCATGTAGGCCGTTTTAGAAGTAATACGGTCCCGGAAAAAGTCCCCCCTACCTTGGTGCGGTAATCACGGGCAAATTTCTTGATGCATGAATTTAGACTGATTGCGCTATTTTCAGCAACTCGTGGAGCAGACTGGCTGGAAAGGGTACCAAGCTGGAAAGGTGGGCGCACTAACAAAGCTGTGCCTTGATTGCAGATCCCATAACCAGTGCTTTAGCTTGCTTTTAAGGGGGGGTGGATACTCTTCTCAGTTGGTGATGTTGAATGAAGATGCTCCTTGGAACAAATATGAGCTCGGGAACTAGATTTATTTGGACAGCTAAGGGAGGCCTAGGCTTTTGCATTGATTGATAACAGAGATTTCAGTTAAAGAAGGAAGGAGGGGAGAGGGTTCTTGATGCAGACATTGACATTTCGGAGACTCAGCTCTGATCTTACTAGAGGCAACGAAAGATCATCCATAGGTCCAAAGGATGCTTATAGGGACAAAAATACAGGAGCTTCAGGAGGTACACAACTATTTGTTTGTTGTGGACAAACGGGGATATACAAATAAAGGGGGATCCATGTACTACAGAGAACCCAGGTACACTTGTGTGTAGGGAAACAATGATTTCTAGAAATATACTATAACAAGTGTTCAGAAACTAGAAGCAAGTGCTGATATGCGTTCATAGGGGATTAGTCAGATATGGAACCCCTTACTATAACAATAAGGGAGCTACAACAGTGAATGCAAGTGGTGGCATAGAGCCCAGTTGGTGAAAACACGAGGTGAAAAATGCAAAAGGAGATCTACACATTCCGCAGTCCACTTTGGCTGTAAAAAAAGTTTGTAAGGACATTGTGTAAAATTGTGATAATCCATCCCCGGTAAAAAGCACGAACAAAATGAGCAGTCCAAAATATCAAATTAGTTGACATTTTGACCTGCCGGGTAAACAATAGGGGGGGGGGGGGTTTATCAGGACAATAGGATCTATCAGCAGACATGTAGCACCCCACATCTGGTAAGCAAAACTGCATAGGATACTTTTGTGATCATAAAGAGTAAGCAGTGAAAGAATGTAGACCAGACAAAATGATCTGGAAACTCCTTTTAATTCAAGTGTGGACAGCTGGCAGCCATCTTTGTCTGCTCATGGTGACATAAGTCAGAAGGACTAGTGATGGCCTCAACTGTAAGGGTCTCCAGTGGTTGTTTTGATAAGGTAGTTTAAGTGACTCTCAAATACAAAGAATAGGAGAGGTAGAGAACAGGACATGATGGTTGTAAATAGGGGTCCTAGTTTAAATGTAAAACGGATTGCTAAGAAGAAGCAGAAACTGGTCTGTGACTCTCACTCAGAGAATGTTTGTAGTAATAAGAGAGCCCTCTGAGTGTAATGTACGTTGTGCATAAAAAGTCCTCTTTGTGTGAAGTGCACATAGAGAATAATTCAGCACTCTCGGTGGAGGAAACAACGTAGTAATAGCACAAGTCACCCAGTGGGAGATAGACTGTGTTAACAAGTTGTACAATGTAACTGTGATCAGAACACAGGCCTTGTAGAATGAGTTACACTGTTATAACAGCACAGGTCACTCAATGAAAGATGCTCAGTGTTAACACGATGGACCTCTCCTCTGGGTATAAATAATCTGTGATCAGAATACATGTCTCTCAGTGTGAGAAACGATGCAACAGGAAATTAAAGTGTAAAATAAGCACCAGAAAAATAGGATAGGTATCTTAGACACACAATACTATTAATAAAGGCCTCTTTGTGTGGGATATTGTGTGAGAATATCCTAGGCCTTTCAGTCTGAGATAGCACTCGAGGCATTCAGTGTGACATCCTCCCAACTCTGAGACATTCATCACGTTTTTGAGGTTTGACAGGGACAGATTTCATTCAAGAAGCACTGATGGAAGGACAGGTCAGATACAAATCAAATATCCTTCTTCAAAAACCCTAATAAACAGTTTCTTTCCTGCCAATGGTAGACGCAAGATTGTATGCTTGTAGAACGCTCTCTGGAACAAGCACAGGCAAGGCCAGGAGGTCTGGCTTGTTTTAGGTGGATGTGTTCTTTGTTGTAATGTGTATGTGTTGTTGTGTGATATATTTGGATGCACAAGCAGAACACACATACAGGGACCCATATGAACACAGATAATACTCCGATGCAAATATACACATACAGAAAACACACACATACAAACAGATGCTGTCAGTCAACACACATATCTGACTATCAAAAAGTAGAACACAAACAGACTCACAGATGAATATGGGTTTGATGCATGGTTGGATGGATTCATGGCAGTGTAGTTCTATGCAAGGGGCAAAGGTTGTTGGGTGCCTGCTGGGCATAGAATGGTGGGTGATTAGGTGGATAGGCAAAGCTGCCCAGCTGGATGGGTGCATGTCTGCACGGTTGGCTGAATGTTTGGTTATGGGTTGATGATTCAGTACGTGAGTATGGGGGCATAGGTATGTGCTTCGGAGAGGGTGGATGATGGCCTCATGTAGATGGGTCACTGGATGCATAGGTATGTGTGGATGGAAAGACAAATGGATGAGAGTAATGATGGATACGTATGACTAGGAAGGAGGGTGGACAGAGGACTGTGGATGGACAGATGGGTGCATAGATAAGGGTGGAAGGATGTATGGATTTGCTTTCAGGGAATCATTAAACAATGTTCTTCTAGAGATCAATAAGTATTTGATCTGCTAGTGATCAATACGTATTTAATGAACAAGAAACCTAAAAGAGTTCTGACACTGAGTTTGCCAAACACAAGCTTACCACTTGTATCCCAGAGCCCAGCCTCCACAGCATTCATAGCCTCATTGCCTGCAGACTGACTCCTTGGACTGTCAGTCTTTCCCACTGTCCAAAGACTATAACAATATATTAAAAAAAGTACTAGAAATTGCAATGTACCACAAGTCCACCAGATAGATGAACAAAGAGCAATCATTCTGGGTGTATTTTTTTTAGACACCTATCGACCCTTTCTAAAATAAAATAAAAGACCGGCGAGGGCAAATGCTTGCAATTACCTCCAGAAGGTGGCAACCAACTTCACCTCAGCCAGCACCCCCCGAAACACCAAGTTCGCCCAGATCTACACACAGAAGGTGTGTTAGACAAAACATGGGGGAAAGCTGTTGAAAACCAATGGAGATCTCCTAATGAACAAGATGAAGCAAGTACCCAGAATAAAAACAACCAACCACAGATTCAAGACCAAGCTCAAAATTGCACTTTTAGGAAAACCTTCAACTAGGATAGCAGAATGCAGAGCATCTCCATTCTATCAATAAGTGCCTGAGCCCACCGGAAGAGCAGAGCACAGAAAACCAAGTCCAACCCATCTGCTGCAAGAATTGTGAGACTACACATCCTCCAATCAATCTCCACTCAATAACATTGATTCCATAGATGATGCACAACAATCCAATACTGGGTCATAAAACAAACTATGAGCATGTGTAAGCTTATAGCAGTAGGAGTGCACATGGGAATTTACATTCCATGGGGAACTCTGATGTGAATGGTTATCTGCAGGTGAGGAAACCCACAGTGGATTTTCCAATGCAGCTGCCCTCGCAACTAATTTAGCAGTTTACCACTTAAAAAGCTTGGTGGCCTGTATGGAGGACAAGCACTTAAGTTGTGCTCTGACGGCATACACATAAGGTTAGCCCCTGTGAGGAGACATCAATGCTTGACTAATGCTCAGAGGCAGAACAAATACTATTGTGAGCAGAAAAGAAAACAATGTGCCTCCAAGAATTGCCTTCCCAAGCATAAATCAGAATATTTTATTTATGTGTTGGTGCCCCTGCACCAAAGGGTATTAGGGTACTTTATGCATACCTCAATTGATTAAAGACCATTTTGAATAAGGGGATTTCAAAATAAATAAGTATTGTAGGGAACGTTTAAAGAATATCACAGGTTACAATGAGATTTTGGTGTCCTTTTACTATGGAGCCCACTGCGTGTTTTATGCTCATATGTTCACTCAAACTGTCCTTTTACTATGGAGCCCACTGCGTGTTCCTACCCTCATATGTTCACTCAAGCTGCCCTTTCACTATGGAGCCCACTGCGTGTTCCTACCCTCATATGTTCACTCAAGCTGCCCTTTCACTATGGAGCCCACTGCGTGTTCTACGCTCATATGTCCATTCAAGCCTCCCTTTTACTATAGAGCCCACTGCGTGTTTTATGCTCATATGTTCACTCAAACTGTCCTTTTACTATGGAGCCCACTGCGTGTTCCTACCCTCATATGTTCACTCAAGCTGCCCTTTCACTACGGAGCCCACTGCGTGTTCTACGCTCATATGTCCACTCAAGCCTCCCTTTTACTATAGAGCCCACTGTGTGTTTCTACGCTCATATGTGCACTCAAGCCTCCCTTTTACTATGGAGCCCACTGCGTGTTCTATGCTCATATGTTCACTCCAGCTTCCCTTTCACTATGGAGTCCACTGCGTGTTCTACGCCCATATGTTCATTCAAGCCTCCCTTTTACTATGGAGTCCACTGCGTGTCCTAAGCTCATATGTTCATTCAAGCCTCCCTTTTACTATGGAGCCCACTGAGTGTTTTATGCTCATATGTTCACTCAAACTGTCCTTTTACTATGGAGCCCACTGCCTGTTCCTACCCTCATATGTTCACTCAAGCTGCCCTTTCACTATGGAGCCCACTGCGTGTTCTACACTCATATGTCCACTCAAGCCTCCCTTTTACTATAGAGCCCACTGCGTGTTTCTACGCTCATATGTGCACTCAAGCCTCCCTTTTACTATGGAGTCCACTGCGTGTTCTACGCTCATATGTGCACTCAAGCCTCCCTTTTACTATGGAGCCCACTGCGTGTTCTATGCTCACATGTTCACTCAAGCTGCCCTTTCACTATGGAGCCCACTGCGTGTTCTATGCTCATATGTTCACTCAAACTGTCCTTTTACCATGGAGCCTACTGCGTATTTCTACGCTCATATGTTCACTCAAGCTTCTCTTTTACTATGGAGCCCACTGCGTGTTCTACGCTCATATGCTCACTCAAGCCTCCCTTTTACTATGGAGCCCACTGCGTGTTTCTACGCTCATATGTTCACTCAAGCTTCCCTTTCACTATGGAGCCCACTGCTTGTTCTACGCTCATATGTTCACTCAAGCCTCCCTTTTACTATGGAGCCCACTGCGTGTTCTACGCTCATATGTTCACTCAAGCTGTCCTTTTACCATGGAGTCCACTGCGTGTCCTACGCTCATATGTTCACTCAAGTTGTCCTTTTACCATGGAGCCCACTGTGTGTTCTACGCTCATATGTTCACTCAAGCTTCCCTTTCACTATGGAGCCCACTGCGTGTTCTATGCTCATATGTTCACTCAAGCTGCCCTTTCACTATGGAGCCCACTGCGTGTTTCTACGCTCATATGTTCACTCAAGCTGTCCTTTTACCATGGAGCCCACTGTGTGTTCTACGCTCATATGTTCATTCAAGCCTCCCTTTTACTATGGAGCCCACTGCGTGTTTCTACGCTCATATGTTCACTCAAGCTGTTTCTACACTTGGTGGAGGGGCTTAATAAACAAGGATTATTTGGACGTCGACAAACATTCTAACTAAAGAGAAGCAGTGCAGTAGATGTCCCAAGATTATAGTTGCGAGTTGGATTAGTGTCTCTTGTACACTGAGACAGTGCGGAACCTTTTATGGGATTCATCATTACAGATGATGGTTACCCTGATGTCCTCCCCTAACACTCCTCCTTTTTTTACACATTTTATGGATGTCCCTGGAGTCTTTCCAAGCCCTTAGGAGCCCACTGCACAGGAGGCCCTCCCCCTGAAACAGACCCAAGTGTTTGCTGCCAGCTGCAAACTTCAGCAAAACAAACTTCTCAACAAAAAAGATACGGGCCTGTCATAAGTTTTTTGTGAGGCCAGGATAAGGATTTACAAGTGCGGCCCCGAACTCAGGGGCAGATTTACAAGCCCCTTGCGCCGCTTTTGCGTAATGTTTCCCATGTTAAAAATGACGCAAAAGTGGCGCAAGGGGCTTGTAAATCTGCCCCCGGTCCTTAATATGTGGCCATTTTAAAGTACGTTTAGTCAAAAGAATAAATAAAAACATGAATGGGTTCAAAATGAAACCCTAAAGAGGACTTCACCTACACGACCAAGTATTCGTAGTCAGCAGACATGAATTCCAGTAGCCCCCAAAGTGTGACCCATTGGTGAGAACATGATTATCACCGCTTCAGCCCCTTACTGACCAATTAGTGCCTTCAGTAATTCCAATAATTTGTGCAAACACTTCTCAGTAACTGATCAAAACGATATGACGCATTGGGTAAAACATCACCCCCATTGAGTGCATCAGCACAACAGGCCAACCCACTCACATATAATTGCCCAGTACAAAACCTGCTTGCATAATTGGGTAGGTTAAGTGCTTACCTATTGCAGCGTTAACCCCGGGCGGCATCTTGGCGCTAACATCAACCGAGTGATCCAAAGAGCCTGCTTTGGGGCATCTCAAGGTCACGATGTTAAGATTGACTAAAAGAATGAAACAGCCAAGTTTTTAAGCTTTTCTAAAATTGCTTAGATTGCCCTCCTGCCGAAGGCAGACAGGCAAAGCATCCTACTTGGTTGCTGTAGCAACAGAGAAAGCACGTCCGCTGTAGGTTTGGAATCGATGTTTTGTATTTTCAAGGAGAACTTTACCCTTGAATCTCAGCCGTCGATTAGGATCAGTCTAAGCGTCTGAACAGAGGTAAAAGGCTGGGGGCGTAAACTGCTCTGTGATCTGAATGCAATGCGCTCCTTCACGGGGAGGAGCCAGCCTGGCCAACGCAGGGGATTGTCTTTAAATTTCAGGTCCAGCACTAATCTGGCAGGTAGTTCTAAATTAACTACAGTTTCTGAATCAGATAATGAATAAGGCCGAGATAAACTGATTTGTGGCAGTCTAGATCAGTGGTTCTTAACCTGTGGTCTGAGGACCCCTGGGGTTTGCGAGGCCTACTTAGGGCGTCCACGAATGTGTTACAAAATTAAAAAATATTCAAATTAATAAAGTATATACAAATAAAGAAGCAGCATTGAAAATGTGAGAACTTTTTCTATAGTTAATTGTAAATTTAACAAAATATTTCAGCATTTGTTTGGTGTATCCTTGTTTTTGTATTTCTGTGTATTGTTTTGAAGTTTAAATCATAGAAATTCCATAGGCTGGTGGTCTCCATCTTCCAATAATGGCTCAGCGATGGTCTAAGCCCCAGCACCCCAGAAATAATCATGCTGGAGTTCAGAAGGTTAATGAGCAATAAAGATACCTTTACATTTTGTGTGTATCCTATCATATGTGCTGGGTTCAAAGACAAAGGTCAAATATCAGGCAACACCTTCTGACAAATTGCTGCTTATTGGGATACTGGAGTGTACATTTTTCCTCTGACTGCAGAGTGGGAGGATTTTGTAAAAGTAATCTAGGTGACATTCCTGCTGGGGTTCAGAAAATGAAAGGAAAGGCTGTAGCAAATCAGTTTTTTTCTAACACACAACAACATTTAAATATTCGGAAATTAACTTTAAATGCATTTCAAATTATATCAGCAATTAGGAAAGCACAAATGAAGCACTTTTTGTAATTCTGAAGTGTGAAGGACACAAAGATGTTAATTGGAGCAAAAGAAATCAAGACACTTTACTTGGTGATGTGCAAGTGATAAATTTCACTGAAACCCAATTTGAACATATTTGTTTTTGCCCTATATTTTTTACCAGTAAAACTGCATGCCTATGCAAATATAGGGCCTTATTCCGAGTACAGCGATCCTAGGATCGCCAAAGTCGCAGTCTGACCACCGCCATCACTGCGGGTTCACCTGCCGTATTTCGAGTGTGGCGGTCGGACGGCAACAGGACCGCCGTCTCCGCTGGGATCCAGGATTCTGCGGAAGTGGTGCAGCAAAAAGGGGCAGGAATATGCTGGCGGTGCCGCTGCGGCTCTGCTGAGCATATTACAAGTTGCATTCCCACCACCCATTTCATGGCAGTGAGCCCGGCATGAAAAGGGATGCAGAGATGAAACTAAGGGGGTTCTAACAGGGCCCCGTCCCACTTCTGAGTCTGGAGGTGCATGCGGGGGGCCATGTTGTGCCCCCCTGGAATTGCACCCTTGGAATTGCACTCCCCGTTCCTGCACAGTGTGGCATGCACGACAAGGTGCATGCCACACTGTGCAAGAACGGCCCGGAGGTGCTGTCACAGCGGCAGTCTGCTGAGACCACCGCAGCACCTCCCTTCCGCCCTGGATTCAAGTCAGAATCTAGTGAGTGGGTGCACCAAGGGCTTGGCGGTCCTTCTGTGGGCGCAGGAGTTGGGTGTCATACAGGATGTCCACCAAATTTGTAATAAGGCCCTTAGTGGCCATTTAAACTGAACATTTTCTGTCTGTTAATGACAGTGCGCTACCTCACCAGTGCTCCAGAATGCACCATCAGCTACATACCACACCCTGACCACTCTTCCACTGAATGGGAGTGGCACATTTGCTACACTTGTTTTATTGTATGACGCTTAGATCTTTCTCAGTCCCTGTGACTTTGGTAATATAACATTAATGGCAGCATCGCTACTCTGAAAATTGTTCCAGCACCACTAGTGGGTGTCCCTGGTTCCCAGTAATGATTCAGTGAAGTGTTCACAGAAGTCAAAAGGTTAAGAACCTCTGGTCTAGATAGACAGAAGTGAAAGCATTGAGAATTAACGCCAAATGGGAAGTGGTGAACATATACATAATAGATTTCAGTGTATGTAGTTGAAAAAGCAACTTTCTTACCCTGGTCTGCCATAGTCATAGTCGACTTTGATCCCCAGATTTTTCACGCATGTGACCGGTAAGTTTTGGCCCCAAAGAAGGTCAGTAAGGAAGGTTACAAAGACGGGAGGGCCTTACTGGTCAAAGAATTTCTGTTTTGTCCCTCTATATCCCTGTTTAATTTCAGATGGTTAAGCTCATTCAACTCTCCACGTTTAACAGCTAATCAATCAATCAATCAATCAATCAATTGATCGATCAATAATATATCTTTATTTAATTTTAAATATAATCATAAAAGAGGCAAGCAATACATCACATAAATAGAACTGCTTTAAAATCTATTCCCATAGCAGCACAAGAATGAAATATCAGAATAAAGTGCATACAATTGTTACAGGCAGCAATACAAATAGCAAAACCAACACTACTGAACATAGGGCGCATAATTCATGTTCGAAACCATTACAACAACCAGTTCATCCTTAGGAGGTCGTACGGATTCATACTGTGTATAAAAGAGAGATGAGCAATAAATCACATAACTAAAACTGATTTAAAATCTATACCTATAGAAGCACTAAAACCAATTATATCAAAATAAAATACATACAATCATTACAAGCAGCAGTAAAATAATAAAACCAATACTCCTGGACCTAAGGTGCATAACACATGTTCAACAACCTTTACAGTAATTGGTTCTTACTTAGGAGATTCTACAAATTCATGCTTATACAGGAATCAAAAACCTCCTGGGATTCGTTATGATACTTTTATTTAGAGCAGACAATATGTCAAACACAAAATCCCTTTGGGTTTCTCATAAACACACTATATACCACACCAATCTCACATGCACTCTAATCACCATAAATGGAATTGAAAACCAAAAAAGTGTAATACAAAATATCTTTATTGACAGGATCCTTATTCAATGTTGCTTAAAAAATATACATATATATGTATATTGTTATCAATTCTTTTCCTTTTTTAAAAACACATAAAAATAATATTGTTAAAAATACATAATCAAAATTCATGGGAGAATACAGTACAAATTGTAATAACAGTAGAGCCAAATAACTCTATTAAGCAACCCCGGACACAAAGGTTTAGTCAATATTTCATTTAAGATTTAAACATTACATAAAACAATTCTGAGTGTTCATCCAATCCCCTATTGTAAAAAACCGATGATGCTTGGGTGCATTTTCAAAGCAAAGCGACGCGTTTCGGTGGTTTGATAGAATACACCACCTTCTTCAGGCTAGCAATTAATTTTGGTGTCTCCCAACACAATAATCTAAAAAATATATACATATAAAATCAACATATTAGATGTTGTCCAAAACAAACATTAATACATGATACATCATATTACAATTGATCACTTATTTATAAAACATACAACAGATACAACAAAGACATCTATATTACAATTTCAGTCCAATCCCTGGTGATTCAGATTTAATAATTTCAGGCATACCACTCAATCCACAATCTAAGTCTAAGAAAAAACTCCTAATATATATGTTCTCCTAAGTGGATGAACCATCACTGACAATAATTTAGAAAAATATATATATATATATGTATATATAAATATATATATATATATATACACAAATGGGTTTTATAAAGGATCCTTCCTTTTACACAAATCTTTTTCATCACGCCAATTAAATGGTCGTTTTTAATTATAAAAAGAGGAACATATCCACTCATGCACCAACCCTATTCTGCCACACTCTAATAGTGAAAGGAATGTACCCACCTAAACAGATGAAAAAACAAGGAATGGAGAGTGGAAAGTATTATGTTCCTGCCTTGATAATTGTAATTCTCCACTTTAACCACACGATCCCGCAATGATAATGATAGGGGTTATTCTGTGGGTACATTGTACAAGGGAGAAAAAATAGGAAAAAACAACCATTATAAAATAGCATTCATCCAAGTGTGAAATCATTTTTTTGTCGATGTCTATTACATAACTGAGACTCTACCTTTAATATTGAACCAAAATTTATTCGGGATTTAGATTTATACTTCCATAAGCTTCACAGATCTACTAAACTCTATATATAGATAAAATTGTCCTTAGAGTCCTACAAAGCACCAATTCGTGTAGAAAAAGGGAAAGGACGATTTATTAAGTCTCCCCTGTTTATCTACGTTTTATCTAAGCAAGTTATTTTATAACATAAAAAGAAAATAGAATGAAATAAAATAAAATAAGGACAATATGTACACTACCTGATCGTGTGCCCCCTTTTTTTTGGGTGTGGCCACTGGAGCCGTGGCTCAAAAAATATATAATATAATATAATAATGCCGGACTTCTGTTAATAATAGAATCCTCAAATTTTAAAAGGAAGGTCAATCAGCAGCCTCAGTTAAAGCGTTAATGCCTGCATAAAAAAACAACACTATGGTAAGTTGTAAGTGACCTTCAAGTTCTACATGTAACCATACTGCCCCCCCAAAAAAATATTTAAGGCATACACTCATGTTCACATCGCCTCTTTTAATTTCATTAATTAAAGTTTCTAGGAGCTCTTCTACTACACTTGTCACACTCCCTTATTTTAGCCGTGCATTATCCATTTTATGTAAGTTTTGTTCCAAAAGGCAACAAGTCCCCCTCCGGTTCTAACCCTCTAGGGCATTCAGCTCAGCCAGAGAAAAAACACTCCAAACTTGTTGTATCCCACATATATGGTCAATTTACATCTAAAACTGCCTCCCAATTGCTCTCCTATAACAAACAACCTCACCACTATCAATAAATCTCCTAAAGGTGGCCCGCAGGATATAATGCCAGAGGAATACTCACAATGCATTAAGATTCTAAACTGTAGAAGAACCCCCAATTAAACCACTACTAAGTAGATACAATGTCCCAGTTAGATAGACTAAATGCCCGTAATTCTAACCATGCCTTCAAAATATATCACTCTCCATAATCACCTACCGGGACTCAAAAGTCTCCTTGCATGCTCCTGCTTCTTACGAATTCTGCGATAAATAAAACCAACCAGCATTTCGGCTTAAATACACACTAACTTCCGGGTGCGCGAATAATTTGTACGAAATAGAGAACAGACAAAAAGGCCACAATGGAAGCCGCCATCTTGAAAAGGGTTAAAAAACCACTTTCACATTCGTTACCGGAATATGTGACGTGTCTTCTGTAGTTAAACCTATAACGGTGCCCGCAAGCTTCCTGTATTTCACATTAATAACTTTAACCCTATATGCAAAGCACTACCCAGTTCTAAATAATCAGATCTCATACCATCTTAATGCTAACGTGAGTAAAACGAGTACCAAGCGACTCAAAACCGGCCGCCATCTTTGATAAAACTGAACATGCTACCACTATGTTCTCTAAAAAACGATGTTCACAAATGCCAACATTAAGATCCTATTTATAGGTGAGTATTGGGTAAACCCACGATGTAAATCTCTTTCCGTTTTGACCAATTACCCATTCGTTCGCTAATAGCTACCTCTTTGTAGGGGATGCACAGAAACAGCTCTATATTTATCGATATCAAGACACAGACAAGAAGTAAACCAGGCGAAATGAACCCAGACTTATCTAGTCAATTTCTCCCATTCTTCTCTCGAATTCAATCCTTTTCTACTGGTATTCAGAATGGAAATGTACCATTGTTCTCTCGCTTTTCTTTTTCTTCAATGTTACCCCCTCTTATATTCATCAATACTCTTTCCAAAATATACCATTCAAACTCGGTCTCTTTATGCCCTATTTCTAAAAATGTGCAACCAATGGAGCATTCAATTTTCTAGTTTTAATCGCAGATTTATGCTCCAATAGGTGTATCCTCAGTTCTCTCCCTGTTTCTCCCACATACGCGTGTCCACAGGGACACCATAGCAAATAGATGATATTTTTGCTCCTACAGTTGTTGTGTGTGTGGGCTATAATTGTTCTGCCATTATGTTTCAATTCTTTTGCCACTATGCATTGAGGACATATAGAACATCTACCTCACCGATAGTTACCTTTCACTACACAGTTATCTATAGTTCTTTGCTTATTCGCTGGTTCTTCCCTATATGTATGGACTAACTGGTTGCGCAAATTAGTATTTCGTTTGTAAGCAAACAATGGTTTTTCTAACAACACATTTTCATTATCATTGATTATGTTCCAATGTCTATTAATTACATTTTTTATTTTATTGCTAATCTCGTAAAAGTGACTCACAAATACTATTTTGGATGTTTGTTCAGGTTTTTTAGGGCCCGTAAACATCGCATCTCTATTGAAAAACCGTGCTCTTTTAAATGAATGGGATATCAACTTTTTAGGATAGCCTGAATCACGAGGGATTGGACTGAAATTGTAATATAGATGTCTTTGTTGTATCTGTTGTATGTTTTATAAATAAGTGATCAATTGTAATAGGATGTATCATGTATTAATGTTTGTTTTGGACAAAATCTTAATATGTTGATTTTATATGTATATATTTTTTAGATTATTGTGTTGGGAGACACCAAAATTAATTGCTAGCCTGAAGAAGGTGGTGTATTCTATCAAACCACCGAAACGCGTCGCTTTGCTGTTTAAATCTTAAATGAAATATTGACTAAACCTTTGTGTCCGGGGTTGCTTAATAGAGTTATTTGGCTCTACTGTTATTACAATTTGTACTGTATTCTCCCATGAATTTTGATTATGTATTTTTAACAATATTATTTTTATGTGTTTTTAAAAAAGGAAAAGAATTGATAACAATATACATATATATGTATATTTTTAAGCAACATTGAATAAGGATCCTGTCAATAAAGATATTTTGTATTACACTTTTTGGTTTTCAATTCCATTTATGGTGATTAGAGTGCATGTGAGATTGGTGTGGTATATAGTGTGTTTATGAGAAACCCAAAGGGATTTTGTGTTTGACATATTGTCTGCTTTCGGTGTCCTGTCCCTTTGGCAAGAAGGACCACTCTCTTTTAATTTTGGATTTTGTGCACGGTCTTCTGGACCGGAGAGTAGTTGGGCATTGCCCTGTTAACTGTGTATTTTGATAGACCGTTTGACCTAGTTTGTTTAGGCAAATGGATTCGTTTAAAACTTTTGGTTTTAATGAAGAACAATACAATAGGATAATTAATACCAAAAAGGGCAATAAAGTTATGGTAATTGCCGGCAAAGGAGAAAAATGGGGGACTTTACTGAATTTAAAGAAGAAATTAATAAGAACAGAAGCCAATGCAGAGTTCTTAATTGAATACGTGAAATCCGTTGTTATACCCATTGGGTTACAGATACGGAATGAACCCGGTCTATTTGTTGAAAATAGAAAATTTCTTGAGATTTGGACACAAATATCGAATCGCTGCAGCCGCGACTGGATGCTTCTCATAATAGAGACAGCTCAAGAAATAATTATCATAGAGAGCGAAGCCATAGAAAAACTAGAATTAGAACTTAGAGACAATACAGCCTTGGATGATGTTAAACTTAAATTAGAAGAGATTAAGAAGGATGTTGATGGTTATAGGGATTATCTCAACAATAAAAAAACTAACAAACTTCGAAAGGATATTAATAGGTTCAGTCAGGAGCTGGCCTATCCATATCTTAAGGATAAGTACTATGAGCAAAAAAACGATCAGGGTTGGGACAGAAATGCTTATAGGAGACCTAGATACACACTGGTAGGTAGGAAGGGAGTTACTTTTTCCGAAACCTCCGGATCAAGCAGTGAAGAAGAATATACACACAGGGAAGAGGATAGTAGGGGACCGAATGAAGAACAGTGGAATTTTTTAGAACAACGAAACAGAAGGGGCAGATACAACGGGAACCAAACGAGGGGGCAAGCAGTTCGCAATCATCCTCCGCAGGAATATATGCAAACCAGACGCCAAAGATATTGGCGATAGACAAGATACCTATTATTAATCTATCCAGCAGGTCTCTTAATGATAATGAAATGGATGTGCTGGGTAGAGGTTTTAGTTTTGTTCCCACAGCTAAGGTTAACCGGTTTCAATTAGAAAGAGACCTGAGATCATTTTTTAGAAAAATTAGGTTAAAAAGATTTTTTGAGGGAAGACCAATTAGAGAGTCACAGAATATTACTGGACTTAAACCTAAGTCCACTTTTACTCCTTCCTCAGCGCAAGTTGGGAAAAACATTGAAACCTTTGAGAGAGTGGTAGATATAGAGATTCAAAATATCATGAAAACAGAGTTTTCTCGAGCACACAATTTAGAGAAGGAACAAAGGATAGCGATTAGCACCCTCAAAGAAGATTATTCTATAACAATCAAACCCGCCGATAAAGGCGGGGTGTGGTGGTATTTGATACCCAGGATTATGAAAATAGGATGTTGGAGCTTTTAAATGTCCAGGCACATTATGAGAAAGTACAAAATAGAGAACTTGAAATTTTGGTGAAGAATTGCAGTGACCTTCTGGCAGAAGCCAGAGACCAAGAGTGGATCTGTGATGAGGAATTTAGATTCCTCCATACTAATAATCCCACAATCCCGGCAATATATGGATTGCCGAAGGTGCATAAGAATCACAATGATCCGCCTTTGCGGCCGATTGTGAGCTGTTTGGGTTCATTGCTTGAACCACTCAGCAAATATATCAACTTCTTTTTAAAACCCTTGGTGAGCCAACTTAAATCCTATGTCAGGGATTCCACTCACATTATCAGTTTAGTGGAACATAAACCTTATTGTAAGGAAACTCAATGTCTAGTTACTCTAGACATTGCGGCCTTACATACAAACATCCCGCAGCAATACACTGTGGAGGTTATCCATGATATTCTGGAGAATACGAATATAGAGGGAGCTAACAAAGAATTAATTGTAAAATGTACTAATATGGTGTTAAAAAATAACGGGGCATATTAGCAAGGGCGCTATCGCCGCTTTAGCGGCACTTTTTGCCGCTAAAGCGGCGATATTTATATCGCCCTATCAGCAAACTGTCTCTAACAGCAGTTAGCGACAGTTTGCGGGCATTAGCGCCCGTTTTTTACCGCTTTGCATGTCAGCGATATTTATCGCTAATGACATGCAAAGTGGGCGTTCCCGACGAACAAACCTGGGAAACACTCGCTAACAGGCCTATCGCCTATTAGCAAGGTGGCCATGGCCCCAGTTAGCGACGTGAAAAGTCGCGCTAACCGGGGTCATCGCCATTTATTTAACACCTGCAATTAGCAGGTGTTAGCCATACCTAACATGGGGGGGTGGATTATGCTGATACGACCACAGGGTCGTATCAGCAAGGTGTTCTCCCTTCTCCATTCAACATCGCTGGTTTTTCAGCGATGTTGGCCCATTTCCCCCGCTATCGCTGGAATATTCATCGCCATAGCGCTAATCGTTGCTAATACAGCGTTAGCGTGGCGATATATTCCAGCGATAGCCGGCGATAAAAAATATCACGCTAAGCAGGGTTAGCGATGATTATCGCCTCTTCTTGCTAATATGCCCCAACATTTTTTTGTTCAAAGATCAATTGTTCCGCCAAAAGAAAGGGACCAGCATGGGCGCAACCTGCGCTCCTAGTCTAGCGTGTTTGTATGTGGGCGAGTTCGAAAAACATCATATATATAATGAACTCGCCCCATTTTATGAAAATATCTGTGAATGGCATCGTTTTATCGATGACGTATTTTTTATTTGGGATGGCCCTATGAATACATTAAATGATTTTCTTAGCTGGTTAAATCTGGGAGATGACAACCTCAGATTTACTGCTCATTGTAGCAAGAACAGTGTTGACTATTTAGACATCACAATCAGAGCAGAGGGAGGGCAATTGGAAGTAGAATTGTACACTAAGCCTATGGATAAAAACACACTACTCCACTATTCTAGCTTCCACCAGAGATCCCAGAAGGAAAATATACCGTTCAGTCAATTTCTCCGGCTTCGGAGAAATTGTACTGAATTGGCTGACTTTATAAACACTCAGAAGTATTGAAAGAAAAACTTAAGGATAGAGGCTATCCTAAAAGTTGATATCCCATTCATTTAAAAGAGCACGGTTTTTCAATAGAGATGCGATGTTTACAGGCCCTAAAAAACCTGAACAAACATCCAAAATAGTATTTGTGAGTCACTTTTACGAGATTAGCAATAAAATAAAAAGTGTAATTAATAGACATTGGAACATAATCAATGATAATGAAAATGTGTTGTTAGAAAAACCATTGTTTGCTTACAAACGAAATACTAATTTGCGCAACCAGTTAGTCCATACATATAGGGAGAAACCAGCGAATAAGCAAAGAACTATAGACAACTCTGTAGTGAAAGGTAACTATCGGTGCGGTAGATGTTCTATATGTCCTCAATGCATAGTGGCAAAAGAATTGAAACATAATGGCAGAACAATTATAGCCCACACATACAACAACTGTAGGAGCAAAAATATCATCTATTTGCTATGGTGTCCCTGTGGACACGCGTATGTGGGAGAAACAGGGAGAGAACTGAGGATACACCTATTGGAGCATAAATCTGCGATTAAAACTAGAAAATTGAATGCTCCATTGGTTGCACATTTTTTAGAAATAGGGCATAAAGAGACCGAGTTTGAATGGTATATTTTGGAAAGAGTATTGATGAATATAAGAGGGGGTAACATTGAAGAAAAAAGAAAAGCGAGAGAACAATGGTACATTTCCATTCTGAATACCAGTAGAAAAGGATTGAATTCGAGAGAAGAATGGGAGAAATTGACTAGATAAGTCTGGGTTCATTTCGCCTGGTTTACTTCTTGTCTGTGTCTTGATATCGATAAATATAGAGCTGTTTCTGTGCATCCCCTACAAAGAGGTAGCTATTAGCGAACGAATGGGTAATTGGTCAAAACGGAAAGAGATTTACATCGTGGGTTTACCCAATACTCACCTATAAATAGGATCTTAATGTTGGCATTTGTGAACATCGTTTTTTAGAGAACATAGTGGTAGCATGTTCAGTTTTATCAAAGATGGCGGCCAGTTTTGAGTCGCTTGGTACTCGTTTTACTCACGTTAGCATTAAGATGGTATGAGATCTGATTATTTAGAACTGGGTAGTGCTTTGCATATAGGGTTAAAGTTATTAATATGAAATACAGGAAGGTTGCGGGCACCGTTATAGGTTTAACTACAGAAGACACGTCACATATTCCGGTAACGAATGTGAAAGTGGTTTTTTAACCCTTTTCAAGATGGCGGCTTCCATTGTGGCCTTTTTGTCTGTTCTCTATTTCGTACAAATTATTTGCGCACCCGGAAGTTAGTGTGTATTTAAGCCGAAATGCTGGTTGGTTTTATTTATCGCAGAATTCGTAAGAAGCAGGAGCATGCAAGGAGACTTTTGAGTCCCGGTAGGTGATTATGGAGAGTGATATATTTTGAAGGCATGGTTAGAATTACGGGCATTTAGTCTATCTAACTGGGACATTGTATCTACTTAGTAGTGGTTTAATTGGGGGTTCTTCTACAGTTTAGAATCTTAATGCATTGTGAGTATTCCTCTGGCATTATATCCTGCGGGCCACCTTTAGGAGATTTATTGATAGTGGTGAGGTTGTTTGTTATAGGAGAGCAATTGGGAGGCAGTTTTAGATGTAAATTGACCGTATATGTGGGATACAAAAAGTTTGGAGTGTTTTTCTCTGGCTGAGCTGAATGCCCTAGAGGGTTAGAACCGGAGGGGACTTGTTGCCTTTTGGAACAAAACTTACATAAAATGGATAATGCACGGCTAAAATAAGGGAGTGTGACAAGTGTAGTAGAAGAGCTCCTAGAAACTTTAATTAATGAAATTAAAAGAGGCGATGTGAACATGAGTGTATGCCTTAAATATTTTTTTGGGGGGGCAGTATGGTTACATGTAGAACTTGAAGGTCACTTACAACTTACCATAGTGTTGTTTTTTTATGCAGGCATTAACGCTTTAACTGAGGCTGCTGATTGACCTTCCTTTTAAAATTTGAGGATTCTATTATTAACAGAAGTCCGGCATTATTATATTATATTATATATTTTTTGAGCCACAGCTCCAGTGGCCACACCCAAAAAAAAGGGGGCACACGATCAGGTAGTGTACATATTGTCCTTATTTTATTTTATTTTATTTCATTCTATTTTCTTTTTATGTTATAAAATAACTTGTTTAGATAAAACGTAGATAAACAGGGGAGACTTAATAAATCGTCCTTTCCCTTTTTCTACACGAATTGGTGCTTTGTAGGACTCTAAGGACAATTTTATCTATATATAGAGTTTAGTAGATCTGTGAAGCTTATGGAAGTATAAATCTAAATCCCGAATAAATTTTGGTTCAATATTAAATGTAGAGTCTCAGTTATGTAATAGACATCGACAAAAAAATGATTTCACACTTGGATGAATGCTATTTTATAATGGTTGTTTTTTCCTATTTTTCTCCCTTGTACAATGTACCCACAGAATAACCCCTATCATTATCATTGCGGGATCGTGTGGTTAAAGTGGAGAATTACAATTATCAAGGCAGGAACATAATACTTTCCACTCTCCATTCCTTGTTTTTTCATCTGTTTAGGTGGGTACATTCCTTTCACTATTAGAGTGTGGCAGAATAGGGTTGGTGCATGAGTGGATATGTTCCTCTTTTATAATTAAAAACGACCATTTAATTGGCGTGATGAAAAAGATTTGTGTAAAAGGAAGGATCCTTTATAAAACCCATTTGTGTATATATATATATATATTTATATATACACATATATATATATATTTTTCTAAATTATTGTCAGTGATGGTTCATCCACTTAGGAGAACATATATATTAGGAGTTTTTTCTTAGACTTAGGTTGTGGATTGAGTGGTATGCCTGAAATTATTAAATCTGAATCACCAGGGATTGGACTGAAATTGTAATATAGATGTCTTTGTTGTATCTGTTGTATGTTTTATAAATAAGTGATCAATTGTAATATGATGTATCATGTATTAATGTTTGTTTTGGACAACATCTAATATGTTGATTTTATATGTATATATTTTTAGATTATTGTGTTGGGAGACACCAAAATTAATTGCTAGCCTGAAGAAGGTGGTGTATTCTATCAAACCACCGAAACGCGTCGCTTTGCTTTGAAAATGCACCCAAGCATCATCGGTTTTTTACAATAGGGGATTGGATGAACACTCAGACTTGTTTTATGTAATGTTTAAATCTTAAATGAAATATTGACTAAACCTTTGTGTCCGGGGTTGCTTAATCAATCAATCAATCAATCAATCACGGCATTTATAGAGCGCGCTACTCACCCGGGAGGGTCTCAAGGCGCTGGGGGAGGGGGTAAGTTACTGCTCGAACAGCCAGGTCTTGAGCTGCTTCCTGAAGGAGAGATGGTCCTGGGTTCGCCGAAGGTGAGTGGGGAGGGAGTTCCAGGTCTTGGCTGCCAGGTAGGAGAAGGATCTTCCTCCGGCGGTGGCTCTGCGGATGCGTGGTACGGTGGCGAGGGCGTGGCTGGTTGATCGTAGCTGGCGGGTGGGCGTGTAGAAGGTCATGCGGTCGTTGAGGTACTTGGGGCCCAGGTCGTGGAGGGCCTTGTGTGCGTGGGTGAGGAGTCTGAACGTGATTCTCTTGCTGACGGGGAGCCAGTGCAGGTCTTTCAGGTGTCCGGTGATGTGGCTGTGTCGGGGGATGTCCAGGATGAGTCGTGCGGAGGCGTTCTGGATGCGCTGGAGTCTTTTTGAAGTTTGGCTGTGGTTCCGGCGTAGAGGGTGTTCCCATAGTCCAGTCGGCTGGTGACGAGTGCCTGGGTGACGGTCTTCCTGGTTTCAGTGGGGATCCATCTGAAGATCTTGCGGAGCATGCGCAGGGTGTTGAAGCACGAAGATGAGACGGCGTTGACTTGTCTGGTCATCGACAGGGAGGAGTCCAGGATGAAGCCCAGGTTGCGTGCGTGGTCCGTTGGCTTGGGCGCGGTGCCCAGGGCCGGGGGCCACCAAGAGTCGTCCCAGGCGGAGGGTGATGAGCCCAGGATGAGGACTTCCGTCTTGTCTGAGTTCAGTTTAAGGCGGCTGTTCCTCATCCAGTCGGCGACGTCTCTCATCCCGTCGTGTAGGTTGGCTCTGGCGGTGGTGGGGTCGTTGGTGAGGGAGAGGATCAGCTGGGTGTCGTCGGCGTAGGAGATGATGCTGAGGTTGTGTTGGCGTGCGATGGCTGCGAGGGGGCTCATGTAGACGTTGAAGAGGGTTGGACTGAGTGAAGATCCTTGTGGAACGCCGCAGATGACTTCGGTGGCCTCGGATCTGAACGGGGGGAGGCGGACTCTCTGGGTTCTTCCGGCGAGGAACGAGATGATCCGTTCCAGTGCTTTCTCTCGGATTCCGATGTTGCTGAGGCGCTTCACTAGGGTGCGGTGGCAGACGGTGTCGAACGCCGCGGAGAGGTCCAAGAGGATGAGGGCTGCTGTTTCCCCGTTGTCGGTTAGGGTTCTGATGTCGTCGGTGGCTGCGATAAGGGCGGTCTCGGTGCTGTGGTTGGCCCGAAACCCGGACTGCGAGGGGTCGAGGGATCCATTCGTCTCGAGGAAGGCGGCAAGCTGTCTGTTGACGGTCTTCTCAATGACTTTGGCCGGAAACGGAAGGAGCGAGATGGGACGGTAGTTCTTGAGGTCGGTGGGGTCCGCCGTTGGTTTCTTCAGGAGGGCGGTAAGCTCGGCGTGCTTCCAGCTCTCCGGGAAGGTGGCGGTGTGGAAGGAGGAGTTGATGATGTCCCGGAGATGGGGTGCGATGGTGGCGTCGGCTTTGTTGAAGACGTGGTGTGGGCAGGGGTCGGTTGGTGATCCGGAGTGGATGGAGTTCATCGTGCGGGTGGTGTCTTCGGTGTTGATCGGGGTCCAGTTGCAGAGGGTGGTGGTGGCGGGCGTTGGTTCGGCGGTAGGGTGCGTGGTCTGTGCGTCGAAGCTGTTATGTATGTCGGTGATCTTGCGGTGGAAGAACGCGGCGAGTGAGTTGCAGAGGTCTTGCGAGGGGTGATGTCGTTGTTTCCGGCGCTGGGGTTGGAGAACTCTTTGACGATGCTGAAAAGTTCCTTGCTGTCGTCGGCGTTGTTGTCCAGTCGTTCTTTGAGTGCCGACTTCTTGGTGGCACGGATCAGCTGGTGGTGTTTGCGGGTGGCGTGCTTGAGGGCGGTCCTGTTGTCTGTGGTCTGGTCGAGTCGCCAGGCTTTCTCGAGAGTGCGGCAGTTCTTCTTGGATTCCTTGAGTTCGTTGGTGAACCAAGGGGTTTTCTTGCTTCCGGGTCTGCTGGGAGGGTTTTTAGTGGTGCGAGGTCGTCGGCGCAGGCGGTCAGCCACTTGGCGAGGTTGCTGGCTGCTTCGTTTGGGTCCGTTGTGTTGGTGGGTGTGTTCTGGCTGAGGAGGCGGTGAGCTGCTCGGCGGTGATCTTGCTCCAGCTCCGGCGGGGAGCCTGTTGCGGGTGGTGGTGGGTCGCAGTCTTTCTGAAGCTGAAGTGGACGCAGCTGTGGTCGGTCCAGTGGAGTCCGGTGGCGTGGCTGAAGGAGATGTGCTTGCTGGAAGAGAAGACGGGGTCAAGCGTGTGGCCGGCGTAGTGGGTGGGCGTGTTCACCAGTTGCTTGAGTCCGAGGTTGGCGAGGTTGTCCAGCAGGGCGGTGGTGTTTCTGTCGTTGTTGTTCTCCAGGTGGAAGTTGAGGTCCCCTAGGAGGATGTAGTCGGCGGAGGGCATGGCGTGCGGGCTGATGAAGTCTGCGATGTCTTCGCTGAATAGTGTGCGTGGTCCCGGGGGTCTGTAGATGAGGGTGCCTCGGAGGGTGGTCTTGGGGTCAGTGTGTATCTGGAAGTGTAGGTGTTCGGCGGCGGTGAAGGTCTCGTCGGAGTTAGTCGAGATGCGGATGGTGTTCTTGTGTACGATGGCGATGCCTCCTCCCGTCTGGTTGACGCGGTCCTTCCGGGTGATCTTGTATCCGTCCGGGATGGCTATGGCGATGTCGGGCGCTGAGGAGGCGTTCATCCAGGTTTCGGTGAGGAAGGCGACGTCCGGTGCTGTTGCGTCGAGCAGGTCCCAGAGTTCCACGGCGTGCCTGTGGACGGAGCGGGTGTTCAACAGGATGCATTTCAGGTGGTTGCTGCTGGTGCTCGACTTGGCGGAGGTGGTGCACGTCCGGGGGCAGGTGAATCGGCAGGCTTGGCAGGTGAAGGGTCCGTGGGTGCGTCTCGGTGAGGCTCGGTAGCAGGCAGGGTTCCGGCCGGCATTGAGTGCGGTGAGGGTGGCGGCGTCGTAGGTCCGTCGAGTAGTGTTGCATCGGTGGGATCCAGGGGTCCTGGCGCTGGGCGCGGGCCAGGCGCGGACGGGCGCAGACGGGCTTACCTTTGGCGCACCTTCGGCGCTCCGTCGGTGCTCCCGCTGCGCGCGGCCGCTGCGCGGTCGCTCAGGGGGCGTCATAAGTAAGGAGCCTGGAGGGAGGAGCAGCTGGGTGGCGGGAGCGGGGCGGCGAATGGAATCACGGGGGGCGGGGCCGCAGGGAGGCAGTGGCGGGAAGTCCCAGGAGCAGCGGGCAGCGGGAAAGTCCCAGGAGCAGCGGGAAAGTCCCAGGAGCAGCGGGCAGCGGGAAAGTCCCAGGAGCAGCGGGAAAGTCCCAGGAGCAGCGGGCAGCGAGCGAAGGAATCTCCAGGCAGGAGGCGGCAAGGCAGGCAGGAGCGGCAGCAGTGAGTGGGGCGACCAAGCCCTGTGGAGGTCTGAGTGGTCACACTCTGTGGTCCCCTACGGTCCCCTTAAGTAAGGAGCCTGGAGGGAGGAGCAGCTGGGTGGCGGGAGCGGGGCGGCGAATGGAATCACGGGGGCGGGGCCGCAGGGAGGCAGTGGCGGGAAGTCCCAGGAGCAGCGGGCAGCGGGAAAGTCCCAGGAGCAGCGGGAAAGTCCCAGGAGCAGCGGGCAGCGGGAAAGTCCCAGGAGCAGCGGGAAAGTCCCAGGAGCAGCGGGCAGCGAGCGAAGGAATCTCCAGGCAGGAGGCGGCAAGGCAGGCAGGAGCGGCAGCAGTGAGTGGGGCGACCAAGCCCTGTGGAGGGCTGAGTGGTCACACTCTGTGGTCCCCTACGGTCCCCTTAAGTAAGGAGCCTGGAGGGAGGAGCAGCTGGGTGGCGGGAGCGGGGCGGCGAATGGAATCACGGGGGGCGGGGCCGCAGGGAGGCAGTGGCGGGAAGTCCCAGGAGCAGCGGGCAGCGGGAAAGTCCCAGGAGCAGCGGGAAAGTCCCAGGAGCAGCGGGCAGCGGGAAAGTCCCAGGAGCAGCGGGAAAGTCCCAGGAGCAGCGGGCAGCGAGCGAAGGAATCTCCAGGCAGGAGGCGGCAAGGCAGGCAGGAGCGGCAGCAGTGAGTGGGGCGACCAAGCCCTGTGGAGGGCTGAGTAGAGTTATTTGGCTCTACTGTTATTACAATTTGTACTGTATTCTCCCATGAATTTTGATTATGTATTTTTAACAATATTATTTTTATGTGTTTTTAAAAAGGAAAAGAATTGATAACAATATACATATATATGTATATTTTTTAAGCAACATTGAATAAGGATCCTGTCAATAAAGATATTTTGTATTACACTTTTTTGGTTTTCAATTCCATTTATGGTGATTAGAGTGCATGTGAGATTGGTGTGGTATATAGTGTGTTTATGAGAAACCCAAAGGGATTTTGTGTTTGACATATTGTCTGCTTTCGGTGTCCTGTCCCTTTGGCAAGAAGGACCACTCTCTTTTAATTTTGGATTTTGTGCACGGTCTTCTGGACCGGAGAGTAGTTGGGCATTGCCCTGTTAACTGTGTATTTTGATAGACCGTTTGACCTAGTTTGTTTAGGCAAATGGATTCGTTTAAAACTTTTGGTTTTAATGAAGAACAATACAATAGGATAATTAATACCAAAAAGGGCAATAAAGTTATGGTAATTGCCGGCAAAGGAGAAAAATGGGGGACTTTACTGAATTTAAAGAAGAAATTAATAAGAACAGAAGCCCATGCAGAGTTCTTAATTGAATACGTGAAATCCGGTGTTATACCCATTGGGTTACAGATACGGAATGAACCCGGTCTATTTGTTGAAAATAGAAAATTTCTTGAGATTTGGACACAAATATCGAATCGCTGCAGCCGCGACTGGATGCTTCTCATAATAGAGACAGCTCAAGAAATAATTGTCATAGAGAGAGAAGCCATAGAAAAACTAGAATTAGAACTTAGAGACAATACAGCCGTGGATGATGCTAAACTTAAATTAGAAGAGATTAAGAAGGATGTTGATGGTTATAGGGATTATCTCAACAATAAAAAAACTAACAAACTTCGAAAGGATATTAATAGGTTCAGTCAGGAGCTGGCCTATCCATATCTTAAGGATAAGTACTATGAGCAAAAAAACGATCAGGGTTGGGACAGAAATGCTTATAGGAGACCTAGATACACACGTGGAGGTAGGAAGAGAGTTACTTTTCCGAAACCTCCGGATCAAGCAGTGAAGAAGAATATACACACAGGGAAGAGGATAGTAGGGGACCGAATGAAGAACAGGGAATTTTTAGAACAACGAAACAGAAGGGGCAGATACAACGGGAACCAAACGAGGGGGCAAGCAGTTCGCAATCATCCTCCGCAGGAATATATGCAAACCAGACGCCAAAGATATTGGCGATAGACAAGATACCTATTATTAATCTATCCAGCAGGTCTCTTAATGATAATGAAATGGATGTGCTGGTTAGAGGTTTTAGTTTTGTTCCCACAGCTAAGGTTAACCGGTTTCAATTAGAAAGAGACCTGAGATCATTTTTTAGAAAAATTAGGTTAAAAAGATTTTTTGAGGGAAGACCAATTAGAGAGTCACAGAATATTACTGGACTTAAACCTAAGTCCACTTTTACTCCTTCCCTAGCGCAAGTTGGGAAAAACATTGAAACCTTTGAGAGAGTGGTAGATATAGAGATTCAAAATATCATGAAAACAGAGTTTTCTCGAGCACACAATTTAGAGAAGGAACAAAGGATAGCGATTAGCACCCTCAAAGAAGATTATTCTATAACAATCAAACCCGCCGATAAAGGCGGGGGTGTGGTTGTATTTGATACACAGGATTATGAAAATAGGATGTTGGAGCTTTTAAATGTCCAGGCACATTATGAGAAAGTACAAAATAGAGAACTTGAAATTTTGGTGAAGAATTGCAGTGACCTTCTGGCAGAAGCCAGAGACCAAGAGTGGATCTGTGATGAGGAATTTAGATTCCTCCATACTAATAATCCCAAAATACCGGCAATATATGGATTGCCGAAGGTGCATAAGAATCACAATGATCCGCCTATGCGGCTGATTGTGAGCTGTTTGGGTTCATTGCTTGAACCACTCAGCAAATATATTGACTTCTTTTTAAAAGCCTTGGTGAGCCAACTTAAATCCTATGTCAGGGATTCCACTCACATTATCAGTTTAGTGGAACATAAACCTTATTGTAAGGAAACTCAATGTCTAGTTACTCTAGACATTGAGGCCTTATATACAAACATCCCGCAGCAATCCACTGTGGAGGTTATCCATGATATTCTGGAGAATACGAATATAGAGGGAGCTAACAAAGAATTCATTGTAAAATGTACTAATATGGTGTTAAAAAATAAAAAACATTTGTTCAAAGATCAATTGTTCCGCCAAAAGAAAGGGACCAGCATGGGCGCAATCTGCGCTCCTAGTCTAGCGTGTTTGTATGTGGGCGAGTTCGAAAAACATCATATATATAATGAACTCGCCCCATTTTATGAAAATATCTGTGAATGGCATCGTTTTATCGATGACGTATTTTTTATTTGGGATGGCCCTATGAATACATTAAATGATTTTCTTAGCTGGTTAAATCTGGGAGATGACAACCTCAGATTTACTGCTCATTGTAGCAAGAACAGTGTTGACTATTTAGACATCACAATCAGAGCAGAGGAGTGCAATTGGAAGTAGAATTGTACACTAAGCCTATGGATAAAAACACACTACTCCACTATTCTAGCTTCCACCCGAGATCCCAGAAGGAAAATATACCGTTCAGTCAATTTCTCCGGCTTCGGAGAAATTGTACTGAATTGGATGACTTTTATAAACACTCAGAAGTATTGAAAGAAAAACTTAAGGATAGAGGCTATCCTAAAAGTTGATATCCAATTCATTTAAAAGAGCACAGTTTTTCAATAGAGATGCGATGTTTACAGGCCCTAAAAAACCTGAACAAACATCCAAAATAGTATTTGTGAGTCACTTTTACGAGATTAGCAATAAAATAAAAAATGTAATTAATAGACATAGGTACATAATCAATGATAATGAAAATGTGTTGTTAGAAAACCATTGTTTGCTTACAAACGAAATACTAATTTGCCCAACTAGTTAGTCCATACATATAGGGAGGAACCAGCGAATAAGCAAAGAACTATAGACAACTCTGTAGTGAAAGGTAACTATCGGTGCGGTAGATGTTCTATATGTCCTCAATGCATAGTGGCAAAAGAATTGAAACATAATGGCAGAAGAATTATAGCCCACACACACAACAACTGTAGGAGCAAAAATATCATCTATATGCTACGGTGTCCCTGTGGACACGCGTATGTGGGAGAAACAGGGAGAGAACTGAGGATACGCCTATTGGGGCATAAATCTGCGATTAAAACTAGAAAATTGAATGCTCCATTGGTTGCACATTTTATAGAAATAGGGCATAAAGAGACCGAGTTTGAATGGTATATTTTGGAAAGAGTATTGATGAATAAAAGAGGGGTAACATTGAAGAAAAAGAAAAGCGAGAGAACAATGGTACATTTCCATTCTGAATACCAGTAGAAAAGGATTGAATTCGAGAGAAGAATGGGAGAAATTGACTAGATAAGTCTGAGTTCATTTCGCCTGGTTTACTTCTTGTCTGTGTCTTGATATCGATAAATATAGAGCTGTTTCTGTGCATCCCCTACAAAGAGGTAGCTATTAGCGAACGAATGGGTAATTGGTCAAAACGGAAAGAGATTTACATCGTGGGTTTACCCAATACTCACCTATAAATAGGATCTTAATGTTGGCATTTGTGAACATCGTTTTTAGAGAACATAGTGGTAGCATGTTCAGTTTCATCAAAGATGGCGGCCGGTTTTGAGTCGCTTGGTACTCATTTTACTCACGTTAGCATTAAGATGGTATGAGATCTGATTATTTAGAACTGGGTAGTGCTTTGCATATAGGGTTAAAGTTATTAATGTGAAATACAGGAAGCTTGCGGGCACCGTTATAGGTTTAACTACAGAAGACACGTTACATATTCCGGTAACGAATGTGAAAGTGGTTTTTAACCCTTTTCAAGATGGCGGCTTCCATTGTGGCCTTTTTGTCTGTTCTCTATTTCGTACAAATTATTCGCGCACCCGGAAGTTAGTGTGTATTTAAGCCGAAATGCTGGTTGGTTTTATTTATCGCAGAATTCATAAGAAGCAGGAGCATGCAAGGAGACTTTTGAGTCCCGGTAGGTGATTATGGAGAGTGATATATTTTGAAGGCATGGTTAGAATTACGGGCATTTAGTCTATCTAACTGGGACATTGTATCTACTTAGTAGTGGTTTAATTGGGGGTTCTTCTACAGTTTAGAATCTTAATGCATTGTGAGTATTCCTCTGGCATTATATCCTGCGGGCCACCTTTAGGAGATTTATTGATAGTGGTGAGGTTGTTTGTTATAGGAGAGCAATTGGGAGGCAGTTTTAGATGTAAATTGACCGTATATGTAGGATACAACAAGTTTGGAGTGTTTTTTTCTCTGGCTGAGCTGAATGCCCTAGAGGGTTAGAACCGGAGGGGACTTGTTGCCTTTTGGAACAAAACTTACATAAAATGGATAATGCACGGCTAAAATAAGGGAGTGTGACAAGTGTAGTAGAAGAGCTCCTAGAAACTTTAATTAATGAAATTAAAAGAGGCGATGTGAACATGAGTGTATGCCTTAAATATTTTTACATGGTTACATGTAGAACTTGAAGGTCACTTACAACTTACCATAGTGTTGTTTTTTTATGCAGGCATTAACGCTTTAACTGAGGCTGCTGATTGACCTTCCTTTTAAAATTTGAGGATTCTATTATTAACAGAAGTCCGGCATTATTATATTATATTATATATTTTTAGAGCCACGGCTCCAGTGACCACACCCAAAAAAAAGGGGGCACACGATCAGGTAGTGTACATATTGTCCTTATTTTATTTTATTTCATTCTATTTTCTTTTTATGTTATAAAATAACTTGTTTAGATAAAACGTAGATAAACAGGGGAGACTTAATAAATCGTCCTTTCCCTTTTTCTACACGAATTGGTGCTTTGTAGGACTCTAAGGACAATTTTATCTTTATATAGAGTTTAGTAGATCTGTGAAGCTTATGGAAGTATAAATCTAAATCCCGAATAAATTTTGGTTCAATATTAAAGGTAGAGTCTCAGTTATGTAATAGACATCGACAAAAAAATGATTTCACACTTGGATGAATGCTATTTTATAATGGTTGTTTTTTCCTATTTTTTCTCCCTTGTACAATGTACCCACAGAATAACCCCTATCATTATCATTGCGGGATCGTGTGGTTAAAGTGGAGAATTACAATTATCAAGGCAGGAACATAATACTTTCCACTTTCCATTCCTTGTTTTTTCATCTGTTTAGGTGGGTACATTCCTTTCACTATTAGAGTGTGGCAGAATAGGGTTGGTGCATGAGTGGATATGTTCCTCTTTTTATAATTAAAAACGACCATTTAATTGGCGTGATGAAAAAGATTTGTGTAAAAGGAAGGATCCTTTATAAAACCCATTTGTGTATATATATATATATATATATATATATATATATATATATATATATATATATATTTTTTTTTTCTAAATTATTGTCAGTGATGGTTCATCCATTTAGGAGAACATATATATTAGGAGTTTTTTCTTAGACTTAGGTTGTGGATTGAGTGGTATGCCTGAAATTATTAAATCTGAATCACCAGGGATTGGACTGAAATTGTAATATAGATGTCTTTGTTGTATCTGTTGTATGTGTTATAAATAAGTGATCAATTGTAATATGATGTATCATGTATTAATGTTTGTTTTGGACAAAATCTAATATGTTGATTTTATATGTATATATTTTTTAGATTATTGTGTTGGGAGACACCAAAATTAATTGATAGCCTGAAGAAGGTGGTGTATTCTATCAAACCACCGAAACACGTCGCTTTGCTTTGAAAATGCACCCAAGCATCATCGGTTTTTTACAATAGGGGATTGGATGAACACTCAGACTTGTTTTATGTAATGTTTAAATCTTAAATGAAATATTGACTAAACCTTTGTGTCCGGGGTTGCTTAATAGAGTTATTTGGCTCTACTGTTATTACAATTTGTACTGTATTCTCCCATGAATTTTGATTATGTATTTTTAACAATATTATTTTTATGTGTTTTTAAAAAAGGAAAAGAATTGATAACAATATACATATATATGTATATTTTTTAAGCAACATTCAATAAGGATCCTGTCAATAAAGATATTTTGTATTACACTTCTTTGGTTTTCAATTCCATTTATGGTGATTAGAGTGCATGTGAGATTGGTGTGGTATATAGTGTGTTTATGAGAAACCCAAAGGGATTTTGTGTTTGACATATTGTCTGCTTTCGGTGTCCTGTCCCTTTGGCAAGAAGGACCACTCTCTTTTAATTTTGGACTATTATTTAGAGACCAAAGACATCCTAAAATGTACGCATACACTCCTAACAATGACCACTTTAACGATTTTTTGGGGGTTCGAAAGAAAAAGATACATGAAATACAGTAGATAAAGAGTGAGGCTGGGAAATCACCCTGCCATTGTTTTCCGTGGCCTCACTGTCACTTTTAAAAAGAAACACTCTCTAAGACAAACATCAGTGTGTCCTAAGAGCTGCAAGTAGAATAGCATGTCCCTGCACTTTTGAAACTTTAAATACTTTAAAATAGGTTTTAAAAATGTAATAAAAAACAGTCTATAGAATTAAACAAAAAACATAAAATGCATCAGAGTTTGGTTGGACAGCCCATCGCATGGACAGGCCATTGCAATGCTGCCAAAGGCACTCTGGCCTTCCCAGAAACACAGAAGGCGCCACACAGTACCTGCTCTAAAATGTAATACAAGTGATTTTTCCCAGCGTGCCAAATGTAGGGTTAAGTGGAACACAGGCTCATCTGAAGTTGATAATTGGATGTAATCTCTAATAGAGCTTTTATTAGATTCTACGTGTAGTCATTGTGCTTGGCTTAGTGCTGAGAAATGGAGATTGACCACCTGCTTATCATCCTTAGTTAAGAAGGCAGGTGATTAAAAAATATGGAGCAGACCTAGTTCTTTAAAGGCATTTTGGACCTAACCCAACCAGGGGATCTTTAGCCCCTTCTATAGGGTAAGACAGTCGCTTATAACATCCCTATCGGAGAAGCGTAGTTTATGCTTTATGTTTTGCTTCAGTTCGTTTGGATAGATTCTGTGGGAGTGCATTATAACCACGAGTAGCCTGCACTCACATTACCTTGTGTGACTAATTTAGGAATGAAGAGGGTATATATTCTAGATGTCGTGGACTCTTTCATCTTTAATTTATGTTGTGAGTATTAGAAATATATTTGCTACATTAACACCCAAGTTTGTGAAACAGTTATAACGACATTGTCATAACCATATAGTAGAAATAGGGTATTCATGATGTAGTGGAAGTAAAAATAACATGTTCTATGAGTCACGGAGAAGCTGCATTAAAAGCAGTGCAATACTAATTTAGCCAAGGCTGTAGGCCTGAATTGTATTTCTGATTTGTTTCCTCTGACTAGCATTTAATGTTATTTTGCTTAGACTGTGAATTGTTGCATGTATTTGTGTTCCCATTGCAGGTGGACAAGACATCGTTAGTTTAGAGAAGGGCCCATTGTTCAGTTGATAATTAGGCCTGGAAAAGGAATGCGCTAACATAGATGGGACAAAATCTCATGGGAGACCAAGATTGCACCAAGGACATGAGGGGAGTTTACCATGTGAAGCAGAAGGTGGAGAAGGGAGTCGACGAAGGCTGTTGGGATAATGGAAAATTTCTCTTGCAGACTGGGACGTGCCAGCATTGGATGTCTGCTTTATAATAATGAAGTTAGGGACAGCAGGCGCTCTTCTTGCGGACTTCCTGAGGTATAGACCTCTCCTGGTGATTGTGGCACTAGGCTGCATGACCACTGTTAGAGTTTCTCTTAGGAGGGCTCTGACGACTGACACCTTTTTCATGTTTCCTTGAACTTACTTAGTTAGGGTTCCCCTTTCTGTACTGTAGGGATAGTTAAGGTACGTAGGGAGTATTTCTTTCAAAGACTTCAATGCAATCTAATTTACATTTTTGCCTTTCAATAACCCATGTGGCCATAACAGAACTAATAGTTTTCGGTTTGGTTTCAGAGATTTGGCTCCCTCCTGTTTCCTCTGAATTTTTATACTATCATGCTTCGACTGATATATTTGAATCTGTTTCAAAATCTACAATAAATTGACTAATGACTATCTAATTGTAGACCTAAGTTACTGAGATATTTATGTTTCTAAGTGGATGAATTGAGGAGTTCCTTACCTCTCATGCTGCTTAACAAGAACCATCGACCTAAAGTTGAGGAGACAAGTTTCTGCACTAGCACTGTTCAAACTGGTCTTGTTATTGGCCAGGTCGTAACCCAAAGTAAAAGAGGAGCCAGCTTCCCTTGCCCTGGGATATATTGTAAACTTAGCTCTGAGTGGGCAACGTAGTGAGAACTAGTAGGAGGGAGATGGAGGAGCTGCCTGCAAATACGTTTTCCTCTGACTGCAGAAGAAGAACATTAGAATACCCCCAAGCCCCTGCTCCATACCAAGCTGCTGAAACACACAGAGATATTTATATGGTCAACAGAGGGGGGAGGATTTCTCTTCCTACAGTCTGAAGGAGATTAAATATTAATCCTGCTGACTTGCTAAGCTTCAGGCAAGAGTTTCTGACCTGTGGACCAATAATTTGAGGGCATTTCTCCTTCCTTACCCGCATGCCATGATGTGAGACTTTCCAAAATTAGTGATTAAGTCTAATTTGCTCATAAAGGTTACAAAAGGCTTTACCAGACTACGGAGAGCTCTTGGTGTATGTCCCATGAGTACTGTGTCATCTGCATAGAGTAACGCATGAATTTGCGAACTCCCTATCTTAGTGACATCACTTGTGGCACCGACCAAAGAGTGCTTCTAATGGTTAATCTAGATAATAAAAAATAAAAGAGCGAGACTGCAGCCTTGATGCACTCTTCTTACTAATGGGAAAGGGTTGGACAGTTCTCCTGCTGGGCCAAATCGAACTTTGGCAGCTCGGTTTTCATGCAGGATATGCAGGAAGTTCACCAGTGCAATCTCCACCATCAGGTCTAACAGCATCAGCCAAAGCTTCGTGCGGTTTACAAAATCGAAGATTGTAGAGAGATGTATAAAGGCTAGGTACTATGGGCAGCGCCTGCCGATTGTATATTTGCCGATAATTTGATGCAGATTCAGGAACTGTTCCACTGTGCCCAGCCCAAGTCGAAACCTATATTGATAGGAGCACAAGATCTTTTTTTGATTCTGCCAAAGCCTCAGGCAGGTGAAAGCCACCCTTCCCAAGATTTTCACAGAGCTGTCAATCAAAGATATAGAGAGATAGCATTTAGATGACATATGGTCCCCTTTTTTGAAAATGGGCACTATAGTTGAGAGAGCCCACGAGCGTGGAATTCTATTGCACAGCAAGTTATTAAACGTATTCATGAGCAAAGGGCCCCATAGATCAATATTACATTTATTCAGATCCATGGGGACGCCGTCTGGCCTTGAGTGCCTGGGATTTGCCTAATAGCGTCCTCAACTTCTGATAAACACCTTGAGTGCACTTTAAAACGCCAGTCACATGCTCCTCCAACCAAACCTGCAAGGCCTCCTGGAGGTTGTAGCACCCCCTCTACACACAGATACAGGGCTATCAAATAGACTGCGTCGAGATCTCACATGGGCACAGCCCTGTCAATTTTCCCAGGCCCATGCGTGAGGGACTGCTTCAGTCCAGGTTTTTTCTTTAAATTCTGGGACTTGTAGTCTTTATTACATTATATAACAGGACTACAAGTTCCTGAATTCAAAAGAAAAAACCTGAACTGGAGCAGCACCTCAAGCATGGACCTGAGTAACTTGGTATCTATGTAGGCACTGGTGGGCATTGATGAGCCACAGTCTCAGGTCAAAGCAAGGAGAACATCAAGACACATTGGTGATAGCTATAGAGCTTAAACAGAATAGAATAATAAGGGTGTAATGAGGGTTCCCTGCCATAGTCCGAGTCTGAAGGAGACCAAGTCAGGGAACCCCTGGCTCCTGCTCCCCAGCAGCAAGCAAACAACACTCTCCCCTCTGCTATGGGCTCCGGCAACAGTTCCTAGTCCGCTTCGTTGGTGTCCCGGTCCTGGCTCCACAGTGGGTCTCTGCAGGTGCTGCAGGCCATGACCGATGAAGGCAGGGCGGTCTGGACTGGCCAGGTGACCGGAGCTTGTCGATCGGGCCCCCCAGCGGGGTCCAATCGAAGCTGAAGATGGTCTCAGGTGTGTGCCCAGATGGTGGCGGTGCTAAGTTTTGCCTATAGCCAGATATTCGAATAGCTGGACAAGAACATATGTATGTTAAAGTGTAGAGGGGACATTATGGATCCCTGAGGGACCCACATCTCAAGGTTTTTACTGAAATGGGCAAGTGATATTCGCAAGGTTCTTATATCAGCAAAAATAAAATAGCAAACCAGAAGAGAGCTGTACCCGACACGTCGATTTCTTCCAGACTTTTTGAAAGAATTTGGTGGCTCACTGTCTTAAAGGCACAGGTCTAATATTATACGTGTTGTTGGAAGATTATTATCTGTGCAGTGGTGTACATCATCCAACTCTGTACCAGAGGACTGGGCGGAAGCCCAACTGAAGCTTCAGACTGCTGGAAACAAGGCCTGATGCTAAAGAAGGGATTATTGTAGCACTGGGAAGGGAGAACTGGGATAGCAACAAGCTTTTATGTAAAATGGCTGGAAGTAAATCAGTCGGAGATTGCCAGGGTTTGCTGCCCCGGGCTAGAGCACCTTAACCATCAGCAGTGAGGGGGGTACACTTAGCTAGAGAATTCAGGGAGGGTGAAGGAGTGAAAACATATGGTCCAATAAGGTTGTCAAGGCTGCCATCATTTTACTTGTTAGAAAAGTTGGCTATACAATTATATTTGCCTTTTGACAGAGGGCTGAGGATGTTTTAGTGGTTCTCGCACATCTTTGATTATAGCTTGATGATGGACAGGAGACCAATGTTGAGGAATGTCCGAGAATTCAATAGTTGTACATTAGCATTTGAGGCTCTAATTGTATATGACCACTTTTGGAGTTTGATGGTTGTAACTGGGCAGGTGATATCTATGTCTCCATCATAACTTAACCCATGCTACTTGAAATATTCATGTCATCTAAAATAGGCACTGCACTTATTTCATAGATCTTAATTTCAGTGATATTACTTCCTAGGATCACATCGGGTCAAAGGTCAAATGATGCTCCTTCCTGTGATGCCATTGTGGTCAAAGGTTGTGTGATGTCACTTCCGCTACCCCTGGCATTTTGGTGAATTGACGTCCATGGACCTATCCCGGCAGGCACTCATGCACAGGCACCGTTACATACAGACAATGCCACATCAACAACTTCTCTTGCAATGATGCACTGTGGGGAGAAACAATAAGAAACACCTAAGACCAGTGATATGAATATATTTTCACTTGCAGAACTAATTATTGGCACAGTTGTATGAAAATGTACTTGTCTAGATTGGTGCCCATAGAAAGCACTGTAAACTAAACAATTCTAACTATGGCGGCACATGCTTCTCCACCAATAGAACCAGTGAATGAATAACTTTATGGTGTATGGTTAATAAAAACCGTTACTATGCTACATTAAAACAACCAGCTAAAACCTACAGCGACCACAAATATAATCAGTATCATCTTAAGGATTCTGGGGACCCAGGGAAGATATTTTTAGGGCCCTCTGTTCGAAATAACTTTGGACATTATTACACATTTTCGGGCAATTCAAGCTCCCATGATGCCAAACAATATTGGATTATACTTAAACTTTCAGTAACGGAGTCACACAAAAACTGCTGAAACATGTCTTTCCCATTGTCCCAGAAAGCCTTAGGAAACACTGGGTAGACAGAGAAAGAGGGAGAGGCAGAAATAGGGACAGAGTGGGAGAGTGGTTGAGATAAAGAAAATATATAGTCGTAAGATAGAGAGATAAATCACTTTCCCAGGGTGCCCTGTGGAAGTTAAGGGGTCTTAGACAAGTGCCTACTTTGCCCATGTCCTAAAAACTCCTTACAGAGTGGGTGGAGCACAAGAGGAACAGAACAAACGTTCCTTACAGACTGACCTGATACATCATGGACACCCTTAGGCAAGGTCCCCACTCCACACACATCTGGAGCAGCACAGTCCATTGAAGGGCAAGTTTTTGCATACAGGTACTGCAAATTCAGCTGTTTTGAAAGCTACCTAAATACCTAATGAGGTAGAGCACAGAGGAAACCTTCCTTCGCATACACAGGTAAAAGGCACAAACAGGCAGCAGTAATGCTTCCCTGGAATAGATATGCTCTACGCATTAGCAGCAGTACTCCCACACAGAGAAGTGGTCTAGCTGGAGTGGCAGTGAAGCAGTGTTCACTAACAATCCAATAGAAGACAGATGGAGAAGCACCATGATTGTGTTGAAGAACATGCATAGCTTGAGTATCCGCGTACTAGGGGACTGCGGTGGAGCAGTGAGGTGGCTGAGGGGGTGAAAGCATGTACTGGACAGGGTGGAACCTGATACACTGCATTGTCATAGTCCTTCGACCATTTTCATAGACTGTTCCAAGGCCATGAGATGCACCATGACACTTTTAGGCGAGGGGTGTCTACTTTCACTCAGGTCGCACATGGAGGACCCAGCAAGGCCTACGTAATGTTATATGGACCCTGAGGTCCAAGCCAACGCCCTGCATCTGCTTCCCCTATTTTGGAACAGTCAAGTCTTCATAATTAAGCAGACAAAGGAGAATAGGAAAAACCAAACATGCCTGCACACAGGCAAGTTTAGCGTGTGGCGGCCCCTAGTGGTAGATCGCTTGCAACGCTACAAATGTATTAAAACATAGGGCCTGCTAGAGGCACTCTCTCTGCACTCTACAGGAATTCTTGGTAGAAAGGGGCCCTGTAAAGTATGGGGTCCTAAACAAACAGCCCCAGCTGCCCTCTGCTACTTTTGAAGTCCCAGACAGATAGACCGGCCAGACAGCACTTGCTTCTGCCCAACCAAAGACGTTCACCAAACTTCTGACACCTCTCGGTACCCCGCTGCCAAGGGCTATCTGGCTGCATTCGTACTGTGGTCCCTTGCGGCTGCATCATTGACACGTGCAGGGTCAGCATGGCCTGGCAGACCCCACCATCTGAATCCGAGCCCTCTGCACGCGCGAGCTCAGCGGCAAGCAGCATTAAACATCACATTCACAACTATAAGGAGAAGTCTAACAACTGCAGCTATGAATTGCCAACAGCAGTGTGGAATTATGGCCAACCATTGGTACTGCTAGTAATAAATGCAGGTGAAAACTAGCTCCTGCAGAGTATATATTTTCCTGCATTTTCAGCTAAACCCAGACAAAGATCAAACATGACATAAAGAGAGCTCCAGCGCCTAGCTAGGACCCCTGCAGAACAATGCACTCTTCCATCATTACCTTTGTGTTTAGTGACCATTAGCTCCTGTTTCACATCATTGGCTTCGTCCTTTTTTAATAATATGTTGGACAGCAATTTCCACCACGTCCAGACAGTTTTGTTGTTCTGTACACAAGATTACTAGCAGTAATGCGATTTACAATGGATGGTAAACTCCCAGAGCGGATTGTATTACTGGGACGAGTTTTCCAATTCCATAATGGGACGCAATGTGCTACGAGTAGTAATGAGGGTTCTCAATTTTAGAGCAGAAAAATACCTCTGTGAATCCTTGCCTTGGGAAATAAAGGCAGGAGGCTCAGAACCATTGCTAACTAAGAACTAAAAAGCACAAAGCACAGTGAAAAGTATAAAAAGTAAGAAAATGTAGCAGCAATATTTTGCCTTTAAAAATTAAACAATGCAATTGTCATTGTGTTGCGTTACTAGAATTTGAAGAGGTTTTCCCTATAGATAAGCAGTTAAATTGTTATTTGACTATTATTATATAATACATGGGATTCTGTAATACCTGTATAAATATCAGTCGAACTCGACTATTATAAGTCATTACAGTCAGTTCTGATGTCACAATGCCTACAGCCAGAGCCAGCAGCCGAGGTGAAAGTCAGCTCAGGTCCTGGAGCATAATTGAAGCACCTGTTTAAAGCAACGAAAATGAACTTTGCTTTTCTTTCTTCTGCTCTATTTTAATAGTTTACAATGACAGGCAGAAGAGAATATGTTTATTTTGTGCACTCCATAGATGGAGCAAAGCTGGAATCTTTCTGCATGTATCTATACATCCCAAGCTACTGCAGCTGTTTTTTTTAACAGACTTGTATTGAACTGTTTCTAATATTTGTTTGCAATAAATATTTAACAGGCTTTTGATGTGTTTAATTTTGCACCAGTGGTTTTATTTTTATTTTTTTTGTTTGCAAAATGGCTTGCTCTACGCACAAAGGTTTTAAGTGGTTTGTGGGAAAGGTGATGGTGTGACCATGTATTATATTTGATAAAATACCCCCTAACGTACATGATAAGGATGTTGTAAGTCACCTCGGAGTTTCATAACCTTATAAAAGAACTCGTCCTTGCTCCTCGTTCCTCGATATGGTTATGGAACTCCTCAGTGACTTGCAGTATCCTCATAATGTACAGCGAGTGGAACTTTCTCCCTTATAGAGCAATATAGTAAGAAAACTATAATAATGAATTCTGTGGTACCTACTGCTACAGCTTCGTTGCCATGAAACGCTTTGAATAGTATGTATTACTAGTAAAATTACAGGTTAATTACCATCATAAATTAAATTCCAGAAATTCCAGAAACGGATATCAGCTCGATAAATAGATGTAAAGTGTCAATCCTTTGATTAACTCCGTTTGTATAAATAGCAGCTTATGTGGGATGCTAACTTTTTTATACTGTGTCATTTACTGAATTAAGTTATATTATTAGTAATTTTATTTTCATTTAAATATGTTTAATTGTTTTTCATATAATTTTGCATACATATATGATACATGCAGTGCGATTGATAATCATACAAACAAGTAACACCCTGGCAGATCCAGTAAGTGTGCTTCTGGCTAAACAAGAAAGTCCATGGGGCCATGGCACAGCACTACATTTGTACACATTTGAGATATTTTACAGAATAACGTGCCTGGTATGGTTAGTTGGCCCCAATAAAAGAGGATGGTTCGCCACAAAAGTATGTTTCCGCCAGTGTCCATCAAAAGGGAGTAACTTAGGAAAACACGGGGAAGGAGGGACGAGCAAGGAAGGGCCCATAGGGGGTCTTCGCGTGAGACCTAGCCGTGACCAGCAGTTGTCAGGGGCGCATGTGCAGAGACCAAGAGAGATAAGAATAGTATAGTGATGGAAGGGGCGAGTAGATAAAGAGTCTCGCACCTAAGGCAGAGTGTAGAGCTTCACTTTGAGGGTGCAGCCCCTCGTGGCAGTGGAGCATCTTCAAAGAGCTGCAATGGCCGCAAGCGGGGAGGGGGAGGGAGTGGCAGTGTTCTATTTTAGACAAGTGTTGTATTAAGAGTTCCCATACATGTGTGAATTGAGTGTCAGTATGGGTGATGCGGCTGGTTAAGGGCTCCATGCCAAAGGCGAGTGAGCCACAGCGAAGCCGGCTGGGTTGAAGGTTTCTTCCAATTCAGGGCAATAACATGTTTGGCTGCCTCTAACATGTGTAGGATCACATGCCAATCGGAGTGTGTCATGCCTTTGAGAGTTTGGGGTCGGATCCCCAGAATAGTTACTTGCGGTATGTTCCGGATGGGGAATCCCACTGTGTCTTTGATGTGGCTCAGCACCTCCTTCCAGAAAAGGGTTAACATTGGGCAAGACCACCAGATGTGAATGTAAGAGCCTATGTCGGAGTTACAGTGCCAGCACAGGGGTGAGGAGGTGGGGAACATCTTTTGGAGCCGGGCTGGTGTATAATACCAGCGGGTCATCACTTTGTAAGCCATCTCCCTTTGGGTAATGCTTCTGTATGTCTTAGGAATGTTCCGCCACAGCTGTTCCCATTGCTCTTGGGGTACGTCATCTGAGGTGTCAGAAAGCCATTGCCGTTGATAAGGGTGGAGGGGTAGCCAGTTGGAGTGTTGTAGGACTTGGTATGTGAGTGAGATCAGCCCCCGCGAGCCGTCAAAGGCACGTACTAGTGTCTTGAAGGAGGTAGGCTGGCGCGTGGCCCCTTGTATTCCAGTGGGTGTGTGTAGCCAGTGTCGGAGTTGGTAGTACTGCAATCGCGCTGTGGCAGGGAGGTGGAAGTCTTGTCTACACTGGTCGAAGGACTTAAAGGTTTCCCCCTCAAAGAGATCCCTGATCGTGGACATTCTCCTTCCCCCCAAGCCAGAAAGGAGTTGGGTTGTAATGCCAGAGGAAAGCTGGGGTTCCGGCCCAGTGGGGTATTGGGGGAGGGGAAGGAGGTGAGACCCCTGACAGCAAGTTTATCCCATATGTCCAGGACAGTTCTCGTGAGGGTAGTGATGTAGGCACTACATGGCCGTGAGCTCCTCGGTAACCAGGCCAAGTCCCAAAGAGGCCTGCATGCCACTGTTCTATCCATGTGAAACCAATGTTTCTCGCTTTCGCGAACCACCCACTCCGAGATGTAACGCAAGTTGGCTGCCCAATAGTAGACAAGGAAATTAGGACAGGCAAGTCCCCCTCGATCTTTTGGCAACATTAATATTTTATTAGAAAATCGCGGTCTACCCTTGCCCCAAATGAAGGCATTTATTTCCCTCCGGAGGTTTACGATATCCGCTTGGGGGATAGGCGTAGGGAGCGTTTGTAAAAGGTAGAGCACCTTGGGCAATATTGACATTTTCACTGCGTTGAGTCGATCTAGCCATGATACAGGGAGCGATTTACAGCGCCTTAGGTCTTCCCTAACAGAACGCCGGCATCCGGCCAGTTAGCTTGAGTCCACGAGGCCAGGGAGGAAGTCACATTAAGGCCCAGATATCAAATCGAATGGGCAGCCCTTTGAAACTGTGTGAGGGAGGATAGCTCTAGGACCTCCAGCGGGGGAAGTGTTAAATTCAGCACCTGCGATTTAGCTATATTGATTTTAAGGCCCGAGACGCGCTCAAACGTATGGAGGAGTGAGATTAATACAAGGGAGAGAGTCTCTGGGACTGGTCAAGGTGAGCAGCAGGTCATCTGCAAATAGTGCGACCTTATGGTCCTCACCACCGAAAGGTATACCCTTAATTGTGGCGGATCGACGGATGGCTATTGCAAGGGGTTCTACTGCGAGGGCAAAAAGTAGAGGGGATAGCGGGCATCCCTGTCAGGTGCCCCTGCTAATATGCACTGGGGGGGGCAAGAAGTCCGTTGATCCTAATTTGCGCTGAAGGGGCAATGTAAGACGCCATAATCCGGGAGACCATGACCAGCCCAAGCCCAATCTTCTGTAGAACCATTCTAAGAAAGGTCCAATCCACCCTATCGAACGCTTTCTCAGCATCAAGAGAGAGAAGACACGCTCAGATGTTTTGCTGCTGGACCTTTTTTCACCAGGTGGGCTATACGTCGGATATTGTCCGTCCCTTGGCGGTGGCGTATGAATCCCACCTGGTCTGGGTCTATCAAGCTATGGCTCTAATCGGTTTGCTAGGAGTTTAGTATATATCTTGGCATCTATATTGAGGAGAGAGATAGGGCGGTAGGTTGTGCATAGTGTTGGGTCCTTTCCTGGCTTGGGTATAAGAACTATCTCAGCGCGAGTCATCGTAGGGGTCAGGCTGGTACTATCAGAGAAGGAATTGAATAAGCTGAGGAGGTAGTCTTGAATTTGAGGTAAAAACAGGCGGTAAAAGGGAATCGTAAGTCCCTCGGGCCCGGCGTCTTACCTACCGGTAGGCTTTTCAAAGCCTTTTGGAGCTCGTCCAGTGTAAACGGGGCCTCAAGATGGTCTGCATGGTCGAGAGGCTGCCATGGGCAGGAGGCAAGGAGGGGCCCGATCTCTTCCTGGGACGTTTCACCTTGTCCATATAGGGCGGTGAAGAATGTGTGGAATGCCCGCTGTTTATCAGCTTCAGAGGTAGCCCACGAGCCCTCCTCGTTTTTAACCTTGAAAATATGAGCCCGGGACACACGTGTACAGAATCGGTGGGCCAACAAGGAGCCGACCTTGTTTCCACCGTCATAATATTTTTGCTTCAAGGCGAGAAGTGAATGCTTTATTTACCCGCAGCGCCATCAGCTGGCGGCGAAGTGATGCCAGCCGTTTCTGGTGCTGGCGCAATGGTGTTGTGTGGTCTAGTCGTTCCAACGCCTTTATGGCCCTGCATAGCCCGGCCTCTACCAACAGGGCCTCTTGGGTAATGGCAATTGCAATGGAGGAGATAGTACCATGGATGGTTGCCTTAAAGGCGTCTCACAAGATGTGTTTGTTGGTGTCAGGCAAGGCATTCGCCTCAAAATAGGCTTGAACTGCTTGCCGTATTTCTGCCACATTGACTTGGTCGTGCAGTATGTGTGGGGGGAGCCACCAGAGTGGCGAGGGGTCATGCCAATGCCTCCCAGGGAGATCTCAATATGTGCGTGGTCCGAGATAGAGAGATCCAAAATATATGCCGACTCCAGGGTCTGAATAAGTGATTGCAAAATGAAAAAGAAGTCGATCCATGAGTATGAGCGGTGAACATGAGAGAGAAAGGTGAAGTCTTGTACATCTGGTGCCTTATATCGTCAGGTGTCTATCAGGCCCAAGGCTATGATATCCCTCTTTAATGATGCGGACATTGCTCCCGTGCCCTGGAAAGTAGTCGCACTGCGATCAAGTTGGGGATCCCACACCAAGTTAAAGTCTCCCCAATAAGCATATGACCCACCTCCTGTGAAGCAGGGTCCTTGAGGAGATTCCTAAGGTATGTATCCTGAGATTGGTTGGGGGCTTAAATGTTAATCAATATCAGGGGTCTGCCATTAATTAGAGATTCAAGTTTTAGGTAACGCCCCTCCCTGTCTTGTGTTATTTGAGTCTCCTGCAGATTAAGGCCCACTTAAATGAGGATAGCCACCCCTGCCGTTTTAGAAAGTGAGGACGTCCAGTATTGGGTTGGGTATTTGGGATGTTCCATGCGACTCGTGTCCGGGTGTTAAAGATGGGTTTCCTGAAGGAAAATAATATTAATATCCGGGTCTTGTATCAGTAGGTAGCCCCAGATCTGCCATCGCTTGTTGGGGGCGTTTAGGCCTTTCACATTGAGTGAAAGAAATCTAAGCTGTGTCATGTTTGTTTGTATGGGGTAGAATAAATTGCAGTATGTAGGCCCTCCCCGGCTACTAAGGATTAAGTGTGCATGTTATCAGGGATTTCGCTGTGCATGAATGCATAAAGGGAGGGGGGGCGGTATTGTAGTTGGTTTCTCTTGCCCCGCGCGATATAGGGCAGTGTGTCTCTGATGACGAAGCAAGGCAATAGTGCAAAGGCATTGTGCTTCCAACCCCCAGGGGCTCCAGGGAAGGGGAAGGAAACAGGGGTAAGGCAATCCAACAATAACAAAGACAATAAGCCCAACCGTGTCATAACGATACATTCAAGTCCTGGAGTGTCCCAATGGTAGAGACCAGGGCTACTCTGAGGAAGTCACCCCCCCTGGGGACCAGTTGAACGGGGGGGCCGAGATGGTCGTGTTGCAGGGCGTGGTCTCCCCGGCGGCCGGCCCATGTTGCCTAAGTGGGAGGGGGTATGCCCCCCTGGGACCCGGGATCTCTCTAAGCCAAGTCCAAGAGTGGAGTATCATAAAGGGAAAGAGGTAGGGACCGCAGAAGGAGTGTCAAGGCTCAGCTAACTCTCCCCCTTAGTCTCAGTCTAGTCTGCAGATTGTATCACACAGCATGCCAGTTTAGTCTGCGGGCGAGGAGGTTGTCAGGTCATTTCACCTAGGCCCCCAGAGCACCGGGCACGGGCGGCCTCAATGGCTAAGACGCACGAGGTGAGGGCGCATGGAGGCAGGCAGAGAGCGAGTCGGTGACCGGCCGCCATCCAGAGATCGTAGGTGTTGTATGATGTCTTGCTTGGCTTGCAGAGACAAGTCGCTCCCATTCTGAGCCTTGTTTTTGGAACGCGGCATAGTTGTCCATTCTGGACGCAGTTGGACTCTGGGCTGGGTGTGTAGTGAGGCTGGGCTGGAATGACGGGATTCCAACGAATGTTGAGGTAGTTGCTGGGCCTCTCGTAGAAATCGTATCGACTTTCGCTTGCCCTCCCACATAATGGTCAGGACGAATGGGTGACCCCATTGGTATTTCACATTCAGCTCTCTCAGCTTGTCTGTGACTTGTTTGAAATCCCTGTGCCATCGCAGTGTGACAGGGGAGAGGTCTTGAAAGATTTGGATGCGATGTCCATCGTAGGTCAGTTCTGTTTTTTCCCTAGCAGCTCGTAAAACTGCCTCCTTCTCTGTAAAGAAGTGCACCGGGTGATGATGCCCGGTACTAGGCCAGGATTGCCACGTGGGGCCGTGACCCGTTGAGCCTTGTCCAAGGTCAGTGGGGAGGCGTCTTCGTCGCCCCTGACAGCTTGGAGGAGATCCGCTGTACAGGTCATGATGTCCTGCCCCTATGTGGCTCTGGGGACCCCTCTAATGTGGAGATTGTTCCTCCGACTCCTTATTTTCAAGGTCTTCTTTTTTTGGAGTTCTATGTGTTGTTCTTCTAGAGTGGTCATCCTGCACCACAGGTCCTCTTGCTCTTCTGTTCGAGTGTCAAGAGTACGCTCAAGATCATCTACTCTGCCCCTAATCTTGGCCACATCGCGCTTCAGATTGTGGAGATATGCTTTGAAATCAGATTTGCGGGAGCCTATCTCAGCCTTAATTTCTTGCAAGAAGTTGGTCATGAAGGCCTGCGTGAGAGGGCTTGCCTCTGACCCCTCAGGGGCCTGCACCATCGGGGGGTCCAGCGGAGTCCCAGTGGCTGGGCCACATGGATTGTACTGTAGCTTCCCTAGCTTTCCCTAGTGGGGACCAAGGAGGATTCCTTTCCTATCTTGTTACGAGGCATGTTCCTCTCAGACCTCGCCCCCAGCACCTCAACGTGGGCATCTGGGTCCCGGGCCGGTGACTCTGCGATATGTTAACAGTTCAAGCGTGGGTCGATCTCCAGGGCCTAATGGATGGGGCAGTCCGAACCTCCCCAGTGCATTCTATCCCTTGGCTCAGTGCCCCAGTGCCCAAAAGAGCAGTCCAAACCAGTTAGTTCATGGTAGGCACCTGCACCGTGGAGCCTCCTAGTGCCGCCTGTCAGGTGGAGGCGGATGGTGTGTCCCAGCTGGTCCCCTAGACCAATGGATGTAGGATCCACAAGGGCCAGACACCGATCCCCTTCCATGTGTGCTTGACTGGGAGCCTCTACCCGCTGCCCGACAGTGCAGCTGATCCACCACGCTCCGGGGAGGGGCACTCCAGTGGCGAGGCCAAGAGCGCTCACCCACCAGCTCCGGCCCGTGGAGCACAGCATTGGCGTGGAGGGCCCTGCACTATAATGGGATGCGAGGTCTCTAGTCACTGAGAGGTGAAGAGATTGGGAGTTCGGCCCGAGGCGACCCCTCTGAGAGGGACATGTCTAACCTGGGCTGATGTACCTCTCAGTGGACACCATCAGACCCAGTTTACAGTCCTCTATTCCCTTGTGGGGGAGGGGGGCGGCGTTGCCCCTCTGCTCGATAGTGCAGCTGATCAGTCTTCCCCAGTACTTAGGATACCAGCCCATATATCTTAGTTTGTTTTGGAGAGAATGGGGGAGGGAGCGGGGAGATGCCCGACTGTGCAGCCGATCACTCCCTCAGGGCAACATGTCTTCCCCACCGAGGTAAGCAGGTAGGCTTGGGTGCCAGCAAAGGAGGGTGCAAGAATGGCCCTCCGGGGCCGTGTAACAAAGTAGATGGGGCACCGGCTCAGCCCGCTTCAATCTCAGACCGGTCCACAGGGCCCCCACGAGTAGAGGAGGTGGGGCACCAGACACCAAGTCATCCGGCAGGCAGGGCTCCGGGCTTGGGCCTACAAGATGGCGCTGCCGGCCCTTATCGGGCGAGCCGCTCTGAAGTTCGGGCCAGGCAGCAAGCGGGAGAGCCGGGGCGAGACCCCCACCCCCACCCCGGCCAGGGCCCATGCTCTAGCCCTCAGAGGCGGTCACCAGTAGCTTCGGTAGTAGCACCAGTAGTCCAGGGCCTCCTGGGGGCGAGTCGCCTCCTCCGCGCCTGACCCCAAGATGGCTGGCCCGGGCGCCCTCCGTCCCCGGGCCTTCGTCTCCTAGCCACAAATTCCGCTCTACAGGGTCCCAGGCACCCAAAGGGCAGGGCCGTGTTTTAGTGACAAGTCAGCATCCGTTTCCCAGGTCCCGATGCCAATGGATACTGTAGGGCCGGCCGTGGGAGAACGGAGGCATCGCAAGGTGCGTCCTACTCCATCAACAGCCCGGCCACGCCCCAGTAATTTTATTTTAAGTGAATCGTTGGAGATTGCGCATCCTGGAAAATACAATGGGATGGCATTCATTATTTAATTTAATTAAATACATTAAATAAATTAATATATTCTCATTGATCAATGAAGACGTTTTCTTCATTTGTTTTCTACATTTCCCTAAGCTCATTCTCACGCCTGGGACAGGTGCACTGTACATCCAAAGGTTGTGCAAAGCTTCAACAAAAACAAGTTACTTAAAAGAATACAATGGAACAGAAATATAATGAAATCGAATTAAACAGTCAAAGATGGAAAAATTTAACTATCTTAAAGAAAATTAGTTCCATTGTTCTGAGTGAAACGTAATCTGATAAAGGAGTTTTCAAAACACAAAAGAAAGAGGGGTCCGGAAATAAATTTATATTAGCAGGAATCATTGCCTGCAAAGGAAGGATTTCTGCAGAAAAAGATTGTTTCGAAAAACCACCCCAATGCAGGTTAGGACTCTGTAAAGCAGATACTTTCCTTCCTGCAAAGAGCACTGGACCCGTGAAATTCAAAGATTCACTGCTATGTAATCTGCCATTTACTGTGCAAGGCTCTTTCAGACTACAGGCAAGAGATTGAAATCGGTATAATATTGTAGAGGGGGCAGATGAGAATCAAAAAGATGTGGGTGATGTGAAATTGAACAGCAGTAAGAATAATAGATTTATGAAAGGAAAAGTGAATCTGAGGGAGACCTGTAATGACCTTACCTATGACCAAGACCAGGACAGCAGGTTGCTTAACTAAATATGCCTTGTTTATTTAATTGGACAAATATGTATTCCATACATTCCACCTCACCCGATTCAGGCTGGAGACTCACGATTTTAAAGCAAACAAATTGCTTTATTTTAGGTATCCCCTGCCTGAAATTGCATTCACGTCAATTGAATTCGATGGGGGAAAACAAAGTCTCCTGATTTTATCTTCAAAATCTCCTTCCTTCCTCTTCCCAAATGTTGACAAGTAAGGATTCTGGTGCCAATAAATCATCAACCAGAAATTAGAATAAACTTCGAGTGCCGGCAGATTACCGCTGGCGTGACCGCTCACTTGTTACGCAGTCTGCTCCTCACCCCTCTGCCCCTTTGTCAACGCAGTGTGCGAATTCCCATGCGCGTGCAGAACTTGTTAGTGCTCCGGAACTGACGTGCCTTCCAGGCAGAAGTCGGGTCACCATATCCCCACTCAACATATATATCTCCTCAATCTGTGACAGTGATTAAACATTTAGAAGGTTTGGTATCTACAAGGACATTAGTGGAACTAGAAGGTGCAGGCTGGCATGAAGAAAGGGAGGAAGGGTAGGAAAAGAAGATGGAGGGGGTGAGTGAGAGACAGAAGGGAGCGGATTGTGGTACCTAGATGAACGAGAACCAGAGACATAGTTTGCTTTCTTGCCTGACAAATTGACCTTATCAGAGGCATCTCCTTGAGTAATAATATGATCTTCCTCAGGAGGCGCATTTCTGGATTTCAGTGGTCAAATTCAGCTCTCAGGGATCACCTTGCAAGGTGTGGAAGTATGACGAGTTTCAGGTGATAAGAAGGTTGTCTCTCCAAGCAGTGATCACTGTCCCTCAGATATCTGGGATTACATAGAGCCAAGGAGTCATAGTCCAGATCATCCTTGCAAAAGATGTGCCTTTGAGTAATAACAGATTTCCTAGACACAGGCAAGATGAATGGACACACTTTTTCTCCTGTGCGTGAATCTTCATTTTATCCTTTTTCGCAGCATTACAAACTCCCACGTCAGTAGGTAGTTGAGGGTCAGGTCCTTCAGGAAAATTCAAGATTTTGGTCTTGATTTTTCTTCCAAACATCAGTTCTGCCAGCGAGATGTCAGTGGTGCTATGTGGAGTGTCTTGATTGTCAAGTAGGATTTGCAAAAGAACCTCTGATATGGGTGATTGAACGGCTTCAAAAATTTGAAGCGCCTTATTGAAAATTATCATAAATCTTTCCACTATGACAATTGCTGGTGCCACAGAAGTTATTTTCCTGTTTTAAAACCCAGTAGTGCTGCAAAGTCACATAATTCACTTCCATTGAATGGGGGTCCATTGTCCAATTACACTATTGAAGACATACCAAACATGGAGAAAACTTTATTTAAAAAAGGAGTTACCACATCCACCTCCATGTTGGATAAGGCCATGGCTTCAGGAAAATAAGTGCAGATGTCTGTTGAGATGAGTGGATGTTGCCCTGTTGCAGTTGGTCCAAAGAAATCAATGGTGGCTTCATCCCTGATGTGATTTGGGAGAATAGACATTTGTATGGGTTCTGTAGACTTGGGCTTGCACGGGCTTAACATACACCACAGTCACCAACTACTGTTTCGATAAGAGTGCCAGGGATGGGGACCAGACCTTTTGGCGAAGCAGTCTCTTGGTTGCTAACACACCCCTGTGGCTCCTGTGGGCCAGGACTACCACTTGACTTTGTGGATTGCGAGGAATGACCAGACATGTTCCACTAATTGTGAGCCCATTTTGATGTCTTACTAGAATATTTTGTACATGTTGAAATGCCCTGAGAGCTTCCAGGGGGCTGCCACTCTGCACTTGTGTGCTTTTAACACATCTCCACCTTTTAGTGGTTGTTAGACCTGGCATCTTTTGGCGTGGTTTCTCCTGACTTTTTGCCTTCTGACTCCCTGTTTCGACTGGGTGCCGAACTTAATTTTTGCTGGTTTTAGGACTCTGGGCACTTTTTCACTGCTGACCAGTGTTAAAGTCCATGTGCTCTGTGTCTAAAATGTAATGGTATTTGGTTTTTCCATGATTGGCATATTTGATTTACTAATAAGTCCCTAGTACAGTGCACTACTGGTAGCCAGGGCCCGTAAATCAAATGCTACTAGTGGGCCTGCAGCACTTATTGTGCCACCCACGAGTAGCCCTTCAAACCTGTCTCAAGCCTGCCACTGCAGGGTCTTTGTGTGCAGTTTTAAACTGCAATATTGATCTGGCATGTATACCTACAGGCCCAAACCTCCCCTTTTATTACATATGAGTTACCACTAAGGTAGGCCTGTTGCGGGATTCTGCACATATACAGAACTATGCGCAGGAAAACAGGACCTCGGTGTATAGTGGTGTACCAACCATCCACCTTAGTGCCCAAAATCCCAATCCGACTAGCTATAGTGTCTCATTCGTTCTCCGTACTACAGCGAAGCTACCAATGATTAGACAACCCAGAACACGGACTCTTTCAGGAATCGCGGGAGCAAGAACACTCTTTCATTACTCACTCATACTTGTCCACAACATGCTCTAAGACGCAGTACACGTGCCAGTACTAGCAGCATAATGCATAAAGACAAAACAGTAAGAATTGTTACAATTCCATAGAATACAAACGGGGACAGCATTTTATAAAGACAGTGGATAAAGGACTATAATGCCTTGCCACCTTCCCCGTGCTAGTAACTAGTTTATTATAAAAATAGAAGACCTCTGGGCTTTGCCAGGGGGACCCCCATACCTCAAGAACTAGATGCAAGGTTTACATCATCGGACAAGCACAGCTCTTCTCCCTGGAAAGGTTTTTCTCCAAGTGCCTCTAACAGGTATATTGCAATATTAAAAGCACTCGAATTTCAGCAGTACAGCTGTGCTTCGTGTTATGTCTAAGTGCGTGGGGCTGACCAGAACGGAATAACAAGGGACGTTGTTTTTCGACCTTGTACATCGTGTGCAGACGAAAACCACAGAGAACAGCAGAAAATGTGAAAGGCAGAAATGTAGACAGTTCTCATGAACATAGGCACAAGCAGAGTCTGGAAAAACAAAGTCACGAAGTAACGTGTGCAAAAGAGGCATCATGGCAGCTAGGCCTAAGCTAACTTAGCAATGTCGACAATGAGGCCACAATCCACACTACACCCTCCCTGGTCAGTCCATAGGTCAAGACATAGGACGAAAACAGAGTTCAAATAGATGGAGCAGAATGCAAACGTCTATAGGTGGGAAAAGCTTTTGGAAAAAATGGGAAAAAAGGTCGAAATAGGGCCCAAAAAAAAAAAATGGTCACTCAAAGAGGATAAAAAATCCGGATATGCAGTTTATTGAGAGCCAACACAACTAATCCATCAGAGTGTATGCGCAGAAGACAGCAACACCTTCCAAAAAGAGATCATTGTCATCGTTTGAAAAAAGAGATGCTATCCAGTTCAACAAATCAAAACTGCATTCATGTTCCTCACAATAGGGAGCAGCGATCAGCATTGCGGGACAACTTGCGTGATATTCAATATAACTTTGTTGTAGGAGATTCTGAGCAGCCGCACAGATATCCCATTGTGCCAAGACTCCAAGTGCAGCCGCACGCGCCATTAATCCTTCACCGGAACATTCCCGTTCATGGACCATTAAGGGGCCCATTAACTGGTCGAAATCCGGTGAAGGATTAATGCCGCCCACTAGTCTCATCCCCAATTCTACAGCCGCTTCAGGGCCATGTTCGTCTTGAACACGCTTAATCACGGCGGGGAGGACTGTCATTGAGGGAGTGCCGAAACACTTCGCATACACTGCCGCAAATACCTTACCCCAGTTGTTGCATTCTGTCAACTCAGGAATTAAGCCTTTTGGCAAACTTATAGTCAAAATCCTGTGTTTTTCCACAGGAGAGGTATTCGGAAACACCGCCTCCAGCTGGACAAATTTTTCAGCAAGCCAATAAGGCAAATCATCCTTATTCTGTGGGCGCTTGCCCATCACCGAATTAACCATGACGGGACTTATAGTTACACCGCCAGGCCCAGCTGGGTGCGCTGCAACTCCAGGAGGGGCCATCTGGACGTTGCCTGTGACATATTGTACTAAAGCTCTGTGCACACGGACCAAAGACGTATGCAGCACGCGCAGTTCATCTACCGGAACCACTAAATAACGTGGATGCGGGGTATACCCGGCCAAAACAGGCCAAGCGGCCCCATCTATCGATAAAGGGCCTAAACGAATCGGGGTGACCGGGTGTGGGAGGGTGCCATTAAACCAAATTCGGTGTTGCCATGCCGTGAGCGGAACTTCAAGAGCCTGATAAGGCCGATAAGCATTAGGAAGGGCTGTGGCAGTGTACACATGGAACAAATTATCAGCTCCATCCACCGCCGGAAAAGTGACCCATGAATAAAACACCTCAAAGTGGTAAGCCGGATCAGCTTGTACCACAAAGATGAGAGTGACACCCGCGCCAGGCACTCCATACGCTGTCAAATGAGCTTGGAGCGCAGCGCGGCTATGTGCCGGGATATTTATATTCACAGCCATTAAGACTAAGAATGAAGAACAACCTAGTGGGTGGCAGCGCAATATAGGGTTAACATTAAAGAGAATACCTTTTAATAACTTCAAGCTTGAAAGAACCTATAAAAACATCAATATAGGAGGTTACACCCTCACATCCGTTTCCGGAAACAGAAGTGAGGGGAATTGTGGACAAGCACAAGCACTACTCAAGCATCTCGCAGATAAGAAGCAGACCAAACGTTGGTGGCGCCATGTTGCGGGGATTCTGCACATATACAGAACTATGCGCAGGAAAACAGGACCTCGGTGTATAGTGGTGTACCAACCATCCACCTTAGTGCCCAAAATACCAATCCGACTAGCTATAATGTCTCATTTGTTCTCCGTACTACAGCGAAGCTACCAATGATTAGACATCCCAGAACACGGACTCTTTCAGGAATCGCGGGAGCAAGAACACTCTTTCATTACTCACTCATACTTGTCCACAACGTGCTCTAAGACACAGTACACGTGCCAGTACCAGCAGCATAATGCATAAAGACAAAACAACAGTAAGCATTGTTACAGTTCCATAGAATACAAACGGGGACAGCATTTTATAAAGACAGTGGATAAAGGACTATAATGCCTTGCCACCCTCCCCTTGCTAGTAACTAGTTTATTATAAAAATAGAAGACCTCTGGACTTTGTCAGGGGGACCCCCATACCTCAAGAACTAGATGCAAGGTTTACATCATCGGACAAGCACAGCTCTTCTCCCTGAAAAGGTTTTTCTCCAAGTGCCTCTAACAGGTATATTGCAATATTAAAAGCACTCGAATTTCAGCAGTACAGCTGTGCTTCGTGTTATGTCTAAGTGCGTGGGGCTGACCAGAACAGAATAACAAGGGACGTTGTTTTTCGACCTTGTACATCGTGTGCAGACGAAAACCACAGAGAACAGCAGAAAATGTGAAAGGCAGAAATGTAGACAGTTCTCATGAACATAGGCACAAGCAGAGTCTGGAAAAACAAAGTCACGAAGTAACGTGTGCAAAAGATGCATCATGGCAGCTAGGCCTAAGCTAACTTAGCAATGTCGACAATGAAGCCACAATCCACACTACAGGCCCATGGGCAGGGTGCAGTGTATTTAAAAGGTAGGAGATGTACTTAGGAGTTTTACATGTGCTGGAAATGAAAAACTGCTAAATTAAAGATGCCTTATTATTTTATGTGTATCCTGTCACATGTGCTGGGTTCAAAGACAAAGGTCAAATATCCAGCAACATCTTCTGACAAATTGCTGCTTATTCAGAAACTGGAGTGTACTTTTTTTCTCTACTGCAGAGTGAGAAGATTTTGGAAGAGTGATCTAGGTGACTCCTGCTGGGGTACAGGAAATGAAAGGAAAGGCTGTAGCATATCAATTTTTTTTCAGTAATTAGGAAAGCACAAATGAAGCACTTTTTTGCTATTCTTAAGTGTGATGGGAACAAAGATTTTATGAGGCGCAAAAGAAATCAAGACACTTTAGTTGCTGTTGCGTAAGTGACAAATATTCACTGAAACCCGATTTCCACGCATTTGCCCTATATATTTTTACCTGTAAAACTGCATGTCTATGCAAATTTAGTGCCCATTTAAACTGAACATTTTCTGTCTGCTAATGACAGAGCGCTACCTCGCCAGTTCTCCAAAATGCACCATCAGCTACATACCCCACCCGGACCACTCTCCTGCTGAATGGGCGTGGCACATTTGCTACACTTGTTTTTTTGGATGACGCTTGGATTTTTCACAGTCCCTATGACTTAGGTGATATAAAATTAATGGCAGCACCGCCACTGTGAAAATTGTTCCAGCCCCACTAGTGAGGGTCCCTGGTTTACAGTAATGATTCAGTGGAGGGTCCCAAATAGTCAAAAGGTTAAGAACCGCTGGTCTAGATAGACGGAAGTGAATGCATTGAGAATTAGCTCTGAATGAGAAATGGTGAACAGATGCAAAATAGGTTTCATTGTATGTAGTTGAAAAAGACAATATTTAAAAATTTCTTACCCAGGACTGCCATAGGCACCGTCAATTTTGAGCCCCAGGTTTTTCACGCACGTGACAGGTGAGTTTTGGCCCCAAACAAGGCCAGTAAGGAAGGCTACAGAAAGGGGAATGCCTGACTGGTCGAAGAATTTCTGTTTTGTCCCTCGTTTTCCCTGTTTAATTTCAGATGATTAAAGCTCATTCAACTCTCCACTTTTAACAGCTAATCACTCAATCAATCGAGCAAACAATTGATCAATCATACATCTTTATTTAATTTTAAATATAATCATAAAAGAGGCAAGCAATACATCACATAAATAGAGCTGCTTTAAATTCTATTCACATTGCAGCACAAGAACGAAATATAAAAATAAAGTGCATACAGTTGTTACAAGCAGCAATACAAATAGCAATACCAACACTCCTGAACCTAGGGTGCATAATTCATGTTCAAAACCATTACAATAATCAGTTCATCCTTAGGCGATCCTACGGATTCATACTGTACATAAAAGAGATGAGCAATAAATCACTTAACTAAAACTGCTTTAAAATCTATACTTGTGCAGTACTAGAACAAATGATCAAAATAAAATACATACAATCATTACAAGCAGCAGTACAAATAATAAAACCAATACTCCTGGGCATAAGGTGCATAATACATGTTCAAAAACCATTACAGTAATTGGTTCTTACTTAGGAGAGCCTATGGATTCATGCTGTGCAGAAATCAAAAACCTCCCAAGGTTCATTATGATTCTATAAGTTAGAAACCAAAGACATTCTAAAATGTACGCATGTACGCCACAACCTGGAGCCCAACCATGACCACCTTAACGATTCTTTTGGGTTCGGAAGAAAAAGATATGCGAAATACAGTATACGAATAGTGAGGCCGGGAAATCACCCTGCCATTCTTTTCCATGACCTCCTGCTTTTAAAAAGAAACACACTCTAAGACAAGTATCAGGGTGTCCTAAGAACGGCAAGTAGAATAGCACGTCCCTGAACTTCTGAAACTTTAAATATTTTAAAATAAGCTTAAAAAAGGTAATTAAAAAAAGTCTTTTAATGGGGGGGGCGTGGCTAGCAGCCGTACGAAATGGCCGCCGCCTGAAGCTCCTCCGGACCCCCACAGGCATCTCCGTAGATTCGCACACTTATCCGGTCATTTCCACTGCATGTAAGCGGTGGTACAGGCGTCGGAAGGACCCGGGCACAAGAAAATCGGCCCGCAACGAGAAACGGGTGGCCGCAATGTCGTGGGAAGTGCCTGCGGCCTGTACGCGGAAGGGAAGCCTGGACCTAAAGTGTGCCGGTGGCCCGCGGCCTCGAATGTGCCTGCCCCCTTAGGCTCCACGATTAGAATAACGGCACACGTCAAGACACACAATTCCTTGAACAACAGGATGCGGGGCCGGTGAGTCTGTCTACATGCACCGGTGGCCCTCCCCCGCATGCTGGCTGGCTCCGCTCTCTGCTGCGCACAGAGGAATCAACATGGGCGCGGCGCACTAGTTATAAGCGCAGGCACTTGGACCCGTGTAGGTAGACAGCTAATCTGCAGCCGATTGATCCAAACGGCGTGACGGGCCTCTTTTCAGTACGGGCTCGCCGCGCTCACGATCCCGCTCGGGCTGCCCCTGGTTTCCCCCCAAACCCCCCCCACGGGGATTAAGGACTACTGAGGCAGTGCAATAGTCACCGTAGGTGGCCCCCCTGCTCAGCGCTGAAGTGCCACTTCATAACTGTAACCTTTGGACATTGCCCAGCCTCATATTTCTTTGGAAGCCACACAGCGGTGGGGGTGGAAAAGAAAATGCAGCAATTGTTACCCGCTGCCCACGATAGGGCTTCTTGGTCTGGGAAGCAGCCGCAGTCCGCATCAGAGACCTGAGAGAGAAGGGACAGTCAGCAGGACACTTAACCCCCCCCCCACTAATAGTGAAGTGACACTGGCCTCATCCGCAACGTGCACTCCCCGAGAGTCCTAGATACGTCCCTCCAGTAGTTTTCAGCCTGTTACGCGTGCACAACGCCGCCTCTGCCCGGTGGTAGGAAACCCGAAAGGCCGCGGGTGCCAAGGCATCACCCAGGCAGGCAGCGGTGAGTACTACCACCCAAGTTGTTTGCCGCAGCGTGACACGACCTGGAACATACAGCGATGGGGGGTCGAGGCCAACACGCTGCGCACCAGACCAAATTGGACAAATACACGTGCACTAAAACCCAGCAGGAAACAATGGGCCAACCAACCGCGCAAACACCAGATGAAGCCTCGTTGGAAGGGTCAGAAGTCACGCCACTACCCTAAATAAAGTGCATACAGCCCTTGACTCCCGGATTGGCACAATATTGGTGGAACTCTCTCTGATCCGGGCTGACTTCAAAAACATGAGCGCAAGAGTTACAGAAGTAGAAACTGCTACAGAGACTGTACTCGACGATACCAATGAACTCAAACGTCAAATGCGCCAGCTCGAAACCGAAAGTAAAGTGATGGCTGCTAAACTGGATGATTATGAAGGCCGATCGCGGCGCAACAGCGTCAGAATAGTTGGGGTACCAGAAGGGGTGGGGGGACCAGCAATGGACCTCTTTGTGGAAGATCTTATCAAGCAACACCTACAGCCTAGAGGCCTAGTCCACTACTTTGCAGTGGAAATAGCGCACCGGGCCCCGAGTGGTAGACCCAAACCAGGTGCACCCCCTAGGCCGATCCTTGCCCGCATTTTAAATTTTCGAGATCGTGACCTCATTCTACAAACAGCAAGAGTGGCCCCGCCGGTATGTTTTGAGCACAGTACGATTACTTTCTTTCCTGACTATACAGCAGCAGTGACAAAGCAAAGGCGTAGCTTTTTTGACATCAAAAGAGAATTAAGGAACAGAGAATTGAAATACTCCATGCTATTCCCGGCTAGGTTGCGGGTCGAAGCAGAAGGGAAAGCGTGGTTTTTTTACCACACCGGAGGAAGCCCGGGAATGGCTTGAAGGATGGTGCAGAGTTGCCACACCTGGAAAGATGAACAGCAAATTGCACCACCTACCGACTGAAATGACGCTACCCGCGCCAGAAGAAGCAGCCCCTACACATGCCGAATCGCTTGAGAGACGTTAAAAGGGCGACGATCCTCTCATGAGACGGGAGCTGTACAATGGACTCTTCCACATGCTGGACTATAGCACCTCTGAACTCAGCAGGTCACCTATATAACTATAGACCTCTTTGATATTACCGACCAGATGCTTGTGAAATAGCTTATATTAACCAGTAATACCACTGTACGCATACTTACCTATGCAATAGCTAATAATTTCTACTGTCACATACTACTGTCACAGAGATGCTCTGGGGGGGCCGCTGGAGAGACTACCCCCTACAAAGGTAATGGGAAATGGGGAATAGGCACTCTGCATTGTTTGGGAGGCGGGTAGTTTTAAGTCCGTCATGCAGGGAGGGGGGAGGGATGGGTAGCGGAGTATGTTTCTTCAGTTTATTTCCTACTGTTTGTTTGGATTTCTAATGCGACTTGCACCCTTTTAAGTAATGTTTCCACTATATTCTCCGATAGGCGCATCCCACGAAACTGGCTTAAATGACACCACTATCCACACCTACTACCCCTGGTATTCCTAAGACGCACCCCACACACGCTCCACCACTATCACTCATCTCCTGGAATGTTAATGGCTTGAGAGACAAGCTAAAGAGAGGGCTCGTGCTGCAATATCTTAAGCGCAAGGCGCCAGCAATAGCCATGATACAAGAAACCCATCTGGGTGGAACGACCTGTAAGGCCCTAGACCGGTGGGGTTTCAAATTAGCGGTGCACTCTGAATTCACATCGGGTTCACGTGGGGGTGGGAATCTTGATTAGAAAGTGTTGTAGCGTGATTTCTCCCCTTCTTTCTTTGCACAAATACTCTCCCTTCTGTTCAGCCTGAATGACTGTAGAATGAAGGATGATGTCACGGAATGTTGGTGTGTGGTCTTGGTTAGAGTGTCAGTTGAAGATGTGAGGCTGAGCAGCAGGGAGGCTGCTCCTGGTGGGGCTACTACTGATTACCATCTTATTTACTATCAACCATCTTTCTACTTACCTGGAACCGGATATAATAAATTACATCTTGGAACTTACAACTTTGCCTACATTTGGACTTCTTTACCTAGTACAGAAAGCAATTCCCTCTGATGGTACAACAGGCTTACACAGACGACCAGGGCCGTTGTGCAGCTGTCTCTTGCCAATGGGAAGGGCGCACAATTAATTTGGTCACCGTCTATATTCCTCCTGCACTCCACTCGCTGGCTTTTCCGGCGCTGGGCAAATTCCTACTTACACTCCGGGAAGGAGAGCTGATAATTGGAGGCGACTTCAACGATACTCTTCATGATACTTTGGATCGAACGTCCCCTAGGCTGCAACACTGTGCACGCTCCAGCTTTGTTGATTTTCTAGATGCCTTCGGCTTGATAGACACTTGGCGCTTTAAATTTCCACAGACGCGCCATTTCACTTATCACTCAGGTGCTCACAATAGTCTCTCTCGACTCGACTATATACTCACATCAACAGACAGTGTAGGTAGATTCCGGGAGATATCACACCTACCCAGAGGCATCTCCGAACACTCTCCTGTTTTTGCTGAATACGCTTTGCAAGTCCCAACACGCCATCGCATATACTCGATATAACATGGTTATTTACAAAACCCCGAGATCTGGAAGGGACTGCTTGTTACCACAAAACACCACTTCACAGAAAACGAGTCATCGGTATCCTCCCCTCTGATTCTCTGGGAAGCGCACAAACCTGTCCTTCGAGGACAAGCCATATCCCTAATCTCAGGTCATAAAAAGGAAAAGGGAAAAGTAATAGAAACCTTAGAACAGGAAGTGAATCAACTAGAAACACTGCATGCTCAGGAACCATCCGACGCTAACACACATAGGCTGCGTACAAAGCAACAAGAATACAAAGAGTATTTATGGGAGGACGCTAAAACCAGACTCACAGCAGTTCGCCACAGGGTCTATGAGGCCGGGGACAAGGCAGGCAAGCTTCTAGCCTGGCTAGACAAACGAACATGAGCAGATAGGTGGGTGACAGAGCTCCGATTAGATGACGGGAAAGTCACATCAGACCCACAAGAGATAGTGGACGCATTAGCGATGCACTACAAGCGCGTTAACACTCCCACGACCAAAATTGAAATAGAGGACGCAGTAGCGTTCCTTCGAGATATACACCTACCAACACTTACAAAGGAAGAGACCCAATTACTAGAAGCAGACTTAACAATAGACAAACTAACACTAGCCATTAAAAGGATACAGTCGGGGAAAGCCCTAGTTCCCAATGGCATACCCATCGAACTTTACAAACGGGCGGTGACTAAACTTGCCCCCCACCTGTTACAGATGTATGAAGCCAGCCTAGAAAAGGGAGAACTCCCCAGAGACCAACGTATAGCCACCATAGTAGCCATTCATAAGCCTGGTAAACCACCCGCAGAGGGTGCCTCCTACCGTCCCATTTCATTGATTAATGCAGAAGCCAAGATACTGGCCAAAGCACTGGCTAATAGATTAACTCCCCACCTCTCCAAACTAGTCAATCCGGACCAATCCGGATTCATGCCGGGAAGAAATACAGCACTAAATCTCACTCGCTTACATAATGTCTTGAGCCGCAAACACACCATCCAAGAAGAGGCTGCCATATTATCTCTTGATGCAAGGATGGCCTTCGACTCGTTCGAATGGCCATTCCTTTTTGCGGTCCTTCAACATCTAGGGTTTGGGCCTAAATTCTGCTCATGGGTTCGATTATTGTACACCAATCCACTAGCACATGTAGTAGCTAAGGGACATATCTCCGGTGAATTTCCTCTGGGACGCGGAACGAGACAGGGTTGCCCCTTGTCCCCACTCCTTTTTGCCTTAGTGATAGAGCCACTGGCGGCCTGGATAAGAAAAGACCCAGTTATCCGTGGGCTCCGATGGACGGAGGGATGGGAAGACCTATATGCGGACGACATTCTCCTATACATGGCGTCCCCAAAATGCTCCCTACACAGACTCTCAAACATATGAGAGGTATACGGGACGGTTTCAGGATATACCATCAACTGGGGAAAATCGGTACTGTATATTTTACATGGGCCCCCTCCAACATTACCAAGGGATTGTGCGGTGAGAATAGTCACAGACAGTTTCAAGTACTTAGGGATTCATGTCACATCCGACTCAGACGACTTCATGGCACGAAACCTTCAAGAACCGCTGCAAAGACTACGACCGGACGCCAAGCATTGGCAATCACTGCCCCTCACCCTACTGGTTAGGGCAGCACTTTTTAAAATGATGGCGCTCCCCAGATTTCTCTATGCCCTTCATAACACCCCCTTCTGTGTTCCCACGTCATATTTTAAAGCGATAGACTCAGAGGTGAATAACCTCCTATGGGACGGAAAACCCGCTAGCATAGCCGCGGCTAAACTGGTCAAGAGCTGGTATGACGGCGGTATTGCACTCCCAAATGTCCAGACATACTTCTGGGCCTCTCAATTAGCTGTGATTAATCAATGGCTCCACTCTCCCCAAACTGACCCTGCGTACCGACTAGATAGACATGCCCTGGGAGTGGGAGGGATCAATCGAGTGCTCTATAATAAAAAGCGAAAATCAGATCTCTTGGGACCGACCGCCCATACCGTTCACATATGGTATGCGGTAACACGACACCTGGGCTGGAACGACAAATTAACACAACAAACCCCGTTATGGGAAACAGGCAAGCTGGGCAAACTGGGCAAGAGTAAGGGGTTCCGACAGTGGGCCGCAATAGGGATCTCACGAGTGGGTGACCTCTGGAAAGCAGGGAAAATTGTCACTTTTGCCCACTTACAAGAACAGTACGAAATGGGTGCCCACTGAACTGTTTCGATACTTGCAGGTTAAACAGGCACTAGAAGCAGCCATCCCACTAGATACGACCCTTCCAGAGGCCTCCCCATTAGAAGACAGACTCCTAACGGAATACATAGACAAGAAGGCGATCTCACTCACATACCGGAAAATCGTCAATAATCAGTTAGATCCCATGCAACTGCTACGGGAAAAATGGCAGACTAATCTGGGCGAATTGGACGACACTGACTGGCAGGAGGCGCTAGAGTCCCAGAGGGTGGTGGCAGTTTCCTCTAAATTACGTCTTATACAACTCAAAGTGCTTCACAGGACATATTTTACCAGAGTGACGTTATGCAAGATAGGGAAAACCAATGACCAATTCTGCCTGAGACAATGCGGTCAAGTAGGCACCTTTTGCCACACACTTTGGGTATGCCCTGCAATCAAATCATATTGGATGACAGTAATGAACACTATCACACAGGTTGGCGCCAGTCCCGCACCACCTGAGCCTAAACGATGTCTCCTAAACATTTGGGAACCAACAGACATGAATCACACAGCCCAAGCTTGAGCTACCCTAGGTATGTCAATAGCAAAACTGAATATTGCCAGACATTGGGGGGCAGCGGCTGCCCCAACCCTTGGAGATTGGTGTAAAGATATGGACATGGACATGGCGGCAGAAAAAGCCACATATATTCACAGAGGTTGCCCCAAAAAATGGGAAAGAATGTGGGGTAAATGGAATGCATTTAGGGGAGGTATTTGTACACAACACGGACTATAAATCCAGTTTCAGAAGATGGTGTTCAATAAAATAAATAAAAAAATTGTTTGTTCACTATAAACCTTATAATGTATGTCAGATGTGCGATATACTTATGTTTCAATATTCTATGACGGAAACTGCAATCTCATGGATGTATCATGTTGTAAATGTCACTATTGCAAGTCTAATCTTTAATAATAACTGTTTAAAAAAAAAAAAGTCTTTAGAATTTACAAAAAAACATAAAATGCATCAGAGTTTGGGCGGACATCCCATACCATGGACGGGCCATTGCAATGCTACCACAGGCACTCTGGCCTTCGCAGGAACACAGAAGGCGCCACACCATACCTGCTCTAAAATGGAATAGAAGTGATTTTTCCCAGCGTGCCAAATGTAGGGTTAAGTGGAACACAGGCTCATCTAAAGCTGATAAGCGGATATAATCTCTAATAGAGCTTTTATTAGATTCTACGTGTAGTCATTGTGCTTGGCTTAGTGCTGAGAAATGGAGATTGACCACCTGCTTATCATCCTAAGTTAAGAAGACAAGTGATTCAAAAATATGGAGCAGACCTATTTCTTTAAAGGCATTTTTGGACATACCCAAACCAGGGGATCTTTAGCCCCTGCTATAGGGTAAGACATTCACGTATAACATCCCTGTTCAAACAAGTCTTGCTATTGGCTAGGTCGTAACCCAAAGTAAAAGAGGAGCCAGCTTCCCTTGCTGGGATATCTTGTAACCTTAGCTCTGTGTGGGAAATGTAGTGAGAGCTGGTAGGAGGAAGACAGAGGAGTCGTCTGCAAATACGTTTTCCTCTGACTGCAGAAGAAGAACATTCGAATACCCCCAGGCCCCTGCTCCATACTGAGATGCTGAAACACACTGAGGTTTGTACATGGTCAAAAGGGGAGAGAAATGCTCTTCCTGCAGTCTGTGGGAGATTAAATATTAATCCTGCTGATTTGCTAAGCTTCAGGCAAGAGTTTCTGACCTGCGATTGCCAAGACCCATAAAGAGGAACCATTAACACAACTCAAAGATTGACAGCCAACCAATAATTTGATGGCATTTCTCCTTCCTGGCCCGCATGCCATGATTAGTAACTAAGTCAAATTAGCTCATAAAGGTCACTAAAGGCTGTACCAGATTACGGAGAGCTCTTAGTGTATATCCCATGAGTATTGCATCGTTTGCATAGAGTAACGTAGGAATTTCAGAACTCCCTATCTATGGGCCTCATTTGGATGGCGGTCATCCATTCGGAAAAGGGACCGCCCGACTACAAGTTGGTGGTCGTGCTGTCCAAATAAGGATGCGACCGCCACCACAGTGGTTGCAATGTAAATTTTATGTATTGTGGCGGGTGCTGGGGGCTGCAGCACCCACCGCAGTGCATTAAATACACTGAAACATATCCCTGCACTACGTGGCAGGCACCATGCGGTGCCTGCCACATGGTGCAGGGACACGTAGGGGGCACCATAGGTCCCCCCAAAACCCAAAACTGAGGCCCAGGTGGGGAAGGGGGGCCCGCTACAGGCCCCCAATATCCCCTTCCGCCTGCCTTTTCATGACGGGTCACTCCCATGAAAGGGCTGGTGCCTGGCAGGCACGGCCACCATTGTAGGCATTACTCCGCCTCTGATGAACTGACGGGCTCCTTGAGCCCGCCGGATCCATGGCGGTCGGTCTTTCCGACCGCCACACATCCGCCCGCCATTATAATCCAGTGGGCAGGTCGGAGGTTACGGATGGCGGAGGGACCGCCCCCGACGGCCTGTCCGTGGCGGTCCCTCTGCCATCCTAATGAGGCCGTTAGTGACATCACTTGTGGTACCGACCAAAGAGGAGTTTAAATCGTTAATGTAGATGATAAGCAATAACAGAGCAAGACTGCAGCCTTGATGCACTCTTCTTGCTAATGGAATAGGGTCGGCCAGTTCTCCTGCAGGGCCAAATCGAACTTTGGTAGCTAGGTTTTTATGTTGGATATACAGGAAATTCACCAGTGCAATCTCTACCCCAAGGTCTAACAGCATCAGCCAAAGCTTCATGCAATTTACACAATTGAAGGTTGTAGAGGGATCTATAAAGAAGTGGCAAGTATGCACCCACAGGTCTCTGGCACCATCTCCGAACTTACAGAGCAGTAAGGAAGGTGGAGTTGGTGCTAGAGGTCGAATGAATGATGTCCACCTGAGCTGGCTCTGCCCCCCTTTCCCGGATTTTTAAGCCTCAGTATTAAATTCTTTGGAACTGTGCTTTTAAAGATTCACTCTCTTCATCAAACTCATGTTAGCCCTGTTCCCCAAACAAGAACTGAAACATGTCAGATAGGATTACATTCTTTTTTTAGCTAGCCCATCAACTTCACAGTGTGTCATCTGTTCCATTATTACCATGACAACTTGCTTTCAATTTTAAAAGATTATCTGGAGTTTACCCTGTATGAACTTTGCTTAAATCACCTCTAACATCTGTGGATGCATATTGATTCTTATTTTCATCATTTCTAAAAAAGGGTTTTCGTGGTCGTGATCAGGAAAAATGCAGAATTCCATTTGGGCGGTAACTGCAGTTTCCAGCCCGATCAGCATTACATATTTTTCACTTTCGTGCAGAGATTTCAGCTGCTGAAACAGCACCAATCTCAGTGTGAAAGTCTGGAAAACATGAGGAATTATTGGCTGAATGGGACTAGAATTACATATTCTTCCAGTATTTCATGGTGGACCTTCATGTCATCTGCCTGCTCATTCTTAACTCTGGTATCCTTCATAGATTTTTTAAACTTAAAAAAACCATTGCATGAATAATTTACCGATGTGTGCCCACCGTCCTCCTAGAAGTAGGAGGAATATATCTGAATAACCACAGTTAAAGCTGTACAGCTGCACCGATGCATCTTTAAAATGCCCCAATGAGGAGGATTTCATGCTAATCAAACAAATTGGGATTTATTCGATTATGTTCATAAACCCCATTCTTCAGTGCAAGTGTCATCTCACAGCCATCCATCAATCTGCAGAGATTTTGCAGTACATAGACAAGTTACTCTGAATCACAATTAATCCCAAACTTAAAAAGGCATTGCCATTTCTCAATGGCAACTGGAATAGGTCCAGCACAAGTAAAAAAGACGATTGTGAGGCCACTTTTGAAAAAAAAAACCAGGACAGCAGTCATCGTGGAAGTTCTAGATAAACTGTCTCCAACCTTTTCTATAATAAGAGCTGCTTTTCTTCAATGAAAATCATCCCGAGCTACTAGTATTGGTGTTGTACTAGTGACAGCACCAGACAATGGCTACCCTATGCAACATTACCAGCAGTGATCACCTCAGTGCATCAGGAGGCTTGCCAGTAATAATGTAAAAAAGATTTTGTCAGTTTGGAATTACTTTACATGGGAAATACATACCCGCCATAGCTGCAATGCCCCTGGGTATCACAGCAATAATATTGGTAATAATTATCTCCATCACCACGTGATTATCACTCAAATATCCACTTTAAATACATTTCAGAAATTCAACCATTTTTCTCCAAATATTAGCTTATGAGTTCTAAAAATACTCATATTGTTCTCTCAAATACACATTTTTCAATTTTGGTATACATCTATTAATTCAACCAAGCAAAAGCTTCGAATTTATTAGGATGGGCAGCACAAAGGAGAGCTACTTACAGGTAGCTGGAAAGCTACTAGTAGCTCACAAGCTACTCATTGGAGAAGCCTGTTCTAGATTAAGGGGACTTCACAGCTGCTCTCTCTGATTACGCTGGTGGAAAAAGCACAAGTTATGCAAGTACAAAAAATTGTTGAGGAAAATAACATACTAGATGATTTTCAATCAGGCTTTTCCCACAAGACCTGTTTGAAATTTCGTTTTCCAAAATTGTTTGAAAATAATGCAAAATAATACAAAATTTTACAAAACAAAGTCTTGTGGTTTCTCACTTCAAAAGTTATGCGAGATACCGGTAAGGGGGTGGTTCGAGGAGAAAATGTTGCCTGCAAGGCATTTTCTGCTCTTATGAACCAGGATCACTGACATAATATCGACTACAAAAATATCGAATACACAAAATATCGGCGTCTAAATATCGACTACAATAATATCTACTACCTATACTTATTTATAAAATTACAAAAATATCGAGTACACAATATCGTAAATAAAAAATATCGTTTACCACAATATCGAAATGCTAAATAGCGTTACATTAAATATCGTTTAAATTTTTATGACATACAACATCACTAAAATATCGAATACCAAAATATAGACACCAATAATATCGACTTTTTAAAAATATCGACTATATAAAAACTGCTCAATTAAATATATCTTTAGCACCAAATATAAATTCACATTATAAAACAATATAAAATACTGAAACAACATAATAAAATAATTTGCAAACACATCAATATATAAAACAATATATTTTGGCTAAAGAAACATATTACAATAATTAAATATAACCTTTAAATATATAATACTTGCATTATTTCACATTAAAAATAACATTTAAATTATTTACAAAAAGTAAAAATATAAAATATTTACTTTCTACTAACAGTTTCTTAATTAGCGTTTCCCTTATATGGAAAGAAAGTGCCAAAACAATAAAAACAATTAACTTCAACCAATAAAACGCTTACATTTCAAAATACACCAATAACATAAAGCAACTAATTAAATAAACACTATATAAACATCTAAAACATACACCTCTTTTACACTTAAAAACTACAACAAAGAAGAAGGTGAAACTGTGCCCAACTGTTTCCTGAAAGAAAACTTTCATTACTAAAAAAGAAATTTAAAACTGCACTAAGTAAGTAAAACTGTTTTTAAAATATTACAATACTACTAACCTGCAACAAAAATTATTTCTAAAACCTAATTAACTATTCTTTCATTCCTTACTTTTATATCACCTCTACAGATATCCTACAAAGCCAGAAAATTATTTCAAAAATACTCAGCAATAAAAAGCCAATAAATGTAAGTATATTCTATTTTTGCCAAACCGACCTAAAAATATTTTCTAAACGTTATTCACTAATATATATTTTCTTTTTTATCTATCTCCTCTACAGCCAACAGCAAAATCTTCCAAAATAATTCTACAACTACTAACAAAATAAAAACAACTAAAAAGTAAGTATATCATTTTCCATTATTAAACAACGTTAAATACCCACCCAAATAACAATTTACCCCTAAAATGCCTATCATCTACAAACAATAGAATTAAATTATTAATATGTTTTTTCCTCTTCTCAACAGAAATTACATCAACTAAATAGAAAAGAAAGCTTGAAATTATTTCCTAACCAATTTCATTTACATCAAACTAAACATTGTAAGTATATTCACTGAGATGTAACAGTATTTAATAAATATGTTGTATTTATTATATTAAAATATTTTCTTTTTGAATTTTCCCTAGCATAAAACAAAACAACATGACTGAAGGTGCAGAATTTGTAATGTCACAAAAAAATAAAATGCTATTATGTTATATGGGTTATGTGTATACACAGGAGAAACAAATAGGCCTTAAAGTATTTTGGAAATGTAGCAAATACTACTCTAACAAATGCTATGGAAGAGCTACTACTCAGGAAACTACTGTTATTTCTGTAAAAGAACATAATCACCCCCAAACATAACAGAGATTGAGGTTAGAGATGCTCTTGAAAGTATAAAAGAAGCAAGCACTAGTACTGACAAAGCAACTACCCAAATACTAAAAGAGCAACTATTAAAATTACCTCAACATGCATCAGGACAATTACCGTCCATAGCTTCTTTAAAAAGAACAATTGCCAGACAAAAAAAGCTACCACAACTACTATACCTGCCCCTAAAACATTTGCAGAAGTAGTTATTCCACCAGAATTAAGCATTACTCACAGTAAAGAACCATTTATTTTTTTGATAACAAATGCCCAGAAAAAAGAATAATTATGTTTGCTACTGCAAACAATTTACTTAAATTACAGAAATGTGACACCTGGATGATGGATGGAACTTTCAAAGTCTGCCCAAAACCATTTTACCAGCTGTACACAATACATGGATTATACCAACACTCAAATATTCCATTCATCTACGCACTATTACCAAATAAACAGCAAACTACCTACATTGATATACTCACTAAAATAAAAGAAGAAAGCAATAATTATTTTCCTTCAAAAATAATTATTGACTTTGAAATAGCCATGATAAATGCTATACTAAAAAATTATCCACACACAGCAATTCAGGGTTGCTATTATCATTTTAATCAGAGTCTCTGGAGACATCTACAAAAATCAACCCTAAGGGGCCCATTACGATACCCGGCGTAAATAAATCCGCCAGGCATGGAAGCGGCAAAAATCCGCCCGCACACACCGCCTGAACACCGACCACGCCATTACGATTACACAAACCGAAAACCGCCATTGGCGGAAAAATCACACAAAATACCGCCCGCCAACGTCCGAGTCGGAGTCAAACCGCCCGCCACGGACGGAAACACGCACGACAACACAAAACCGCCCGCCCTCACGGCCGACACACCGCACGTGAAATTACGATCGCACCGACATGAGCGCGGAAAACCCACAAATATACCGCCCGCCAGCGCAAACAACGCCGATGAGAATCGACACGGCAGAAGCCATGGCGCCAACGTACCTGCACAGAAACCATCCGCACACAAAACCAATAGCACACAACATGGCCAACAAGTCCACACAGCAAGGCACGCACAAATACACAAGCACAGTACACATCCCGAAAACACCCCCCGGACAAACAAAAAATACAAAGGCCAGAACCCCAGACACAACACACCTGAAAACAACAGACCATGAGGACACACCCACATAGGTGAGTACAAAAGCAGCACTCCCACAGACCACAACCCCTTGCTACATTGCAAACCAGAGAGGAGAGGAGAGGACACAGTGACACAGCAAGGACAGCAGCACACCACAGAAACTCACACATCACAACCACCACCACCACCACCACCACCAAACACCGGCACCACAAACCCCCTGCACATTACACAACACACACCGCACCAGCACCACAAACACCATGGCACCACAAAGAATGCCCAAGTACACGCCCATTGAGCTGACGGTCATGGTCGACGAGATCATCAAGGTGTACCCACAAATCTATGGGAACATGGTCCAGCACACACCACTAGCCACCAGAAACAGAATGTGGAACCGGATCGTAGACCAGGTCAATGCAGTCGGGACCCTGCCCAGGAACAGAGGTCGAAATAAACAAACGTTGGAATGACGTAAAGAGCCTGGTCAAGAAGAAGGAGGGCAAAAACAGAGAGCTGGCTGCCGTCACTGGCGGAGGGAATCCCGCGCTCTTTAAGACCTTCAAAGCGTGGGAGGAGAAGGTGCGAGTCGTAATACATCCGGAGATCCTCGCCGGATTAGCAGGGGAGTGGAGGCTGGTAAGTACAAACTAATGTATACCAGCACACCGCTATGTACTCACATGCGCAACTACCATGCCACAGCTCCCAGGGACAAACACCCCCATGTCCAGCACACAATACACAACGCATCACACACACATGCAACAGACACCACCACACACAGCCCAAACCGAACAACTGTAAGATGCGTGGGGACATGTGTACACTCAGCCAGCCACGTAACCACCAACAGGTCCCCAAATATGCCAGAAGCGCCACAACGAGCACCCACCACACCCATGTGTCCGCCACAGCTGCACTAACCGACAAGTAACAGGTAAGTGGCAGGAACACAAAGTGCAGTGGGTGGGACGGTGGACAGCCCAAGTACAACACACACCAGGCCCCAGTCCCACAGCACAGCAAGGAGGAGCATCCCCCACACCCACAGCCACGTGTCAGCCACCGCAGTGCACAACGACAGCCGAAAGGCAGACATCACGGTCCACAGCAATCGGTGTCAGTGGGTGTCCAGCCACCCCCACGACCCACAACACCCCCCACCCCCACAGACCTGCAACATGGAGCACCCCCCGCTTAGAGCCATGTGGCATCCAGTACAGTGCACGCACGAACAACTTGCAGGTGGGAAACTGGACAGGGCTGGATTACTGGAGGCATGAGGACCATAACACGACCAACACATGGGACATGTCACGTAGCAGACGAACACGCAGCACCGCCCACCGTCACGAACAAGTGAACAATGTGCACACGGACATGAACAACAGACTCACACCCCACATGACCCATCACAGACATAGCAACACCCAAGGAGCCACGTCTGCATGCACAAGCCACACTGAATATAGTCCCACACGGCAGCCACTGTGCAACTCATCACACACAACCGAAACACCATTGAAGTCCTGTCCATGTAGCCCCTACTGCCTGTCAACCACACACCCCACAACTACGCCTATGTAAGACAAACAACACTAGACGCAACAGAGCGGAACAACATAAATGCACACGAACACCACTGAACCCATCAAACTCACTGACACACCATGCACATACAACATACCATCCATCCCATCCGTCAGCCCCAGTCTCATGAAAGGCATGTCATCCGCACAGCTGCCACACATACAGCAGTCACGCTAAGATACATGCCCATGACCAACCATGTGCCAGAAGTCAATGAAGCGCACGACACACTGTGAGCAACAACACACAACATGGGCCACACCCCCGAGCACTGCAGTGATGCACATGGCACAGGGCAGCACGCACACCAAGGAGATGGGACAACTGCAATACGTTGGCTGGCACACAACCATCACTCACTCATAACGATGCGTCCAATGCCATGTCCAGTAATCACAACAGACAGCAAATATGCAGGCCATGTCAAGCATGCACACACCTCAAACCATGCACTGTCATGCTGCCACAACACATGTCACGTTCGGCACCCATGGCTCACAGCATGTACCCCAAAAGCATATTCCCTCCCAAATGCGAATCTGGGGCATGGCCCCCATGTTGCCATATGCGTTCCTAAGCGTTCCATTTGAACCCCAAAAGCATATCCCCTCCCAAATGCGAATCTGGGGCATGGCCCCCATGTTGCCATATGCGTTCCTAAGCGTTCCATTTGAACCCCAAAAGCATATCCCCTCCCAAATGCGAATCTGGGGCATGGCCCCCATGTTGCCATATGCGTTCCTAAGCGTTCCATTTGAACCCCAAAAGCATATTCCCTCCCAAATGCGAATCTGGGGCATGGCCCCCATGTTGCCATATGCGTTCCTAAGCGTCCCATCTGAACACCAAAAGCAAAGTACAAACCAGACCCAGGATGGGCCAGGAGCCCGCATACACCAGAGTCACAATAAGTAGGGGCACAGCAACACACCCATCGGCATGGCCAATCCGTCCCATGCCACATGTGCACAGCACACAGTCCCATTGCCAAGCACACACAACTACAGATGCTACAGCCACACACACGCCTCCGGGAAACCCATGTACGAGATTGCACGAACTGTTAATGTCAGACGACAAATACATACTTCGCCAGGTGCAACACAATAACAAATCTCATTCTCTCCACAGGTGACGAACTGCTGGATGCTGGGGATGGAGCCAGCAGCCAGCACAGCCAGCCTACAAGCCCCCAACGAGGACACACGGATCTGGAGGATCTGTCCTCCTCTTCGGACACGGACCACCAAGCAGGCCCATCTGGTGTGGCAGGGCCCAGCCGCTCCCCAGGACCCCTCCTACCCACCAACCCATCATCCAGGGCTGCTGAACATTCCCAGCCCCCTGCTGCCACTGTCGTTGCGGCCACACCCACGGTCATTGTGGCCACTACCACTGCCGCAACCGCCACCATCGCCGCACCGACCACCACCGCCGCCACCACCACCACGTCTTCGCTGGCACCAGCCCCAGCGCAGGTGGTGGCCCGGCCGACTGGATCCACCCTGGGAGCCACAGCGAGGACCGTGGTGAGCAATGTGGCTAGTGGGCAGGCCGGTGGCAGCAGGACTGGTAGGAGGAGCAGGGTCAGGGAAACGCCAGCCTCCCCTGGGAGCCATGCCCTGCCTCAAATGGCCAGAGTCCTTGGGGCCTATGAAGAGGCCCAAGGACAATGGGTCCGGTCTGCTTCAGACACGCGTGAGGTGCTGGGGGTGCTGAGGTCCATGGATGCCCGTATGGGCCAAATCGTGGACCTCATGGGCCAGCTGGTGGTGGCGGTGAGGTCACAGCCAGGGACAGCAGCTCCCCTCCGCCACCACCTGCCGGGGCGCAGGGTGGAGCAGCAGTGTCCAGTTCCCCTGCGTCCACAGCCAGTGAGCACACCTCAACCACCAGCATGTCGCAAGCAGGCACCCCCTCGCAAACATGGAAGGGGCCGTCCGAAGTGGAAACAGATCTCCCGGGAGGACTTCGCATGCTCCAGACGCAAGTGAGGCAGCCAGCCAGCCTTCCGCCAGCCTTCCTTGACCAGCCACTGCATTGACTTGGACTACGATCCCACTCCACACAGCCATCTGGATGGCATGTGTGTGTTGGACTATGGACATAGAACCAGTGGGTACACCCTGAGCATCACGCAGCCATGACCGACAGCTCATTGTCACTGCACGCACCACTTTTGTCATCACCTTACACACAATCACATGTCACAGTTTGTAATAAATGCACCTTTTTCACTAACTGCTGTTTGTGCCCTGTGTTTTATTTGTACGGAATACAACGGCCACCTTGGGCGGAAAGGCACCTGATGCGTGGCATGGCAATTGAATCCGGAGGGCCTGTAGGGACCTAGGGGTGGGAGACAGAACAGGAGCACATTCAATGAGTGTGTCACACACCCATCACACAGTACATGTCAACAACTACAAGCAATGTACACACATCGCACAGAGCAATAGGGCACAATGCCACAGCCACCAACAGTGGCATACTACCCTGGCCATGGAGCGTTGACACACAGCACGCAGTGAACAAACGGCCACCCTGACACAGCACACACACACCTGCACAGATACAGCCACATCAGCCGTCGTACATGGACACTCACCGTCAAGTGAAGTAGCGGGCGATGAGCTGCTGCCGCACATTACCAGCTTCCTCCTCTCCGCTGTCCTCCTCACTCGAGCTGTCCTGGTCTGCGGGCTGGGGCCCTGGTTGATCTCCGTCATCCACGATGAGGGGGATCTGCTTCCGAATGGCCAGATTGTGCAGCATGCAGCACGCCACCACTATCCGGCACACCTTCTGTGGGGAGTACGCCAGCGCACCCCCGGTGCGGTCCAGGCACCTGAACCTGGACTTGAGGAGGCCAAAGGTACGCTCGACCACACGTCTGGTCCTCCCATGTGCCTCATTGTAGCGATCGTCTGCTGGGGTGCGAGGATTCCTCAATGGACTGAGCAGCCATGCCCCATTCGGATACGCAGAGTCACCTGGGTGTGAGGGACACAGAGAACCGTTGCAATTCCAACTGGACAGGGGACAGCATCGCACAACCAGCACGCTACACCACTCCACATACTCACCGACAATACAGGCACGATCCTGTTGCATATTGGACATCAGTCGTGGCAAGATGCTGTTGCGCATTATGTGTGCGTCATGGGCCGAGCCTGGGAACTTTGCACACACGTGGGTGATCACCATGTCCGCAAGGCACACCACTTGCACATTCAGGGAGTGCGTGTGCTTCCTGTTGCGGTACAGGTGCTCAGTGGCCTGTGGTGGAACAAGGCCGACATGTGTGCAGTCAATGGCTCCAACGACGTGTGGGATTCTGCCAAGGGCATAGAATGCACCCTTCACTGCCGCCAATTCACGAGCCCTGGGGAAGCGGATGTACCTGTTTCGGTACAGCATCATGGCTGCCAGTACATCCCTCAGCACCTTGCTGAACATGGGCTGGGACATCCCTCCTCCAATGCCCACTGTGTGCTGGAATGACCCAGTGGCGAAGAAATGCATGGCGGCCATCACCTTAGCCGTGGGGGTGACAGCAGTCGGATACACCCTGCGGGGACGGAGATGGGGTTCTAACATGGCACACAGTCGATGCAGGGTTGGCCTGTCCAGCCGAAACTTCCTAATAACCTCTGTATCGTCCATGTCCGCCAGCAATTGGTATGGGCGGTCAATGTTCGGTCTCCGCCTAGGGACAATGGCAGAGGACACATGTCAAAGCAACACGACACATAGCAATTTCGCATACACATCACTGACATGACTGAGCAAGCACATGAGCCACAGCCCAGCTGTCAAGCTGGGACGGCACGGCCACAATACACTTACACAGGTCTCCCAACAATGGCAATGGCTAGTGATACGAACCACTGCCATGTGCATGCACATGGGGATCTAGGCCCCAATGACTTGCGGGCGTGCTGATGGGGACTGACTGCATATCCGTCAAGCGGCAACGCCACGGCAACATGAATGTCTGCTGAGCATGGAACTGCTTCCGCGGCTGGATGAGTATGGCACACGACGACGACGATGTGGGCACAGGCTGAGCGGCCAAAACAAGTGGGACCTGTGGCACGAGGGGATATGAGACAGTAGTAGGTGTCAGCACTGCACCCTATGTACAGCACTGTACGGATCACACCTCCCGAAACATTGACAGGTGTCCACATTGACAGCCCCATGCCAAGACGGCTGTGTGCTTGCAGTCACACGTCACAGGTGAGAGGTTACATTGCACGTGCCAGGTGGCAGACGTACATAGTGGGAGCTGGCATGTGTGTGCATGTGTCTCCTGTTCAGGATCCACCAGATGGGCGCTGACTCTGTACTGACCATTGGACACAGCATGTTCCGTGGAAGGCTTGTGTGTGTGGGATGGTGGCACTGGATGTGCCTCCGTTGGGTGGGGGGCCATGCACAGGGCGGGTACGTCGATGATTGCGCATTGTTGGTCACGGTGGGTGCACCAACTGAAGATGTGTTGCCCTGTGTTCAATTCCTATGTCCGCATGATGATGGACTGTAGATGTGGGCAGACTACACATTGGTCGATGTGCTGTCTATATGCATGTGCCTTCACACCAGGCACAGCTGCCCCTGCACATGTGACCCCTGCTGGACTCGCTGCTGGGTCTGTGGAGCTGATGCACCTTCTGCGCGTGGGGCGGACAGCTCTCCTCACTTCCCTCATTGCGCATGTCATGACTTTGCCGCAGGTGACATGGATCATGGAGGGCCCACATGTACGCGTGGGTAGGCTACACATGATTGTACACTGGTCGCCACCCCCAGTCAGTGTTTCGAATGGGAAGGTTGTCGTGCTGGTGGTATGTTCGATGTGGCGGATGGGCGGGCCTAGGTGCGGGCTTACATTCCGGACATGGGGGGTAGTTGGATTGGCGACTAGTTGCAGTACACACGGGACACGTCTCTTCCTTTCCACATCTGGGTCATCCCTTGTACTTACTGACAGTGATACAGTCATCTTCGCCCCAGCCCTCATGTCCTCCCCTCGCTCCCCCAATATGCATGCTCACCTGCGAGGCTAGCGCCTGCACAGGCAGCCCCAAGCTCGCACCAGAGAGGGCAAGGAGTGTATGTGTGGGTCCAGTTGCACGAGTGGGCTGTCTCAGGGTATGATGTGTGGCGGGACGCCGTCCACCTGCGTGGTGCCCCAAATGGAGACCCGGCCTGCATGGACTATGCATCACAGTCTTCGCCTTCCGGATCCGCCACCTGCGACACCCAGTGGCTGTGGCTGCCCTTGCGGCCAGGCCGCGTCCGTCTGTGGCTGATGGCCCACACATTCACTCTTTGGCCTCTCTGGGGAGGGCTCGGGGGTGGTGGCGCACGCGCTTGCACTTAGTCGCAATGGCATGTGGCGTGGTTGGTATGATGGGCAATGGATGGGATGGTGCGAGCCACCTCCCGTGACGTCAGTGCTGCTCGTGCTGTGGTGCGTCCCCCTACACTTCCATTTGACTTGTGCCATGCTAGACGTTGAGGTTCTATTGCCTGCGTGATATGACCAGGAGGAGCGCGAGGAGACCTCTCACACACCATGCTCCACTGCCATCCCGTGCCCTGTATCGCCTGTGCGGATTGACTATGTTGGGGTTACACCTGGTCGACTGGGGCTGTGTGTGCCTTGTCAAGGGGCATGGCGGGCGCACAACAGGATCCAGCTTGTCCACAGAGGGTGGGCTGAGGTGCGCCTGGTACCGCTTTGTACGTGTGCCCGGCTGCTGTGCACACACGTGTTCACTCCCCCGACAGGTGTCCTCTCACGATGCCCAGGGAAGCGGTGGTGTACTGTTCATGACCCCTCCCAACACGGCGTGCTCCAACTTGGCATGTGCGCATCTACCCGTCGCACCCACCCACCTGAGCACTGCGTCCATACGACTTCACACGACACATGTGTGTCTTCCACAGTTGTGCTACTCATTTGCGTTGACATCCAATACCAGTGGACTACATGGTCATGTCACGACTGCCGTGTACTTCACATACTCTCATCCTCTCTCATTCGTACTTGTGAAATGAGTCAGCGGAGACAGTTTTGGTTTCAAACATTATATTGAGTCTTCTGTCCTCTGTGATGCAGTATAGTGGACACTACTGGCAGCGGAATACATGTTGAGGATATACTGAGCATGATTGCAAATGGGATAGGGTGTGGGGTTACATGTGATTGGCTGTTGCATGTGGGATGTGGGCTTCAGAGTGACATCTGCTTGGCCAAGGCTGTGCTAATGTACATTTACGTATAGCTGCGGAGCTGCGGACTTTGACACAGACGGTATACATGTAGCCTACCAGACCGCTTGGCATCATGGGCACAGTCCATCTCAGTTCCATGTGACAGGTTTGCTGCGGTTGTTCCTCATGCGCGCGTGCATGTGAGATGACATCAGGGCATGTGCTTGCGTGCATGCAGCGGCGTGCCACTTGTTGTTGCACTGTGGTGGTTACTGGACATGTCACAGTCACTGGGGTCGTGTTGTTGTTGTATGCACTTGTCGTCCATGCAAAGGTCCTGGTATGGGATTCCCGGGGCGGGGGTGGGAGGGGTGCAGCACCCACAGACTCCAGGCGACCTATTCATGTCCACTGAGCGGTGTGTGTGTCCATGGGCGCTGGATCCATGTCGTGTCCTGGTTGTTCGTGCAGTTCCGTCCATGTGGGTGCGATACACAGAGCCCATGCCACTGCCTCCCACGATGCATGCGGTGTTCCTGGATGTGATGGGGAACAGTGTGCATGTCCCGGTCATATCCGATGTCATGGCGATGTCGTTGATGGTGTGGTTACAGTTGCCGGTCGTTTGGTATGGCTGTTGTGGTGGTGACTGGCCAGTCCGTGCGGAAGCTAAGCATGGGTGCGGGGTTGGACATCATAGGTCACTCGGGGAACCTGCGTTGTGGTCCGACGAATTGACAGGTTGTCAGGTATGCGATGCCGTCCAGCAGGGCTTCCATGTCATTGGTGGTGTACATGTTTGCCAGCCAATGTAGCGGATGGTGGCTGTCAAGGTGTTGTTCGTAAGTTGTCCCTTGGAGGACCATGATGGGGCATGCTGGGTGACATTCGATGTAGCTGTTCTCGATGATCCGTCGTGTGGAGGCACAGTGGTCCCATTTCAGTGCGGGTGCGATGTTGGCCACATACGCCATGCCCCCATAGGCAGAGCAGGCCCTGTCGTGTGCGTCCAGAGGGAGGAGTAGTGGTAGCAGGTCCGCCTTCAGACATGCCGGGTTGGAGAGGCATATCTCGACGGGATGCTGGTAGGGACACCTCCGACAGTAGAAGACGGGCATGACGCAGCTGAACAATGTGATGCGGTAAGTCAGTCGGTAACTTACGTTCAGCAGGGACAGGAGATCGCATCCCAATGTATGGAACAGGTTGGTTTTGTACAGCTTGAGCTGTTCGGCGTAGTTGGGTAGGTGTGTTGCGGTTGCCATTTCGCAGCGGTTCGTTGTGGTGGCGTGCTCCGGCTGTGTGTGCAGTCTGCAATGTGCACGCTCCGAGGTTGCTGTGAGCTCTGTGTAGTCGTAGGGAGACAGGACTTGTGTTCTGTTGGCTTGTTTGGAGGACACGGGCCCTCTTCCCACATGCTTCTCAGACAGTTCAAGGTCAGTGATGTGTGACTCCTTCCAATTAACTTGCATGTGGCCGACATGGGGAGTGTTTTCTTCTTTCTTCCCCGTCCGTTGTGTGCTTCTGTGATATGCGCTATCTGCCCTGTGGTCGGTCTCCTCGGCATGCCTGTGTTGGTCTATTCTTGGACAATGGCTGTATTCACCGGCTTCTGTCGTAGGGCTGTGGTTTCGGAGTTGGAATGGAAGGTCATTCAGTGCTGTCTGCTCTCCCTTGTGTGGGCGGCAGGCTGCCTTTCCGCTCTGCGTTGGGCCTTGTGTGTGAATGTTATTCTTGGGCCACCTGTTGTCGGTCCCCGGGCTCTTTGGTGTTCCGTTTTATATGTCTTGTTCATATGTGCAGGGTGGTATGGGTGTTTCAGTGTGGTACTGGCGTTCCTCTTCCCGAAGGGGCCCTGCTTCTCCTAGTTGGTGTTGCCGCCGCTGTGTGCTACGCCATGTTTGTTACACTGGGGTGTGTCCTGCTGTTGCGTGACTTCACTGACATGTGTGCGTCGGTTGTGTGGCGTTGGGTGTTGTCCGTGAATTGGGCGTTGGGGACATGTCTGTGGCAGGCCTGTCACGTGTCATGTGCGTTCGGGGTGGGGCTGATGTGTGTGCTGCTTGGTTGTGTCCCTGTGTCTGTGTGCGACGCATGCATGGCGCTGCGGTTGGCCTCTGCGTTGTGCGCATGTGTGGCGGCGTCATCGGCGCTTTGGGGCCGTGACGGGGTGGTTGGTTCCTAGTCCCAGGTGGTGTGTACACATGTGTTCCGCGATGTTACGATTTGGCCTGTGTGTCATATGTGGATGCAATGGTGGATGTGTTGTGTACACGCGCTGGTGGGGGTTGTCCGCTTTTTCCGCCCTTGCACTGTGTGCGCTGTTTGCGTGCACTTGTTGTGTGTGTGCCTACCTGCGTCTCCGCGGTACGTTGCGTCCTTGGTGGTGCATCAGCAGGAGCATGGGGAGGGCCTGCAGTGCTGGATTCATGCTCGGGGAGCCGCTTCTTCGTTGTCCGTGCTCGGCATCCGTGTTACCGCTTCGGTTTGTCGTACGGTATCTCTTGGCCGTGGGAGCCGTTTGTTTGCGGCATCGTAATTTATGCGCCGGGCGGGACGTGTTTCGTCGGACGGTGTGTGTCAGTTGGGCTGCGCCGCTACGTGTACGGGCGCACTTTGATGGCGGACGGTGTTGCTGGCTTGCCGGCGGTGTTTGGCCTACTTTTCGCATCGTAATTGGGCGGGCGTGTGGACTGCTGCGTGCCGGCGGTAACTGGTGCTTTTTGCATCCGCCAGCACGGCGGTTGTGCTTCCGCCCGCCATCGTAATGTGCCCCTAAGTGTACAATATGCTACAGACAGTACTTTTGCCTACCAAATAAAAAGCTAATAGCACTAGCATATGTACCTGTAACAGATGTAGCAGAACACTACAATATTCTAATAGAAAGCCCCTATTACAAAAGGAACGAAGACAAAATAAGCCCACTACTAGACTACTTTGAGGACACCTGGGTGGGAAGATTGCATAGATCAGGGCATAGAAGACAACCTAAATTCCACATTCCTTGGTGGAACGTGTACCTAAGGGGCTCATTACGATGGCGGGCGGAAGCACAACCGCCGTGCTGGCGGATGCAAAAACCACCAGTTACCGCCGGCACGCAGCAGTCCACACGCCCGCCCAATTACGATGCGAAAAGTAGGCCAAACACCGCCGGCAAGCCAGCAACACCGTCCGCCATCAAAGTGCGCCCGTACACGTAGCGGCGCAGCTAACTGACACACACCGTCCGACGAAACACGTCCCGCCCGGCGCATAAATTACGATGCCGCAAACAAACGGCTCCCACGGCCAAGAGATACCGTACGACAAACCGAAGCGGTAACACGGACGCCGAGCACGGACAACGAAGAAGCGGCTCCCCGAGCATGAATCCAGCACTGCAGGCCCTCCCCATGCTCCTGCTGATGCACCACCAAGGACGCAACGTACCGCGGAGACGCAGGTAGGCACACACACAACAAGTGCACGCAAACAGCGCACACAGTGCAAGAGGCGGAAAAAGCGGACAACCCCCCACCAGCGCGTGTACACTACACATCCACCATTGCATCCACATATGACACACAGGCCAAATCGTAACATCGCGTAACACATGTGTACACACCACCTGGGACTAGGAACCAACAACCCCGTCACGGCCCCAAAGCGGCGATGACGCCGCCACACATGCGCACAACGCAGAGGCCAACCGCAGCGCCATGCATGCGTCGCACACAGACACAGGGACACAACCAAGCAGCACACACATCAGCCCCACCCCGAACGCACATGACACGTGACAGGCCTGCCACAGACATGTCCCCAACGCCCAATTCACGGACAACACCCAACGCCACACAACCGACGCACACATGTCAGTGAAGACACGCAACAGCAGGACACACCCCAGTGTAACAAACATGGCGTAGCACACAGCGGCGGCAACACCAACTAGGAGAAGCAGGGCCCCTTCGGGAAGAGGAACGCCAGTACCACACTGAAACACCCATACCACCCTGCACATATGAACAAGACATATAAAACGGAACACCAAAGAGCCCGGGGACCGACAACAGGTGGCCCAAGAATAACATTCACACACAAGGCCCAACGCAGAGCGGAAAGGCAGCCTGCCGCCCACACAAGGGAGAGCAGACAGCACTGAATGACCTTCCATTCCAACTCCGAAACCACAGCCCTACGACAGAAGCCGGTGAATACAGCCATTGTCCAAGAATAGACCAACACAGGCATGCCGAGGAGACCGACCACAGGGCAGATAGCGCATATCACAGAAGCACACAACGGACGGGGAAGAAAGAAGAAAACACTCCCCCATGTCGGCCACATGCAAGTTAATTGGAAGGAGTCACACATCACTGACCTTGAACTGTCTGAGAAGCATGTGGGATGAGGGCCCGTGTCCTCCAAACAAGCCAACAGAACACAAGTCCTGTCTCCCTACGACTACACAGAGCTCACAGCAACCTCGGAGCGTGCACATTGCAGACTGCACACACAGCCGGAGCACGCCACCAAAACGCACCGCTGCGAAATGGCAACCGCAACACACCTACCCAACTACGCCGAACAGCTCAAGCTGTACAAAACCAACCTGTTTCATATATTGGGATGCGATCTCCTGTCCCTGCTGAACGTAAGTTACCGACTGACTTACCGCATCACATTGTTCAGCTGCGTCATGCCCGTCTTCTACTGTCGGAGGTGTCCCTACCAGCATCCCGTGGAGATATGCCTCTCCAACCCGGCATGTCTGAAGGCGGACCTGCTACCACTACTCCTCCCTCTGGACGCACACGACAGGGCCTGCTCTGCCTATGGGGGCATGGCGTATGTGGCCAACATCGCACCCGCACTGAAATGGGACCACTGTGCCTCCACACGACGGATCATCGAGAACAGCTACATCGAATGTCACCCAGCATGCCCCATCATGGTCCTCCAAGGGACAACTTACGAACAACACCTTGACAGCCACCATCCGCTACATTGGCTGGCAAACATGTACACCACCAATGACATGGAAGCCCTGCTGGACGGCATCGCATACCTGACAACCTGTAAATTCGTCGGACCACAACGCAGGTTCCCCGATTGACCTATGATGTCCAACCCCGCACCCATGCTTAGCTTCTGCACGGACTGGCCAGTCACCACCACAACAGCCATACCAAACGACCGGCAACTGTAACCACACCATCAACGACATCGCCATGACATCGGATATGACCGGGACATGCACACTGTTCCCCATCACATCCAGGAACACCGCATGCATCGTGGGAGGCAGTGGCATGGGCTCTGTGTATCGCACCCACATGGACGGAACTGCACGAACAACCAGGACACGATATGGATCCAGCGCACATGGACACACACACCGCTCAGTGGACATGAATAGGTCGCCTGGAGTCTGTGGGTGCTGCACCCCTCCCACCCCCGCCCCGGGAATCCCATACCAGGACCTTTGCATGGACGACAAGTGCATACAACAACAACACGACCCCAGTGACTGTGACATGTCCAGTAACCACCACAGTGCAACAACAAGTGGCACGCCGCTGCATGCACGCAAGCACATGCCCTGATGTCATCTCACATGCACGCGTGCATGAGGAACAACCGCAGCAAACCTGTCACATGGAACTGAGATGGACTGTGCCCATGATGCCAAGCGGTCTGGTAGGCTACATGTATACCGTCTGTGTCAAAGTCCGCAGCTCCGCAGCTATACGTAAATGTACATTAGCACAGCCTTGGCCAAGCAGATGTCACTCTGAAGCCCACATCCCACATGCAACAGCCAATCACATGTAACCCCACACCCTATCCCATTTGCAATCATGCTCAGTATATCCTCAACATGTATTCCGCTGCCAGTAGTGTCCACTATACTGCATCACAGAGGACAGAAGACTCAATATAATGTTTGAAACCAAAACTGTCTCCGCTGACTCATTTCACAAGTACGAATGAGAGAGGATGAGAGTATGTGAAGTACACGGCAGTCGTGACATGACCATGTAGTCCACTGGTATTGGATGTCAACGCAAATGAGTAGCACAACTGTGGAAGACACACATGTGTCGTGTGAAGTCGTATGGACGCAGTGCTCAGGTGGGTGGGTGTGACGGGTAGATGCGCACATGCCAAGTTGGAGCACGCCGTGTCGGGAGGGGTCATGAACAGTACACCACCACTTCCCTGGGCATTGTGAGAGGACACCTGTCGGGGGGAGTGAACACGTGTGTGCACAGCAGCCGGGCACACGTACAAAGCGGTACCAGGCGCACCTCAGCCCACCCTCTGTGGACAAGCTGGATCCTGTTGTGCGCCCGCCATGCCCCTTGACAAGGCACACACAGCCCCAGTCGACCAGGTGTAACCCCAACATAGTCAATCCGCACAGGCGATACAGGGCACGGGATGGCAGTGGAGCATGGTGTGTGAGAGGTCTCCTCGCGCTCCTCCTGGTCATATCACGCAGGCAATAGAACCTCAACGTCTAGCATGGCACAAGTCAAATGGAAGTGTAGGGGGACGCACCACAGCACGAGCAGCACTGACGTCACGGGAGGTGGCTCGCACCATCCCATCCATTGCCCATCATACCAACCACGCCACATGCCATTGCGACTAAGTGCAAGCGCGTGCGCCACCACCCCCGAGCCCTCCCCAAAGAGGCCAAAGAGTGAATGTGTGGGCCATCAGCCACAGACGGACGCGGCCTGGCCGCAAGGGCAGCCACAGCCACTGGGTGTCGCAGGTGGCGGATCCGGAAGGCGAAGACTGTGATGCATAGTCCATGCAGGCCGGGTCTCCATTTGGGGCACCACGCAGGTGGACGGCGTCCCGCCACACATCATACCCTGAGAGAGCCCACTCGTGCAACTGGACCCACACATACACTCCTTGCCCTCTCTGGTGCGAGCTTGGGGCTGCCTGTGCAAGCGCTAGCCTCGCAGGTGAGCATGCATATTGGGGGAGCGAGGGGAGGACATGAGGGCTGGGGCGAAGATGACTGTATCACTGTCAGTTAGTACAAGGGATGACCCAGATGTGGAAAGGAAGAGACGTGTCCCGTGTGTACTGCAACTAGTCGCCAATCCAACTACCACCCCATGTCCGGAATGTAAGCCCGCACCTAGGCCCGCCCATCCGCCACATCGAACATACCACCAGCACGACAACCTTCCCATTCGAAACACTGACTGGGGGTGGCGACCAGTGAACAATCATGTGTAGCCTACCCACGCGTACATGTGGGCCCTCCATGATCCATGTCACCTGCGGCAAAGTCATGACATGCGCAATGAGGGAAGTGAGGAGAGCTGTCCGCCCCACGCGCAGAAGGTGCATCAGCTCCACAGACCCAGCAGCGAGTCCAGCAGGGGTCACATGTGCAGGGGCAGCTGTGCCTGGTGTGAAGGCACATGCATATAGACAGCACATCGACCAATGTGTAGTCTGCCCACATCTACAGTCCATCATCATGCGGACATAGGAATTTAACACAGGGCAACACATCTTAGTTGGTGCACCCACCGTGACCAACAATGCGCAATCATCGACGTACCCGCCCTGTGCATGGCCCCCCACCCAACGGAGGCACATCCAGTGCCACCATCCCACACACACAAGCCTTCCACGGAACATGCTGTGTCCAATGGTCAGTACAGAGTCAGCGCCCATCTGGTGGATCCTGAACAGGAGACACATGCACACACATGCCAGCTCCCACTATGTACGTCTGCCACCTGGCACGTGCAATGTAACCTCTCACCTGTGACGTGTGACTGCAAGCACACAGCCGTCTTGGCATGGGGCTGTCAATGTGGACACCTGTCAATGTTTCGGGAGGTGTGATCCGTACAGTGCTGTACATAGGGTGCAGTGCTGACACCTACTACTGTCTCATATCCCCTCGTGCCACAGGTCCCACTTGTTTTGGCCGCTCAGCCTGTGCCCACATTGTCGTCGTCGTGTGCCATACTCATCCAGCCGCGGAAGCAGTTCCATGCTCAGCAGACATTCATGTTGCCGTGGCGTTGCCGCTTGACGGATATGCAGTCAGTCCCCATCAGCACGCCCCGCAAGTCATTGGGGCCTAGATCCCCATGTGCATGCACATGGCAGTGGTTTGTATCACTAGCCATTGCCATTGTTGGGAGACCTGTGTAAGTGTATTGTGGCCGTGCCGTCCCAGCTTGACAGCTGGGCTGTTGCTCATGTGCTTGCTCAGTCATGTCAGTGATGTGTATGCGAAATTGCTATGTGTCGTGTTGCTTTGACATGTGTCCTCTGCCATTGTCCCTAGGCGGAGACCGAACATTGACCGCCCATACCAATTGCTGGCGGACATGGACGATACAGAGGTTATTAGGAAGTTTCGGCTGGACAGGCCAACCCTGCATCGACTGTGTGCCATGTTAGAACCCCATCTCCGTCCCCGCAGGGTGTATCCGACTGCTGTCACCCCCACGGCTAAGGTGATGGCCGCCATGCATTTCTTCGCCACTGGGTCATTCCAGCACACAGTGGGCATTGGAGGAGGGATGTCCCAGCCCATGTTCAGCAAGGTGCTGAGGGATGTACTGGCAGCCATGATGCTGTACCGAAACAGGTACATCCGCTTCCCCAGGGCTCGTGAATTGGCGGCAGTGAAGGGTGCATTCTATGCCCTTGGCAGAATCCCACACGTCGTTGGAGCCATTGACTGCACACATGTCGGCCTTGTTCCACCACAGGCCACTGAGCACCTGTACCGCAACAGGAAGCACACGCACTCCCTGAATGTGCAAGTGGTGTGCCTTGCGGACATGGTGATCACCCACGTGTGTGCAAAGTTCCCAGGCTCGGCCCATGACGCACTCATAATGCGCAACAGCATCTTGCCACGACTGATGTCCAATATGCAACAGGATCGTGGCTGTATTGTCGGTGAGTATGTGGAGTGGTGTAGCGTGCTGGTTGTGCGATGCTGTCCCCTGTCCAGTTGGAATAGCAACGGTTCTCTGTGTCCCTCACACCCAGGTGACTCTGCGTACCCGAATGGGGCATGGCTGCTCAGTCCATTGAGGAATCCTCGCACCCCAGCAGACGATCGCTACAATGAGGCACATGGGAGGACCAGACGTGTGGTCGAGCGTACCTTTGGCCTCCTCAAGTCCAGGTTCAGGTGCCTGGACCGCACCGAGGGTGCGCTGGCGTACTCCCCACAGAAGGTGTGCCGGATAGTGGTGGCGTGCTGCATGCTGCACAATCTGGCCATTCGGAAGCAGATCCCCCTCATCGTGGATGACGGAGATCAACCAGAGCCCCAGCCCGCAGACCAGGACAGCTCGAGTGAGGAGGACAGCGGAGAGGAGGAAGCTGGTAATGTGCGGCAGCAGCTCATCGCCCGCTACTTCACTTGACGGTGAGTGTCCATGTACGACGGCTGATGTGGCTGTATCTGTGCAGGTGTGTGTGTGCTGTGTCAGGGTGGCCGTTTGTTCACTGCGTGCTGTGTGTCAACGCTCCATGGCCAGGGTAGTATGCCACTGTTGGCGGCTGTGGCATTGTGCCCTATTGCTCTGTGCGATGTGTGTACATTGCTTGTAGTTGTTGACATGTACTGTGTGATGGGTGTGTGACACACTCATTGAATGTGCTCCTGTTCTGTCTCCCACCCCTAGGTCCCTACAGGCCCTCCGGATTCCATTGCCATGCCACGCATCAGGTGCCTTTCCGCCCAAGGTGGCCGTTGTATTCCGTACAAATAAAACACAGGGCACAAACAGCAGTTAGTGTAAGAGGTGCATTTATTTCAAACTGTGACATGTGATTGTGTGTAAGGTGATGACAAAAGTGGTGCGTGCAGTGACAATGAGCTGTCGGTCATGGCTGCGTGATGCTCAGGGTGTACCCACTGGTTCTATGTCCATAGTCCAACACACACATGCCATCCAGATGGCTGTGTGGAGTGGGATCGTAGTCCAAGTCAATGCAGTGGCTGTTCAAGGAAGGCTGGCGGAAGGCTGGCTGGCTGCCTCACTTGCGTTTGGAGCGTGCGAAGTCCTCCCGGGAGATCTGTTTCCACTTCGGACGGCCCCTTCCACGTTTGCGAGGGGGGTGCCTGCTTGCGACATGCTGGTGGTTGAGGTGTGCTCACTGGCTGTGGACGCAGGGGAACTGGACACTGCTGCTCGACCCTGCGCCCCGGCAGGTGGTGGCGGAGGGGGAGCTGCTGTCCCTGGCTGTGACCTCACCGCCACCACCAGCTGGCCCATGAGGTCCACGAGTTGGCCCATACGGGCGTCCATGGACCTCAGCACCCCCAGCACCTCACGCGTGTCTGAAGCAGACCTGACCCATTGTCCTTGGGCCTCTTCATAGGCCCCAAGGACTCTGGCCATTTGAGGCAGGGCATGGCTCCCAGGGAGGCTGGCGTTTCCCTGACCCTGCTCCTCCTACCAGTCCTGCTGCCACCGGCCTGCCCACTAGCCACATTGCTCACCACGGTCCTCGCTGTGGCTCCCAGGGTGGATCCAGTCGGCCGGGCCACCACCTGCGCTGGGGCTGGTGCCAGCGAAGACGTGGTGGTGGTGGCGGCGGTGGTGGTCGGTGCGGCGATGGTGGCGGTTGCGGCAGTGGTAGTGGCCGCAATGACCGTGGGTGTGGCCGCAACGACAGTGGCAGCAGGGGGCTGGGAATGTTCAGCAGCCCTGGATGATGGGTTGGTGGGTAGGAGGGGTCCTGGGGAGCGGCTGGGCCCTGCCACACCAGATGGGCCTGCTTGGTGGTCCGTGTCCGAAGAGGAGGACACATCCTCCAGATCCGTGTGTCCTCGTTGGGGGCTTGTAGGCTGGCTGTGCTGGCTGCTGGCTCCATCCCCAGCATCCAGCAGTTCGTCACCTGTGGAGAGAATGAGATTTGTTATTGTGTTGCACCTGGCGAAGTATGTATTTGTCGTCTGACATTAACAGTTCGTGCAATCTCGTACATGGGTTTCCCGGAGGCGTGTGTGTGGCTGTAGCATTTGTAGTTGTGTGTGCTTGGCAATGGGACTGTGTGCTGTGCACATGTGGCATGGGACGGATTGGCCATGCCGATGGGTGTGTTGCTGTGCCCCTACTTATTGTGACTCTGGTGTATGCGGGCTCCTGGCCCATCCTGGGTCTGGTTTGTACTTTGCTTTTGGTGTTCAGATGGGACGCTTAGGAACGCATATGGCAACATGGGGGCCATGCCCCAGATTCGCATTTGGGAGGGGATATGCTTTTGGGGTTCAAATGGAACGCTTAGGAACGCATATGGCAACATGGGGGCCATGCCCCAGATTCGCATTTGGGAGGGAATATGCTTTTGGGGTTCAAATGGAACGCTTAGGAACGCATATGGCAACATGGGGGCCATGCCCCAGATTCGCATTTGGGAGGGAATATGCTTTTGGGGTTCAAATGGAACGCTTAGGAACGCATATGGCAACATGGGGGCCATGCCCCAGATTCGCATTTGGGAGGGAATATGCTTTTGGGGTTCAAATGGAACGCTTAGGAACGCATATGGCAACATGGGGGCCATGCCCCAGATTCGCATTTGGGAGGAAATATGCTTTTGGGGTTCAAATGGAACGCTTAGGAACGCATATGGCAACATGGGGGCCATGCCCCAGATTCGCATTTGGGAGGGAATATGCTTTTGGGGTTCAAATGGAACGCTTAGGAACGCATATGGCAACATGGGGGCCATGCCCCAGATTCGCATTTGGGAGGGAATATGCTTTTGGGGTTCAAATGGAACGCTTAGGAACGCATATGGCAACATGGGGGCCATGCCCCAGATTCGCATTTGGGAGGGAATATGCTTTTGGGGTTCAAATGGAACGCTTAGGAACGCATATGGCAACATGGGGGCCATGCCCCAGATTCGCATTTGGGAGGGAATATGCTTTTGGGGTTCAAATGGAACGCTTAGGAACGCATATGGCAACATGGGGGCCATGCCCCAGATTCGCATTTGGGAGGGAATATGCTTTTGGGGTTCAAATGGAACGCTTAGGAACGCATATGGCAACATGGGGGCCATGCCCCAGATTCGCATTTGGGAGGGAATATGCTTTTGGGGTTCAAATGGAACGCTTAGGAACGCATATGGCAACATGGGGGCCATGCCCCAGATTCGCATTTGGGAGGGAATATGCTTTTGGGGTACATGCTGTGAGCCATGGGTGCCGAACGTGACATGTGTTGTGGCAGCATGACAGTGCATGGTTTGAGGTGTGTGCATGCTTGACATGGCCTGCATATTTGCTGTCTGTTGTGATTACTGGACATGGCATTGGACGCATCGTTATGAGTGAGTGATGGTTGTGTGCCAGCCAACGTATTGCAGTTGTCCCATCTCCTTGGTGTGCGTGCTGCCCTGTGCCATGTGCATCACTGCAGTGCTCGGGGGGGTGTGGCCCATGTTGTGTGTTGTTGCTCACAGTGTGTCGTGCGCTTCATTGACTTCTGGCACATGGTTGGTCATGGGCATGTATCTTAGCGTGACTGCTGTATGTGTGGCAGCTGTGCGGATGACATGCCTTTCATGAGACTGGGGCTGACGGATGGGATGGATGGTATGTTGTATGTGCATGGTGTGTCTGTGTGTTTGATGGGTTCAGTGGTGTTCGTGTGCATTTATGTTGTTCCGCTCTGTTGCGTCTAGTGTTGTTTGTCTTACATAGGCGTAGTTGTGGGGTGTGTGGTTGACAGGCAGTAGGGGCTACATGGACAGGACTTCAATGGTGTTTCGGTTGTGTGTGATGAGTTGCACAGTGGCTGCCGTGTGGTACTATATTCAGTGTGGCTTGTGCATGCAGACGTGGCTCCTTGGGTGTTGCTATGTCTGTGATGGGTCATGTGGGGTATGAGTCTGTTGTTCATGTCCGTGTGCACATTGTTCACTTGTTCGTGACGGTGGGCGGTGCTGCGTGTTCGTCTGCTACGTGACATGTCCCATGTGTTGGTCGTGTTCCGGTCCTCATGCCTCCAGTAATCCAGCCCTGTCCAGTTTCCCACCTGCAAGTTGTTCGTGCGTGCACTGTACTGGATGCCACATGGCTCTAAGCGGGGGTGCTCCATGTTGCAGGTCTGTGGGGGTGGGGGGGTGTTGTGGGTCGTGGGGGTGGCTGGACACCCACTGACACCGATTGCTGTGGACCGTGATGTCTGCCTTTCGGCTGTCGTTGTGCACTGCGGTGGCTGACACGTGGCTGTGGGGTGTGGGGGATGCTCCTCCTTGCTGTGCTGTGGGACTAGGGGCCTGGTGTGTGTTGTACTTGGGCTGTCCACCGTCCCACCCACTGCACTTTGTGTTCCTGCCACTTACCTGTTACTTGTCGGTTAGTGCAGCTGTGGCGGACACATGGGTGTGGTGGGTGCTCGTTGTGGCGCTTCTGGCATATTTGGGGACCTGTTGGTGGTTACGTGGCTGGCTGAGTGTACACATGTCCCCACGTATCTTACAGTTGTTCGGTTTGGGCTGTGTGTGGTGGTGTCTGTTGCATGTGTGTGTGATGTGTTGTGTATTGTGTGCTGGACATGGGGGTGTTTGTCCCTGGGAGCTGTGGCATGGTGGTAGTGCATGTGAGTACATAGCGGTGTGCTGGTATACATTAGTTTGTACTTACCAGCCTCCACTCCCCCTGCTAATCCGGCGAGGATCTCCGGATGTATTATGACTCGCACCTTCTCCTCCCACGCTTTGAAGGTCTTGAAGAGCGCGGGATTCCCTCCGCCAGTGACGGCAGCCAGCTCTCTGTTTTTGCCCTCCTTCTTCTTGACCAGGCTCTTGATGTCATTCCAACGTTTGTTTATTTCTCCTCTGTTCCTGGGCAGGGTCCCGACTGCATTGACCTGGTCTACGATCCGGTTCCACATTCTGTTTCTGGTGGCTAGTGGTGTGTGCTGGACCATGTTCCCATAAATTTGTGGGTGCACCTTGATGATCTCGTCGACCATGACCGTCAGCTCAATGGGCGTGAACTTGGGCATTCTTTGTGGTGCCATGGTGTTTGTGGTGCTGGTGCGGTGTGTGTTGTGTAATGTGCAGGGGGTTTGTGGTGCAGGTGTTTGGTGGTGGTGGTGGTGGTGGTTGTGATGTGTGCGTTTCTGTGGTGTGCTGCTGTCCTTGCTGTGTCACTGTGTCCTCTCCTCTCCTCTCTGGTTTGCAATGTTGCAAGGGGTTGTGGTCTGTGGGAGTGCTGCTTTTGTACTTACCTATGTGGGTGTGTCCTCATGGTCTGTTGTTTTCAGGTGTGTTGTGTCTGGGGTTCTGGCCTTTGTAGTTTTTGTTTGTCCGGGGGTGTTTTCGGGATGTGTACTGTGCTTGTGTATTTGTGCGTGCCTTGCTGTGTGGACTTGTTGGCCATGTTGTGTGCTATTGGTTTTGTGAGCGGATGGTTTCTGTGCAGGTACGTGGGCGCCATGGCTTCTGCCGTGTCGATTCTCATCGGCGTTGTTTGCGCTGGCGGGCGGTATATTTGTAGTTTTCCCGCGCTCATGGCGGTGCGATCGTAATTTCACGTGCGGTGTGTCGGCCGTGAGGGCGGGCGGTTTTGTGTTGTCGTGCGTGTTTCCGTCCGTGGCGGGCGGTTTGACTCCGACTTGGACGATGGCGGGCGGTATTTTGTGTGATTTTTCGCCGATGGCGGTTTTCGGTTTGTGTAATCGTAATGGCGTGGTCGGTGTTCAGACGGTGTGTGCGGGCGGATTTTTGCCGCTTCCATGCCTGGCGGATTTTTTTACGCCGGGTATC